>JANHMN010000003.1:2681906-2721789 GCA_030674055.1 Rhabdomys pumilio | reverse complement strand
TCTCTCTCTCTCTCTCTCTCTCTCTCTCTCTCTCTCTCTCTCTCTCTGTATGATTTAATCTTATCAGTTCATTCATTCACAGATGGATGCAGGTTAATTACATACCTGGTCATTGTGAGCAGTTCTATAGTAAATCTGGGAATGTCAATAACTGTTTTTATAAACTAATTTCTTTCCTGAAGATAAAAAGCCAATAATAATTCTGAGAGATTTTATCTTGGTGCTATTTTTAAATTTTAAAGAACTTCTATACTATTTTCTATAATGGATGAAGACGCTTAAAACTTGCTCAGCGGTTTATCTCTCCACAGTCAAACAATGACAAAAAAAAAAGTAAAAAAGAAAGAAAGAAAGAAAGAAAAATCTTCCAGAAAGAGTTGATACAGATATTTTAAATTGTGTGCAATTTTAGTAGTGTCTGAAATTTCATATGAACCTCATTTTCCTAGTTGAGATTCGAGTAGCCACTGTGTATAGTGTAACTGCATATGATTCTTGCCTGTTAATTGTTTTATGACTGTTTTGGTATCAGAATGACTGACACTGCTACAGGGTGTTCAGGTACTCTTATTTGCTTTAATGGACATCATCAAAATCTTAGGAAAATAACCTTGGTAGTTTTCACATTGTATTATTAGTACATTTTGTCCATAGTGTGCTTGATATATATATATATATATGTATATATAATTTTTATATAATTTTATATAATTTTTATATAATTTTATATAATTTTTATATAATTTTTATATAATTTTTATAATACACTATATATACTATGCAACCCAAGTTGGTCCCAAATTTGATTTGCAATCTTCCTACTTAAGCCAGCTAAGTTGAGACTAGAAGTGTTTGTTATCATGTTTGGCTACTGTGAATATTTAGAACTTCAACTGAAATGCAGGTATAAAATGATTTAGTATTATTTGTGACTTCAGTGATGTTTTAGATGACATAAAACTTATTCCCCATAGATAGGCATATCCAACAATTCGTTGACCTGACCAATGCCATGGGTGTTTTCTTCTACATTGTAAGTGGCTTACAATTTCAAATTTTTGAACTCATTTTGGAATATATGTACTTTAATTATATATTCAACATTTTTGTTGAATTATACAAATATATATAATATGGCAGATATGAATATATTAATAACACTTTATCTAGGAATTTCCACATTAATATTTTTTGAATTGTTTACTAGAAAGATCTCTCACGAATATAGGAGTCTTGATCTTAAATACAATCTGCATGAAGAATATATAGATAATTTGGTAAAATAGCCTTTAGAGCTTGGTATTTTTTAATTAATATTTTGAATGGCTGCAAAGAAATATTGTTATTTTTCTTAATAAGTATATCTTTTCTGTGTAACAAGCCTTAGCTCCAGTGCCTGTGGGCTTGTCCAGCAACTGTGACAGTGATAAACAGTTTCACTTCTGTGTCAGCCACTTAGACAGTCAATCATTTTTATTGGAAATAATGACTGCAGAGACACGAACCACAAGGATGAGAACTGGGGCCCACTATATGTATCATTCTAGGAAGAATTTCTTTGAAATGACATATTTACAGTTTCTTAAAAAATATATTTTATGAAAAGCCATCAGACCCTTAATGACCATCAGATGACAAACTAGACAGGAACCATTTGATCAAATATGTTTTTGGATGATGATTTTAAAATAATAATAAAATAATATTATTAAAACCTTTAAATTCATATCTATATCTATGTATAGTATGAAAATACCCTGTGATCAAAGGATAAAAAGAAAGCTATGGGAATGATCCACACATTGGTAATTGGTAATTAGATTTTGATATATAGACTAGTGACTTTCAATGTTCAGGTAGTTTTAAAAGCTACTGTAGGGCTAAAATTACTTACTCACATATTATGTAATTCAAGGATAAGAAGTTTAATAACCACCCCCTTTCTTAAATTTTCTCTTCCTAATTAAGGGTAATTTTCAATTTAGTCCAAAGTGACACAAGAAATCATGTTTTATAAATTAGTCTAGAAGTAGGTTTTATATGTTCATATTATTACCAAATAATTTGCACATTTATCACATATGCCCAGTGTACTCTCCCACTGATGTTATGATCTTACGTGGTTACTTACATCAGATACTTATTTCTGATCTTTGCTTACAGGTCACAACTCCAGCCCATGACTTACAAATTCATGAACACAAAATCTTAATAGGCAATATAAATATTGGAGAAATTTTATTCAAATAAATTTTAAAATGATGTATCATGCCTGTATAGTTGCCACATCATTACTGTCTTCTTCATATAAAAAGCATTTTCTTTATAATATAGTTTATTCACATACTAAAAAAAAAAATAAAAAAAATATTTAAATAATATATCCCTATACCCAAATAAGTATTTGGGAGATTGAGAACTCCTCTATTGGCTTTTAGCACTCAGACTTTAGTGGATATTGTAGTTCTTTAGGATAACCAACATTTTTTCTTCTCCTCGCCATAAGTATTTCTGTTGGCAATTTACAGTCAAGTTATTTCTCTACAGTTATCTGTGGTGACATTAGGGTATCTTGTTCCTGCTTATGAATCCTTCCAAGAAGTCTTATCTCATACTGGATTTTGTTAAGGTATAATTTTCTTAGGCTCTCTCACACCCCTGGAAAGATCGCCTGGCCTCAGAACTCTCTATGAAATCCACTAAGGCTTTTATTGCCATTGATTTGCAATATATCCTCCCTTGAATGATCTTGATTCCCCAATTCTTTACAGATGTTTTTCCTGGGAAAACTCTAATAAATTGCCTACACACAAATTTCTATTTCAAAGTCTATTTCAAGAGGAATACAACTTATAACCATCCAAATTAGGGGTTGTCTTAGATAATGGACACTTAAAGGGATGTAGATTACCTCATGGCTGGCAATAAAGATCTTGTCACTTAAAATAGATGCTATCATTATAGTTTGGGAATGATACAACATTGAAACTTGACATTTTTACTGGGGTGAACTGAGATGACTCATTTAGACATAACTAATGACGAACCTGTCAACCAATGAGCCACAGTGAATTCCTAATAGAAAGCTTCTCTGAGAAAACTAATAGCCAGTGAGTAACAGATGACATATTAGTCCCTTTCTGCTAAGAAGTAGAAATGACTCATCCAGGACAAGGTGAATCATTCTGAATGAATTTCTGTTTATTCTATGTGTTGAAAAAAAAAAACACTCACAGAAGGCTGAAAAAATATTTAGTCTACAGTACAAGAACTTGATAAACCCAACAGACTTTTGAAGATGCATTGTATGGTTAACTTTGAGAGGATGTATGTGAAGAATGGCCTTCCCTCTTATAAATGGAAAATACCCTGCATATATGACTATTACATGGTGTTTTATTCCTAGCTGGTGGATTAACTAGATTCACGATGGGATAGCAGAGGAAAGTACTTCTGTAGATCTATACTTAGACAATTTGAATCTATTTATAATCCAGTTTTTGAAGACCTAGAAGTTCTGGGTTCATGCTGAGGGTCATTTCCTAGATTATAATGCAAAATTTCTATGAAGTTTACTGTATGACTGCTATTAATCACATTAGTGTCTTTGACCCAAGACACAAGCAGAGAAGAAAAGTGACCCTTCCCTGATGAGAATAATAGACCCTGACCATCACTGAATTTAGACAAAAATATAGTTGAAAGCAGGTTGAAATATGGGGCTTCTCTTGATTATTTCCTACCCTGCTAGGCTCCACGTCAATCTAGAAGACAAAGTGCAATGTTGGTAGATGAAATTTACTGTCTTTATCTTAGTTATTATCTTGTGCTGTGACAAAGTATCCTCACATAAACAACAAAGGAAGTGTTTATTTGGATTATAGTACCACAGTATAGTGCATCATGGGAGGTTGGGGGATTACTAAAGCAACAGTATGAAGTAACTGATCCTGTCATCCTCAATCATGAGGCAGAGGGAGATGAACGTCCTGTTACCACAAGTTTGCCATTTTATTCAGTCAAGATACCAGCCAATGAAGTTTTTCCACCCATAAATAAATTAAGTTCTAGTTCTAGACAATCAATTTCAACTACTAGTCTTCTGGAATAGAGAAAGAAAGAGTAACACAGAATTAAAATGATATACATCAGTAGGTGCTCTGAGACCTACTGCAGAGGGGAACTTACATTTTTCAACCAACTCACCATATTCATCATGTAAATGAAACAAAAGATGAATGTGACATTTCCAGGGACACGGTTAGTTATTAATGAAGAAACAAGAAGTTTGAAGTGTGTTATTCAAATTTCCCAAGTGGGACTAAATTTTCATAATTTTAATGTAATGCAAAGAATAATTATGGTTTCAGTCCCAAGAGCACGCATGGGAAACATCCTAGAATATCCACTAGAGTCTGAGATAAGGAATGTTTAAAATAATTCTTATCTTTCAAATACCTATTTTCTACCTTGAAGTAACATTGAGAAATGTTTATTCTGAATGCATTGATCTTGTTTTCATTTTCTCTGAAAGTCTTATACCTTGATGGACAAGAACAATTGGCTCATTCGACGTCACAACCCTTATCTAAGCATAGCCTAGATCCAATATCAAGCCTGTGAGGGAAAAAGAAAAGCTTACCCAATATTTGCCTAATTCTTAGTGTATTCATAAAATACAAATGACATTATAGTTCTAGATCAAGCCATATTGTTGCAGCCCAATCTGCCCCACGTTGGGGGACAAAAATGTTGGGACCGCTCTATCAGTGTTGGAACCCGCACAGCCAAAAGCCTTGGGGGCTAAATTGTTAGAGCCTGCACTGCCCCAACCTGCTCCAGTCTGCGGGTCGGGGTTCAGAAAGAGAGAGAGAGTGAGGACGGATGTGAAGAATGGAGACCAGACAGAGTGTGATTCAATCCCGTTTATTCTTCAGTCTCTCTTCTTCTCTCCAAGTCCCTAGTCTTGAGTTCCTAGTCCCTAGTGCCTCCAAGTTCCAAGTTACTTCTTCCAAGTGCTAGTGCCTAATATCTAATGATCTTCCAAGTGCTTAATGTCTAAATCCAAGTTCTTCCTCCAAGTGCCAAGCGCCTAATACTTCTGTCGGCCCCCCGACACCATATCATACAGATTGTACTGTTTTATAGTTCCATTATTTATCTGACCAAACAGAGTCTTGTCATTGAGAACACACTTCAATAAACTTGTCCTATATTAATCTTCATCTTAGAATCTGCATCCCAAGGATACATCTACATGTATAAATCACTATGGTGATTTTTTTTCCAGTAAAACTTAGGTTCCATAAATAACTTTGGCATGCTTAACTTTTGTATGAACTGAAATCTTTATAGTACCAGAAGAAATAAGGCTGTACTTGGTTACAGGTGAAAATTTGATCAATATGTGAAACACATAATTGGTATAAAAACATATGTTTATGAAATTGACATAATATATCACCTTTTCAAAGGGTATATAAATAGAAAACTGTAGCCATGTAGTCATACCATCCATACTATATCGCCAGTAACTCTGACATCTGGAAAGTAGCATACTCACACTGTTCTAAAACACTGTGTTTGAGATTTTAATTCTGCATCTTCAGCTGTATCTTCCCTTTCATTTCCACTGTTTTACACGTATACCTTGTTATATGTCCCACTATACTCACCAATAAAAATTATATCATGTTCCACACTAATTTAAATGATAATATACTGGACTTTATAAATTACTCAGGACTTTACAGTTTTGAATATTTCTAGCTTTTTCTAACATGAATAATAATGACATTCCAAATAGTTCAATAAATTATTTTATATTTCTTTTTTCTTTTCTTTTTTTTTTCTTTTCTTTTTTTTTTTTTTTGAGACAGAGTTTCTCTGTGTAGTCCTGGCTGTCCTGGAACTCACTCTGTAGACAAGGCTGGCCTCGAACTCAGAAATCCACCCGCCTCTGCCTCCCAAGTGCTGGGATTAAAGGCGTGCGCCATCACTGCCTGGCCTTTATATTTCTTTTTATAATCTAAACACATTTTCTCCCTAAATACAAAGCATTCCAAAGCCATATTGTTATTTGTGAGTGCATTGAATACATATACTTTATTTATATACCAGCTTTTTATTTTTTTTCTGTCACATTATAACTGAGTTTCACTAGGAGTGAGTCTATTGGCATCTACAAATAATACATATCATTTATTCATAGCTCAAAATGTACTAAATACTACTTTAATAATTTTATGTCATTGCTTCATTTAATCTTAAAACAACACTGTTAAATAAGTAGTTATTTTCATATTAAAAACTGAATAAATATGCATAAGACTGTTATGCTTGCTATCACGCTATATTCAAAATTATACTAGATGTCTTGGTAACCAAGGGAAATATGAAAAAATAAATCTTTAGACAAAACTAAACTTGGTTACTCATAGATGGTATGATTATTTCATGAGAATTGGCAAGTGGGTGAGTAGAATTAATTTAGAGTTTAATAATGAACAATATCTAATAAAATAATAATAAAACTGTTCCCTGTATACACAGGAAATATTAGAAATCATTTAAAATATTCTGAAATTTCTGCGTTACCCTCGATATGCACCTGGGTATCTTGTAACTCTATACAAAGCCACTTTAGAAACAGAACATGAAAGTTGTGTATGTAGCTTGTTTAGGTGATTGATCTTTTATATTAAGAACCATAGGGTTTATCTGTAGATATGCTCAGACTACTAAGAGGTCTGAGCAGACTTCTGATTAATTTCTTGAGATTCACAACCACCAAGTCATAAGCGATACATTCCTGGAAGGTGAGAATTTCATGTAGATAGGAATGTTGGGTCTTTATCTCCATCAAAGGCCAACAATAAGACAGTGATATAAGGTGTAAAGATTGAAGGAGACTAGACAAAGGGAGAATGGTAGACATGGTTGTGGTTACATGTGCCTTTCTGGTAATATTGTTCAAGTTGGCACATAAATATCAATTACATAGAGAATATATATATATATATATATATATATATATATATATATATGGAATAATTTATTGATAAGAAAACCATTAATCATTAAATAAAGAGCTGTTGTTTTGGAAATAACAATGCTGAGAAACCTTTTCTGTTAACCATGATAAAAAGGAAGAATCCAACTAAAAGAGCCAGACATGAAAGGAGACATTACAGCAATGCTACACCAATATAGTGAGTCATTAGCGACCTTAAAAATATATACATACCAACACAGTTGGAAGCCTTTAAAGAAATAGATATGTTTCAGGACACATGCAACAGACAATATTTAGAGCAGAAAACCTGAATAAGAGTAAATAATTAAGATAATTTTATAATAAATTGTCTCTCAACAGAGGCAAAATTTAGATGGTCTCATTCCTCACCTGTATCAGACTTTTGAGAAATGTAAAAGAAATTCTCCTCAACCTTTTTCTAAGATATAAAAAGATACAAAATTATTTGAAGTTAATTCTACAGTGCCAGTTTCACTTTATATGCAAACTAGGCATCCTCATTTTTGTTTGTTAGTTTAGTTTTGCTCTGTTTGCTGTGATAAATGCCATGACCAAAAGCAAGTTGGAGAGGAAAGAAATAATTTTAGCTTACATATTACAATCCATCCTCAAAGAAGTTTAAGGCAGAGACAGGAATTGAAATAGAGACCATGGAAAAACATTCTTTAGTGGCTAATTACTCAGGCTTTTTCAGTTTTCCTGACTACCCAGTAATGGCCACCCATAGTAGGTTGAGCCTTCCTCCATCAGTAAGGAAGAAAATACACACAGATATAGCTACAGGACATCTGATCAAGAAAATACTTCAATTCAGGCTCTTCTTAAGGTTGATAGCCAAGATGAGCCATCATATCAGGCACTTGTACAAATAAAAATAAAGTAATAACCCACTATCAATGATGAATATTAGATACACAGGTTCTCAAACACATACTAGCGAAAGAAATACAACAATACACCACAGATTAGCTGTCATGATAATGTAGGGTTTGTACTATAGAGGTAAAGATGATCTCAAATTGGCTAATGTTGAAAAGAATACATAAACAGATTGAAGGTCAAACTTGTGTAATTACCTCAACGCATGAAAATAGTAAAGCACAAAATTCTCAATGATAAAAACACTAAACAAATTAGGAACAGAAAAAAAATTAAACACAAAATACAAAGAAACACAGAAAATATCACCCTGAGCATATAAAAGACAAATTTCAACTCAATTCTTCAGAGTTAGAAAGAGCAATTTACAAATTCATTCAGAATGACAAAAACCCAGAGCAGTGAAAACTATTCTCAGCAATAAAAGAACTTCTGGGAGAATCACCATCCGTGACCTCAAACTGTATTACAGAGCAATAGTGATAAAAACTGCATGGCCTTGGTACAGAGACAGGCAGGAAGATAAATGGAATATAATTGAAGACCCAGAAATGAGCCTATGGTTACTTTATCTTTGACAAAGAAGGGGAAAGACAGCATTTTCAACAAATGGTGCTGGTTCAACTGGAGGTCAGCATGTAGAAGTATGCAAATCTGTTCATTATTATCTCCTTGTACTCAAGCTCAAGTCCAAGTGGATCAAGGACTGCAACAGCAAACCAGACACACTAAATCGAATAGAAGAGAAAGTGTGGATAAGCCTCGAACACGTGGGCACAGGGGAAAATTTCGTGAACAGAACACCAATAAATTATGCTCTAAGATTAACAATAGACACACGAGACCTCATAAAATTGCAAAGCTTCTGTAAAGCAAAGGACACTATCAATAGGACAAAATGGCAACGAATAAATTGGGAAAAGATCTTTACTAATCCTACATCTGATAGAGGGCTAATATCCAATATATACAAAAAAACTCAAGAAATAAGACTCCACAGAATGAAATAACACTGTAATAAAATGAGGTGCAGAGCTAAACAAAGAATTCTCAACTGAGGATTCTTGAATGGGCAAGAAGCACCTAAAGAAATGCTCAACATTCTTAGTCATCAGGGAAATGCAAATCAAAACTACCCTGAGATTTCTACCTCACACCAGTCAGAATGGCTAAGGTCAAAAACTCATCTGATAGCAGATGTTATTGAGGATGTGGAGAAATAGGAACACTCCTCCATTGTTGGTGGGATTGTAAACTTGTACAAACCCTCTGGAAATCAGTCTGGTGGTTACTCAGAAAATTGGACATAGTACAAACTGAGGACCCAGCTATAACACCCCTGAGTATATATCTAAAAGATTCTCCAACCTATAACAAGGACACATGCTCCATTATGTTCACAGCAGCCTTATTTATAATAGCTAGAAGGTGGAAACAACCCAGATATCCCTCAAGAGAGGAATGAATAAAGAAAATGTGGTACATTTACACAATGGAATATTACTCAGCTATTAAAAACAATGACTTCATGAAATTCGTAGGCATATGGATGGAACTAGAAAATATCATCCGGAGTGTGGTAACCCATTCACAAAAGAACCTCCATGGTATGCACTCACTCACAAGTGGAAATTAGCCCAAAAGCTCAGAATAACGAAGATACAAGTCACAGACCACAGGAAGCTCAAGAAGAAGGAAGGCCAAAGTGTGGAGTGTTTGTTCCTTCTCAGAAGGGGCAACAAAATACTAACAGGAGAACATATGGAGACAAAGTGTAGAGCACAGAATGAAGGAAAGGCCATCCAGAGACTGCTCCATCTAGGGATCCATCCCATCTAAAGTCACCAAACCCAGACACTATTGTGGATTCCAAGAAGTGCTTGCTGACAGGAACCTGATATAGCTGTCTCCTGAGAGTCTCTGCCAGAGTCTGACAAATACAGATGTGGATGCTCACAGCCAACTACTGGACAAAGCATGGGGTTTCCAATGCAGGAGTTAGAGAAAAAAAATTAAAGGAGCTGAAGGCGTTTGCAACCTCATAAGAAGAACAACAATATCAAACAACCAGACCTCCTCCCCCAGAGCTCCCAGATACAAAACCACCAACCAAAGAGTTCTCATGGAGGAACCCATGGCTCCAGGTGCATATGTAAAAGAGGATAGCCTTGTCAGGCATCAGTGAGAGGAGAGGCCCTTGATCCTGTGAAGGCTTGATGCCGCAATCATTGTAGAAGAATGCCAGGGTGGTGAGGGGGGAGTGGGTGGTAGAACACCCTCATAGAAGGATTGGAATGATATAGAGGGTATCTGGCGGGGGGCAAGTCGAATAGGGAAAGGGGTTAACATTTGAAATGTTAAAAAAATAAAATATCCAATAAAAAGATAAATAAAAAGTACTTGTTTGTTAACAACAAGACAAATGTATGTCACTGAGACTGGAAACAAAACAAAACTGTCATCACTCTTACTTGACATAGTGGATTTCTTAATGGAAGCAATTAAGCAAGATAAAAAAATAGGTCTAAGGAAAGGGACTCAAACTAGCTTTGTTTGTAGATGATATTATTTTAAATAAGGGAGAGTGAAAGCTTGTACCACAGACTATTAGAAATTACATGGTTGCTAAAAGTTATAAAATGCAAAATTCAACAAACAAAGTGAAAATTACTTTTATACTACAATAACAAGTTTGTTGAGAAAAATAATGGAAGAATTCTTATTTACAATGGCTACTAAATTAAAATAATTTAAACATAAGTGAACAGTGCAAGTAAATCTCTAAAAGTTGTAAAACACAAATCAAAGTAATTGAAGACACCCCAATAATGGAGGCTTCCAAGTTAATGTAGTAGAGAAAAATATCTTTTGCATGTTCCTGATGGCTATAGATGTTAAATCTTACTTTACGTGTTTTTTTTTTTCTGGCATATGAGATTCCTGTTTAGATCTGTACCCTATTTTTAAATTGTTTAATTTGGTGGGTTAATATATACTTTCTTGAGTGTTTGTTTGTTTGTTTATATTGTTTGAATATTAGTCTCAGATGCGGAGTTGGTAAAAATCTTTTCCAATTCTTTAGGCTGGCATTATTTTTTTTTTTTAGCTGATGCTGTACTTTGCTTTACTGAAGCATTTCAGTTTCATGAGGTCCCATTTATAAATTTTTGATCTTAGTGCCTTTCCTATCTGTCTTCTTTGAAGAAACTTATCTCCTGTAGCAATGAATTCAAGGCTATTACTCACTTTCACTTCTGTAAGCTTCAGTGTATGTAGTTTTATGTTGAGGTCTTTGATCCTCTTGGACTTGAGTCTTATGCAGGGGGATGACATGGATCTACAAGTAGACCATTTTTTTCTAGCCTGTATTACTGACATTTTTATCAAATATCAAGTGTCTGTATGTATGTATATTTATGTTTGGATCTTCAATTTAATTCCATTGATATATATATATATATATATATATATATATATGTCTGTTTTTATGTCAATACTGTCAGTTTTTAGTACAATAGATCTATAAAACAACTTGATATCAGGAATGGAGATACCTCTAGCAGTTCTTTTATTTTTCAGGATTGTTTTAGTTATCCAGGGCTTTTGTTTCTCCATATGAAATAAAGAATTGTCCTTTCACGCATGGGTAAGATTCTGCACAATACCTTACCAACATAAGACAGAGGGCATTGTTTTCAATAATTCATATTTCACTACAGGTAAGGAAGGCGTTCTTGTCAAAATGACCTAAGACAGACTCAGTCTTGTTTGTGAAATAAAAAAGGGGGAGATGTGGAGAGCTTTGGGGGCTGCTTGGCAGGAATCTGACATTGGCCAAGGACAAGGAAATGTGCCTCAGGCAGGAATCTGACATTAGGCTAGAACAAAGAATTAATTTCAGGCAGGAAAATAAATCTTAGGCTAGAATAAAGAAGTAGGCCTCAGGCATGAAAATGACTTTGAGCTAGGACAGGGAAGTAGGCTCAGATACTTTCCTCATCCTGATATCCCTTAGAAACAGTGATCATGGGCCTTTGTTTATTGTCTTGCTTGTTCCTTGACTATGTGCATCTATTGTATTGCTAGTTCCTCAACCTAGAACTGACCTTAATACATGCATGTAGTTAAAATATTTTGTATAAAAGCAGATTGGGGGGGGGGAACTACTGAAATAAACAAACAAACAAACAAACAAACAAACAGAATTGTCCTTTTATGTTCCATAAAGAAATGTATTAGAATGTTAGTGGTTATTGCACTGAATTTGAAGATTGTTTTTGGTAGGAGGGCCATTTTTACTACATTAATCTACCTTATCCATTAGCATGGGAGGTCTTTGGATCTTCTAGTATACTAAATATTAAATGTTCTTTCTTCAAGCACTCAAAGGTTTAATTAGACCAGTCTTTCACGTTTTTGGTCAAAGTCTCTCAAAGATATTTAATAGTATTTGAAGCTATTGTATAAGGAGTTATTTCCCTGAGTTCTTTCTCAGTCCATTTGTCATTTGTATATATGAAGGCTAATGATTTGAGTTAATATTGTACTCAGACACCTTGTTAAGTGTGTCTATCAGCTGTGGGGATTATCTGGTGAAAAGTTTAGAGCCATTTATGTGTACTATTATATCACCTGCAAATAATGTTATTTCCAGTATGTTTGTGATTCCATCTTACTCCAGTCAGAATAACCAAGATTAATAACACAAGAGACAGTTCATGTTGGTGAGGAAGTAGAGCAATGGAAACTCCCCTCCATTGCTGGTGGGAGTGCAAACTTGTACAACCACTTTGGAAATCAGTGTGGTAGTTCTCAGAAAGTTGAGAAATCTATCTACCTCAAGATCCAGTTACACCAGTCTTTGACATATATGTAAAGAATGCTTCATCCTACCACAAAGATACTTGCTCAACTATCTTCATTTTATATTTATTCATAATCACCAGAAACTGGAAACAGGCTAGATGGATTAAAAAAAAAAGATGCAGAACATATATACAATGGAGTAGCTCTTAGCTATTAAAAAAAATGACATAAAGTTTGTATGCAAATGAATGAAAAAAGAAAAAAATTATCCTGAGTGAGGTAACCTATACCCAGAGAAACAAATATGTTATGTATTCAATTATACATGTATGTTAGCTATTAAAAAGTGATAAACAAGGTACAACCCATTAATCCAGAAAGGTTAGATATAGCGGAGTGGTCTGGTTGAATGCAGTGACCTCCCTGGGCAGGGGAAGCATAAGCAGGTAGGGGGTAGGTAGGATGGGAGGAATAATGAGGAGGTTATGGAGTGTGGGAAGATAGTGCAAGGAGAACTGCTAGAATCGCGAGACTCATTTGGGAGGTGTTGTGGAAGCATAGTGCAGTGAAAACTTCCTGGAATTTAGGAAGGTCATCCTAATGAGGACTCCTAGTAATGGAGAACACGGAGCCTCAAGTGGCCATCTCAGTGAGTTTTTGGACAGCAGCATCCAAGAGAACCTCCCCGGAGCTGCTTGGGGCAGTGCAGGCTAACAAGTTAGTCCCCAAGGCTTTTGGCAGTGCGGGTTCCAACATTGACAGAGCGGCTCTCAACATTTTGGCCCCCAAACGTGGGGCAGCTCGGGTCACAACAGGTGTATGACTATTTTGTTTGTGGGACACCTTTCCTCCTGTTGAGTTGCCATGTCCCAACATCATGCCAACTTTGATATGATCATTTTGGCTCCATCATATTATATTATTATATTTTATTTTGCCATGTTTGGCTGTTCCTTTCCAGTGACAGACAGAAATGGAATAGATCTGTAAGGAAAGAGAGGGGAGGTATAGAGTAACCAGGGAGAGTAGAGGGAAGGAAAACTATAATCAGAACATACCGTATGAGAAAAACTATTTCAGTAAAAGAAAAATATAGTGCAACTCATCACCTCTAAGAAGACAAACTATGAACAGACAAAATTGGAAAAACTTTAAAACACATGCTGTTCAACTAATAAGCTACACTACAAGAGTTTGTTGGGTTAAAGAAAGAAAACTTAATCTAGTTAAATTGCCAATATCGCCCAAACAGATTGTTGGATTTAATGTAATCCTTATCAAAATACTAATAATTTTATTTATAAAATTCAGTAAAAAAAATCTAAAATTCACAAGAAATAAGAAATAAAGCAAAAATAAGGAAAGCATATGTGTAGAATGAACAAAGTTTTTGCCATCACAATAACTGACCCCCAAGCCTTTGCAAGACTGTAGTAAGAAGGACAGTGTGAAACTGGCATATATATCTACATATAGGCCAGCGCAACCAACAGAGAGCCCAGAAATAAATCCATTATCTAAAGTCACCAAACACACATACTAGAGAAATAAGACTCTTAAATAAAGATGGCTCTAAGAAAATGGGATATTTACAAACAGAAAGTTAAAGATCGATTGTTTCATTCCCTTTTAAAATTTAATTCAGAATAAATAGAAAATATAAAAATAATAAAAAAATAGAAGAAAATAGAAGAAAAACATATGTCAAACATCATTATATGCAATTTGCTTGGAAGAGGACCCAAAATGCACAAAAAATAAAAGCAGAATGAGAATAATGTGGTGATACCAAACTGAAAACTCTGCATAAAAATGAATAATCAACCATAAAGGAATTGAGGAAATATTTGTTAAATGTTTATTGCATATCTACATAGATTATATAGAGTAATAAAAATTCCAAAATAATTAAAAAAATATAACATTCAAGTAATTAAAATTAAACTGAATGGACACTTCTTAAAAGAAGAAATGCAGGGGGCTTACAAATGTATAAAAACATAGTCAGCATTCTAGATTTCTGTACTAGTTAATTTTATGTCAACTTGACACACGCTAGAGTCACCTGAGAGGAATAAACATTGACTAAAAAGTATTTGCTCTAAGATAAGGATGGAGGCACCTGTGTACAGTAGTCTTTTAACTTTGTGATTGATGAAGCAGAGTATTCAATCTGCTGTATTTGGTGCAACCCCTGGGCTATAAGAAGGCAGACAGCACAATAAAGCATAGGAAGCAAGCCATGTACAGCGTTCATACACACCTTCTGCATCTGTTTCTGCATCCAGGTTCCTGCCCTGTTTGAGTTCCTACCTTGAGTTTCTTCAATGATAAACAGTGATGTAGAAGTGTTAGTCAAATAAACTCTTTCTCCCCAAGTTGCTTTGGTCATGGTGTTTCATCACAGCAATAGTAACCTTAACTAAGACAGTTGTCAAGGAAATGTAAAACAAACTCTTAAGAAGACATTATCTGCTCCAAGTTAGAAAAGCTGCTATAAGACAGAGTCCTCTGACTGCCAGAGTCTGACATATACATAGGCAGATGCTCACAGCTAATCATTGATCTGATCAAGGGGTTCCCAATGGAGGAGTTAGAGAGAAGACTGAAGGAGCTGAAAGGGTTGGTGGCCCCATAAGGAGAGCAACAATACAAACCAACCAGAGCTCCCCAGGATCTAAACCAGTAGCCTGGGAGCACATAGGGAGAGACCCATGACTCCTGCTGTATATGTAGGGGAGGATGGCCTTGTAGGGCATAGATGGGAGAGGAGATCCTTGGTCCCATGAAGGCTGAACACCTAGTGTGGAGGAATTTGAGGATGGGGAGGTGGGAGTGGGGTGGGTAGGTGAGGGTATATCATCATAGAAGCAAGAGGGAGGATGGGATAGGGGGTTCCTGGGTGGTGGTGGGAATGAGGTAAGGGGATAAAATCTGAAATGTAAATATAATATCCAATAAAAAAAATAATAAAAGACAGAGCTCTTTGTCTTCTAATCAATGCCATCAAAGATGTGGGAAACAAAACAAAACAAAACAAAAACCTCTCATATTTTTGGATTATTTTTATTAATGAATCCATTATAGATAATAGTTTGTTTTTCCCCCAAAAGAAACCACAAAAAAAGAAACAAACAAAAAGAGAGTGACCATAATGCAGTTATTCCTCTTCTGGATACACTGTCAAGGAAAGAAAGTCAGCACATCAAACAGCTAATTACGTTCCATGATTGTTATAGCACTAGTCCCAATAGCTCAGACATGCATGCAATCTGGATGGTATGAAGTCATCAATACATAGTGGGGTATGCATATATAATGGAATGTTACATAGTCATTAAAGAATGATATCAGAGTAATTTTTCAGCATGTATGTGTCCCTCGATAAAATGCCCATTATCTATCTATCTATCTATCTATCTATCTATCTATCTATCATTGTCTATTTTGAGAAAAATTGATAGAATTGCAGGATGCTATGGTAAGTAAATTAAGTCAGGCCCTGACGTAACTTGCACATCCTGTTTCATGCATGGAACTTAAGCTTATTTGTGTTGCTGCAGAATAGTGTTTAGTAAAGGTTAAGAATGGTAGAGAAGTGAGAGAGTGTGTGTAAAGGGTTAATAATGGGCACCAGGACACATGGGGAAAAAAATCCAAGTGCTATTCGGCACAGTGGGATGACCATGTGATTTACGTTTTACTCATCTTATATGTCTTAGAGAATCTTGATATTTTCATACATAAAGAAATGACAACATAATTACTATAATATAATCTATATAATTTATTTGTATCTTAAATAATTCTATATTATCTAAAATTAATAGAAATATAATAATACTAGTAAAGTACATCTTACAACACTACTGAATGTCATCTAGAATAAAATTTTAAATAAAAAAAACCTAATAGGATAAAAATCTACTAAGTATGCGAACAAACATCTGACACTGTAATAAAATGGGAATATATCCAAATGTCAGGGCAGTATTGATGATTGTAGCAATTAAAAGAGTAATAACCTTCCATATACTTCTCAAAGGAGCCAGTTAAGCTTTGCCTTAATTAACCCAGATTTCAATTCAAGGGCAGGCTGATCCTGAGCCTAATGGAGCTTCTGCTAATCTGACAGTGATAATATAACATATTTGATCTGGTCACCTGTCAAGATAATTTTAAAGCTCATTTAAAAAATGGTGGCTTAATTTACAGCTGCTAATTTCTCTACTGTATAACTTGCAATTTCTTAGTTAAGCTTTTATAAAAATAAATGTAAAAATAAAATTACCAATACAGAAAACGTGAGATAAAATGATTATTGTTAATTTTTTAAAAAGAAAACCAACTAAGCAGAGAATAAAAATAAATTTATTTTGCCTTCCACCTAAATCATAACGAGAGATTGAGAGGTCAGATGTACTGAAATTAAAAAACAGGATATTTGAAATGATTGGTGTAACCATTTACTCAAAATATGTAATTATATTTGAGTATTCACAGTTACAAGAAGTCATGGGAAACTACTAAAATTACTGATATTCCAAACAACCAGAATAAATTCCTAAGTAATGAAAATATTTGTAGTAAGGCGAGAACATCATTAATTATATTTTTATATTTCAAAGAATAGAAATCAATCACTTATACAAAACTGAACTCATTCCTCATGTGTCTTAGTCAGGGTTTCTATTCCTGCACAAACATCATGACTGAGAAGCAAATTTGGGAGGAAAGGGTTTATTCAGCTTAAACTTCCACATTGCTGTTCATCACCAAAGGAAGTCAGGACTGGAACTCAAGCAGGTTGGGAAGCAGGAGCTGATGCAGAGGCCATGGAGGGATGTTTCTTACTGGCTTGCTTGCCCTGGCTTGCTCATCTTGCTTTCTTATAGAACTCAAAACAATGGGCCCTCTCCCCTTGATTACTAATTGAGAAAATGCATCATGGAGGCATTTCCTCAACGAAGGCTCCTTTTTTTCTGTGATAACTCCAGCTTGTGTCAAGTTGACACACAAAACCAGCCAGTACATCATGACACAGCTATGATATTTTCTTATTTTTCATTGCTGAAGGAAGAGATCACTAGCTTTCTTATTATTTGACAAAACACATAAATACTGTTATTTTTAGGTCCAGAATAGGTAGGGAGACAGTGTTTGAAATTTCTCTAAATCTGAATAACACTGAGTTGATACACTTTTGTGTATTCTGTGGCCCCTCCCTCTATAGAACTGGGTAGAGAGATCATAATTTTTTCTTTTTTTTCTGTCTCAGTAAGAAGCACATGTAAGCCAGGCAGTAGACCATGTCTTTAATCCCCAGCGCTCTGCGGGCAGAAGCAGGCATATCTCTGAGTTTGAGGATAGCCTGGTCTACAGAGTGAATTTTAGGACAGACAAGGATACACAGAGAAACCCTGACTCAAAAAACAAAGAAACAACAAAACAAAACAACAAAAACCACACAGGTAAATAAGGCCTTTTAAATTCCTAACAATGTAGATTGCCCCCGTTGTTCAAGGTGAAAAAGCACAGTATTGATTATTACAATCCTGAGTTAAAGCATATTTATAGTAGAGAAAAACAAATATAAAGACAGAAATGTTCCTGTGTGCTTCTGGTAAAATTGTATTCCCCAAAGTTTGTTTTCTAAATGTAAGAATCCTCTTTGGAATCTGAGAACTAAAGGCAAGTTGACTGGCTTTCAGGATCAACTGCTTTCTTCTAGACAAACTCCTCACTCTCTGAATTATGCATACTTATTTAATTTTGTGGTTCTTCTTCTTTTACCCTTGATCTTCCTTCTTCATTCGGTATTGAGATATGCTATGTTTCATGTTCTATTAGGATGCTCTCTATCCCACAGAGTTTTAAAACAAGCAAAAACTCATTGCAGTAAAGGAAAAGAAAAAGAGGACAGATGGAATTTTAAAACAGAAAACCAACAATAAACAGTTATAAATAATAAATATGATTATCTCAGAATGTAAAGAAAAAGTGAATGCCTAATATGAATCCATGCTTCCTTCAAGAATAAGTAGAAATACAGACAGCCAACTGGTTTCTGTAAGTTAATTTGTATCTAGTTTCTTTGTTGGTATTATTGAACATGTCTAAACTGCTGAGACCCTGTGACAGGCATGAGAAATGTGTCTTTGATTGGTGGTCAAGGGGGTACAAGAGACTCCTGAAAAAATGTGTTACTGCCATTGTCCATGGTCATCTCCCCAAACTTGAAGACAAGATCCTCTTGTTAAAGACATCACACAATTCAGATACAGGATTAATATGGATAGAGTTGGAATTAATATAAAACCTAGTCTCTGTGGACATCTTTCATATCTGCAGGTGCTGTGCAAGATGCTGGTAGAGAAACAATCAATATTTCTACTCAAAAACAAAGCTTATGAATCACAACAATGAACAACCTGGTAAGACATACCTAAGCATGCATTAGTGGCAGTCATATCTTAGCAGTAACCAGCAGCAATCTAGTTGGGATTAGGGCCTGCTCAATGCTAAGAAATTCATTCCTGGTACTATAAACCAAGCAGTTACCCACGGTTACTGAGGCATCTTTTGGTAAGTGTGGGGAATGCTGCTAAAATGAAAAGATACACAATTTGTTTCACTCTCCAGAGAGAATCTGGAGTAAAGGTCAAAAAAAAAAAAAAGAACTCATAAAAAGAATTAAAAAAATGTTTACAGAACTGAAAAACATTAGGAAACCTGGACAGATTTATCAGATTATGAGGTCTAAATTCACAGAATGAATAAAGCAGCAAAATACCAATAATAACTAATGAAAATTTGTGATCATATTAGATCTTAGATGACACTTTTAAAAAAGAAGCAAAGTAACATCACCCTCATTTGCTATGCAGCCTCTGAAACTGCCCCAAATGCCAGAGCTATTTCCTGAGGTTTAAGCAAAGGACGTGGCATTGAAATTCTGAAAGGATTTGTACTTAGCATTTCTCTGGCATTAGAGAAATGATTGGAAATTTTTCTTTTAATTAAAACTGTCAGCATGGAAGGATTTAAGGATGATCAGAACAAATCCAACGAGCAAGCTTCATTAGCCAAGAAAGTAACAGGAAAACCAAAAAGCACTATTTACTAGTATTATAAGAAATAGCCCTGCTTGCTAAAATTTATATTGTGGCATTAGAAGCAATATATAGAATTTAACTGCAGGCAGACTGCTAAATAAAGGCTTCACCTCAAGGTTCACATGCTGGGAACAACCTAACCTAGTACTTTTTAATGTTCACATTCACTGAATAAATTTTTTTTCGTATTTTGAAGAGGAAGAAATACATATTTAAGAATATGTAAATAACCTAAGTGTTAAAATGTGTTTAACCTCTTCAGTTTATGATAAAATAGTTAGAAGAGAAATGTGATAATTCCCTTGTAACCTAACCCATCTACTTCAGTAAAGAAGTCACTGTGAGTGACAGATATGCAACAGACCATCCAGTCTGTCTGAGGCTAGACTAACATGTTTCACACAACTCATGCATGTCTGTTGTCCTGTCATTGAGTTCATCTAAGTTATAGAAATGGAGATTTTTTTAAAAAAAATGTTTTTTATGTACCATAATGACTACACTGTAGAAATCTGTATATTAATAGTGAGACAAATCCAGGATGCCTCAGTCTACACAAAAAACTACAGGCGACTAAGGAAAATGAGGGTAGGAAAAACAGTAATCACCAGGGAAGAGCAGACCAGTTGTTTATTCCGTAGTGAACTGTCAACTCCTGAAAACATACATACAATTAAAAGTATATAGCCTGACCCAGCTGAGAAGCTTATATTTAAGAATATAAGATACATATAGCACACACACACACACACACACACACACACACACACACACACACACACTCAAATACATGAATGAAGTAACAATTCATGCAAAAAGAGGCCACAGATTTGAAAGCGAACAACAAGGTGTATATAGGATGGCTTAGAGGGAGAGAATAGGAAGGAGAGCTGTTGAAAATATATTATAATTTCAAAAATAAAAGAATGAAGTTTTCTGAAATTAAAATATAATTACTTCCTTTCCCCCTTTCCCTTCTTCCCTTGGGAAATCCTTATGTTTTCTACTTGCTCTCTGACATAAATTCAGGTATTATTCTTTAAATTGTTCTGACATACATGTATAAATATGTAATTATAACCTGGTCAGTCTGTATAAATGTCTTTGTATTTATACAATTTAATGGCTGACAAAATGAAATTGGATAAGAAATTGTGGGGCTCTTCTCTGACAAACGTATTTTCCATGACTTAGCATTCCTTAGTTGTCTCTACTCATTTGTATGGTGTTGAGCTCCCATGAAGCTCCATTCTCCATGTTAGCATGTTTATTAGTGTTAGCTTTGTTCATAGCTTGCTTTGGCACCCATGTTTCTGAGACTTCCCTCAAGAGCCATAGACTATATATCAAAAATACAGACCTTAGTCCTGAGACAACCCCTTTTGCATTGCTGGTCAGGGTTGTCTAAGAAACTCTCAGAACATTACTTGCTGTTGCTGTTTCCCTTGCTTTCCTCTCAGAGGTTGAAGGTGATTCCCTCTTGCTAACGAGATCAAATACTTCAAATGCAGAACCAAAAGGATCGGAGCTAACTTTGACATGAAAACCTTCTCTCTGAGTATTAGCTTTCATGTTACCATCAGATACTAATGTTCCAAGGGATGAAAGCAAACAATAGTCCAACCCAGTTGAGAGACCCATAAACTATAGTAACCAGCATAGCACCATAGCTCTGTAAGTGCAGTAGTGGCACTTAACTTTACATAATACACATAACTTAACACATAACTTTACAGTAATGAACATTTCCTTAAGTCTTCTTAAGGTACTTCCAACAAGAGGAAAACTGCCAGTTTACTAAGCCAGCATGTTTCTTAACTCTATTCTAACTATTTATCCCTATACCCAAAGCTCAGTATGAGCCTCACGCCTTATCAAACAACTTTATTTTTGCAATAGACCATTACAGAAAGCAACAACCACCAAAATGTATACAACACATGACTATGTAGTGCCCAGTCTCGACTGACACAGCTACAACACAACTCCTGCCCATAAGGCTTAGGTTTCATAACAGAAGAGGTAAGCAGGAAGATTGTAAGAACCAGAGGAACAATTTTTTTTTCTATAAACCTGTTAGGTTGTTTCCTAGAAATTTTAGAGGTTTTGCTTTCATTTTGAGGGGGTTACACTTACAAGTAAATCTTAAATCTGCACCAAGTAATCAAAGTAGTTCCTCTAAATTTTTGAAGAAATTTATAATCATTTCCTATATAGAACACTAACAATAGAACCATCAATCATAATGCTTACACACAATGATAGCTCTAGTGAATTTTTATTTCTTGATGTAAAATTTAGAGTCAAAATTGTGGCTAATCATACAGAAATTGGAAGCACCAGTGCTAGAGTTGGCTGTTCTGCAGAAACTACACTGAGTTCTATAATGTGCCAGAGGTCCCCTTAAACTTGGTTCAGGTCAAGTTTCACTACTAGGTGAAATGAAACACATTTTACTTTCATAGAAATGATAAAGCAATGAATTTTTCAGTTGTTGGTTAATGGGGTCACATAGATATCCTCTATCCAGAAAATTTCATGCTACTGCCAAAGCAATTGGATATTCTCTACAATTTTCTGGTGCTGAAGACACCAAACATACATGTCATTAAACAAGGAGAAAACTAGCTGGTATTCAATTGGGTGATTTACTTCTACTGGATGGCTTATAGCACCAGAAAGTGCTATACATGTTACCAAAGGAGAAAAAAAATAATCAGCCTCACCCAGTTTAGTAAATTGCATGCTACATTGATGAACTGCCTGCAAGTCCCTAGTACAATAATGACGTTGATGTTACAAGAGTAACTGAACACTGTTTGATTGGATATAAGAACTATTGCATTAGTAAGAACTCATAGCTGACACTGTCAATACCCTGAAGCTGGAGAGGTCATGGACCTAGGATGAAAATAACAAAACCAAAACATCTATTTTTATGACAAGTGAACACAGTGATGAAACAAATACTAATGATATTTCGATATAATCACAGGTCAGTGCACCACTTAAGACTCATCAGAAGCTTCTTGCATAAATAGTGATGCACACAAAACCCATTTTCTTGGAATTTCCATAAAAAATAATATTCACAGTTGCAAAATACCTAAAATATATTGTGTCGTGTTGAATGAAGAAAGGTAACATGAAAAAGAAGGCATACTGTTATGCTAAAGGAAGATAAGAGTGTTTTGAACCAGGTCTATCGCCCATGTTTCCATGGATATTTAATTTCTTCTAGTATAGATAGAGTATCCTTTTAGTGGGAATGTTTTATTTGTTTGCCAAGGCAAGGGACTTTTTGAGTCAACTTAATGTATCTACTATAATTCAAATTCTTTTAGGCCAACAAAATCCAAAGTCTACTTCCAAGTAGTTGATTCTATTTGTTCTGCAGCAGCATGGGATCAGACAATACCCAGGAATCTCAAGAGCACCTCACACTTCCGTATAGAGCAGAGAATCTAGCCAGAAACCAGAATTATCACCACCTCTTGGACTCAATTTAGACTACCAGATAAAGCCCATCCATTTTCTAAGCTAAACTTGTAAAGATCAATCATAAGCTTAGAAAAATTTTGTACTGAGCTGTGAATAGTAAAAGTATTTCCATTGTTAAAACTCCCCCCCACCACACACACACACAAATCCACAATTAAACAATGTGAAGAGAATGCAAACTTTGGAACTATCACCCCTAAATTGATTGTCTTTACCATACTCCTTTCCTCAAGGCTCAGAAACTTTTGGGAAAGTGAGGGCAAACAACTAAAGGGCCAGAGGTAGCGACTGACTTCAAGGAAAAAATGCTTAACAGACACAAGGAGAATGCATATATGAACTCACAGAGACTATGGCAGCATGCACAGGACTTATGCAAGCTCAAGTCAGACAAAATCTGTAAACGGAGGAGGTTGGTGTTTGTGTGTGTGTGTGTGTGTGTGTGTGTGTGTGTGTGTGTGTCTGTGTGTCTGTGTGTCTGTGTCTGTGTCTGTGATTGTGTCTGTGTGTGTATGTGTGTGACGTCCTACCACTAGCCAAAAAGCAACTTAAAATTTATAGCAGCTGGGAGGGGGAAATCCAGTTTTCTCCAATGGAGCGATACTGAGTATATCAATCACAAGCCAGAGAAGGCTTTATGCCCAGGAGTAGTCAGCCAATATAAATTGAACACCATGTGCTTTGTTTTTACAGAAAAGAAGGAACACGATGTTGGATGTTTAGTGGGTGGGTAGGGTGTCTAAGAGAATATAGGAGCATAGTATGTGCTAATTAATAAGTGGATATTAGCCACAAAAGCACAGAATACCCAAGATACAATTCACAGAACTCAAGAAGATTAACAAGCAGAAGGGCCCAAGTGAGGATGCCTCAATCCATCCTGGAAGGGAGAAGAAAGCAATCACAGGAGGGAGGAGAGAGGGGCCAGCGTGGGAAAGGGGGACCAAAGAGGGGTAGAGAGGAACATGATTAGATATTGGGTTGGGCCCTGAAGCCCTGAAGGCCAGCAGAAAAAATGGAAACAGGCAACCTCAGGAGGTAGGAGGTGGGGGACCATCTAGAATGTACTAGAGACCTGGGAGGTGAGAGACACTCAGGACTCAAAGGGACGGACCTTAGATGAAATGCCCAACAGTGGGAGAGGAACTTGTAGAGCCCATCTCCAGCAGAAAGACAAGGCATCAAGTGAGGAATGGGGTTGCCATCCCACAGTCAAAAATTCTGACCCCAAATTATTCCTGTCTGAATAAACTGCAGTGACAAAAATGGAGATGAGCCTGAGGAAAAGGAGGTCTAGTGACAGACCTAAATTGGGATCTAGCTCAAGGGGAGGCCCCAAGGCCCGACAATATAACAGAGGCTATGGAGTGCTCACAAACAGGGCTTATCATGACTACCCTTTGAAAGACCCAACACACAGCGGAGTCAGATGCAGATGTTTACACCCAACCAATGGACAGAAACTGGGGACAACTGTGGTTGTATTAAGGAAAAGTTGAGGAAGAGGGCGACCCTATGGGAAGACCAGCAGTCTCAATTATCCTGGATCTCTGAGATCTCTCAGACACTGAGCCACCAACCAGGCAGCATACGCTAGCTGATATGAGTCCCCAACACATATACAGCGGAGGACTTCTGGGTCTGAACTCAGTTAGAAAAGATGTACCTAATCCTCAAGAGACTTGAGGCTTCAGGAACTGGAGAAGACTAGTGGGGTGGGAATAGGGGGTGGGAACATCCTTTTGGAGAGAGGAGGGGGAAGGAGGTATGGTATGTGGAACAATCAGAGGGCAGACAGAGAACGGGATAAAGTCTGGACTGTAAAAAAAGATTAAAGAATAAAAATAAAAATAAAAATAAAAATAACCCAATGGGAAAAAAAAAAGATCAAGGTATACTTCATGAAATTCTCAAAAAAGTAAAACCATTTAAATGTATCCATTCATACATGTATGTATCTAAACACACATATTACATATAAGACATATATGTACATATGTTACATATATACATACATATATTCATATATTTACATATATGTGTCTAAACACACACACACACACACACATGCACTCATACAGGCTCATACACACACATACCATATATTTAAAACGCTTTCCAGATTTTCTACCCATAGCCTTCTGATCAAATGTTTAATTCTGAAATATATTTTGAGTAAAATAAATCACCTTACTACATTTAACTTTATCCTCTGTACAATGAAATCTACTACCAATTTTGGAAACTCTGAAAATGTAATAATAAAATGTAGTTTACCAAACTTATGGATTTCATCATTGTAAATTTCTTTTATTAATTTTACAAAGCACTACTACTTATTTTTATAAAATTCTTAATGTCACACAAGTACTCTTCTGAGATTATAGGTTTCCACTGCTTACTACATACTGACTGTGCAAATCGTGTCTGTTAATAAGACTGATGTGAATATGTCTTTTTGTTTAATTTACATAGATACATTGACTGTACGTATCCAGTAAATCATCACTCATTTCTTTCTATGAATTGATATTCATTTTGATGTCATAATGACAAAGATACAATTATAAAAGTGAATAACACATTTAATGATGATTTATATGAACATAAGTCACTTTGATAAATTATCTCTATTCATACTGAGCTCTTTAGATAAAATATTCATGGAAAATACACTTTTTTAAATAATAGAGATATTTAAATTGGCCCCACAACTCTATGTTTTTAATAGCCATTAAAATGAATGGTAGTGGACAGGACATTGCTTTAAATGTGTATTTTTGAAAGCAAAAATGAGAACATACACCGTGATAGTGCCTATGCTCCTCTAAATTCTGCAAACAAAGTGTCAGTGCAGTATAATTTGTATCTGGAGATTCACCATTTTGGAACATTAATCCTCTGCCAATTCTATTCATATGATAAGTCTGTATAATTAAAGTCATCTCTTCGAGACGTTGATTCTCTAGAAACCAGAAAGGACTTCAGGCTCTTAGCAACTTTAGATCCATGAATAATTTTACACATGTCAATTGCTTCCTAAGTTGTGTTTCTTCAATTTCATTAGGTCTTTTCCTTTTGCGTTATTATCTTTAGTGAAATTTGTCCTTTCATTACCATCTCTGACACTGTAACGTTTTATGAATAGTATCTGCTAATTTGCCTTTGAAAAGACCATTGGGAAAAAATCTATAGCTTTCAGTTTGTATTCCAGTCATTTCATTGCCTTGTGCATGGGACCTTTGGGTGACTTTATGGATTGAGCCACAAGCACAAGAAATCATATTTGGTCATTCTGACACAGTAAGCATCTTACAAATGTAGATACAGCTACTTTACTTTCTGCATTGGAAACATATTATTATTATTTTGATGCAGTAAAACTGTGAAATAAAACAGTGGTTATCAATATAATAGCATAAATTTTACCAGTGTTAGTCATACAATATAAACATATAAGTTTATACAATATAAACTTATATAGCTATGTTATAAAATAGTTCACATGAGAAATTTTCATTTATATTAAAAGAAATTGTTAAAATATCTCTTTATGGCTGGAATTATTATATTAAAATATTCATTCATTTGAGAGAAATTGCTAAAAGACCTGAGTTGCTTTGATGGCACACAGTATAAAACAACAAGAACAACAGCAAAATATCTCACTATCCTATAAAATATAGTAATACTTAGTGGAAATTAGTTAAAATTACAGCAAATGCTGTGTGCTAAGAGTAAAATTTTCAAAGTGCTGTTTAGAAAGCACTCATGAGACACATGCCTAGGTTACAATATTTTCAATCAAACACAAACATTGTACTGACATATTATTTATGTGTGAACTATGTAACCAGTATTTCAGTAGTAGTTTATTTATTTGTTTGTTTGTTTATGTAGTTAGTTTACATAGCCATACTTTATATGGATTCCCTAGCTGATTTTCTTAGAAATACTACTTGGTGGCTGAGGATTCATAGCTGAACATTCCAGGATGCTGTCCTTAGCTTCAAAGAACTGCCTCAGCCAATAGTATATCCCTTATTGTAAGTCAGGATCTAGAAAAGCCATG
This sequence comes from Rhabdomys pumilio, assembly GCA_030674055.1. Lineage (NCBI taxonomy): Eukaryota > Metazoa > Chordata > Mammalia > Rodentia > Muridae > Rhabdomys > Rhabdomys pumilio. The sequence goes on along the minus strand of JANHMN010000003.1, from coordinate 2,694,380 downwards.
GTTGGTGTGGTATGAATAGAAAGGTTCTATTAATGATAATTTATTGGTTGTCAGAATTCTGAAGTGCTAAGCCAGGTGGGAAGTTCCTTGAGTGAAAAACAGGCTTCATGGATAGTAGTTTTGCAAAAGATATCTTGCTAAACCTGGCCTCTTCTTATTAGGTATTTCTTCCCACATCACTTCCCAGAAAATCTGTGTTGTTCCCAGGCAAAACAATCCAAGAAGACTCCTAAAGCTCTTCATCATCCAAAATGCAATAGTGGTAATGTTTAGTGAAATAAGTTTTAAAGAATACAAAACATTATTGTGGACACTGTCTTGGAAATGTTGCTCCTTCTCTATTAATGATTTGCTTGTATTTAAAAAGTATTTCAAATCTCTCTTGGATTTTAATCTCTCTGCATATATAACAGATATTGAGAAGGACTTTCCTAGTTTAGAAATGTCCTTGAGTGCTGAGAAGCAAAGACTGGAATCAAGCATCTCACATTTCTTAAAGAGTAAAGCAATTGCACATTATTCAACAGAAATTTTTGTAGCTGATGTGCTTGTAGGTTCTTGGTGCCTGAGGGTTGGCAGAGTGTGAACAGGCTAAAGATGTGTTAGAGAGAATTTTCTACATTAGAGATAAGTTTTGCCATAAGAATGTTGAATAATCCTTTAAGTAAACAACATACACTGAAGACCATTGTGCCACTGACCACTGTGCCACTGATTCCTGACCATTCTGCCACTGATTCCTGACCACTGTGCCACTGACCTATGACCACTGTGCCAGTGACCCATGACCACTGTGCCACTGATCACTGTCCCACTGATCACTGACCACTTTGCCACTGAATCCTGACTACTGTGCCACTGACCCCTCACCACTGTGCCACTGATCACTGTCCCACTGATCACTGACCACTGTGCCACTGAATCCTGACCACTGTGCCACTGACCCCTCACCACTGTGCCACTGACCCCTCACCACTGTGCCACTGATCACTGTCCCACTGATCACTGACCACTGTGCCACTGAATCCTGACCACTGTGCCACTGACCCCTCACCACTGTGCCACTGACCCCTTGACCACTGTGCCACTGACACCTTACCACTGTACCACTGACCCCGACCACTGTATCACTGATCACTGACCACTGTGCCACTGACCGCTGACCACTGTGTCATTGACCCCTGACCACCGACACGTGATCACTGTGCCTCTGATCCCTGACCACTGACCCCTGACCACTGTGTCACTGATCACTGACCACTGTGCCACTGACCCCTGATCACTGACCACTGTGGCACTGACCACTGACTGAGAAGTCCTAATCTCTTTATCTCCTTTTTCTTCTCTGATAACTGACACAGTAGAGAAGAAAAAATCCAGCAGAGGAAGACAATAAAAACATAAAAAATCAGGTCACAGATTTCCCCAGTACTTCTATAAAAATTAAGACTAGGCCTATATTTATTTGTGGGTCAGAAGATACACCAGAATGTCTCACCAGCATGATTGCCTGCCCGTGATCTGACAACACAAAGGAACACACTAAAGAGGACAGAGGAAAGCCCATGAGACCCTAATCTTATTTAAAGAATAATAGGCAACTAAAGAATACTTTAGTTAAAAATAAATAAAATATTCATGGAAAACACACTTTTTTAAATAATAGAAATATTTAAAGGGGCCCCCATCACACTATGTTTTAATAACCATTAAAATGAACAGTAGTGGATAGGTCATTGCTTTAAATGTGTATTTTAAATAGTTCAGGAGGTAGTCTCCTCCAGAGAAGAGCACAGGAATTGGTCAGCAAATATCAAATGCTCAAGCATAGAAATATGCAAATGAGCAGCGTTATAAATACTGAGGAGATTGTATTTATATATTTAGGAGTACATGTATATATGTAGCAATGATTAATGAAAAAAAAGAGGTAGTGAATAAGAAAGAGAACAAGAGTGAGGAATATGGGAGGGTGTGGTGTGGAGAAAAAGGCGATAATGTTGTGATTATATTACAATCTCAAACAATAAAAAAATACAAAGAACTAGCGTCATAATTTGGTGGTAATGAGAAATATTGACAAGTGACTATTTCAAACTCGAATGTCCACGTGTGATATTAACATGCTAACAGTTCCATGAGATCTTCCTGGGCTCATTTTAAAGGATAGTAAAATCAGACACCAGTCATGCTCATGCCATCTCCAGTATTTCTTTTATAAATATCTAATAAATATCAGTAAGTTTAAAATGTGATTGCTAAAACACTAGCCAAAAGCTACTCGGAAGTAAACGTTTTATTTGATTTATGGTTTATATAAGGGAAATCAAGACAAGAGCTTGGTGCAGAAATCATGGAGAAATTCTGCCTTTTGGCCTGCGTGCTTTGCATGGCTCAGTTACTTCTCTGGCCCAAGTGGTTAAGGATGACACTCCACACCACAGGGAGGCTCTTCCACATCAATAAAGGTACTGCCCCACAGACATGCTCACAGGCCAGGCTCATGGAGGCAATTGCTCAACTAAGATTCTTTTCATGGGATCCTTGTTTGGCTTAAACTGATGAAAAGTAAGAAGCATACAGAGTACTAATTGAATGATAAATGTTTACGTGAAACTTGACAAAATATACCAAAGGAAGAGAAAAATGGGTTTCTCAAAATGTTATTCTCCTATTCAATATCTTTCATCTTCTCCTCCCACTTCATAGAATAACAAGCAATTTATGTAACCTACTTATATTAGTATTACTTGGGTTTGTTTTATATTGCTCCTGTTGTTTTAAATGCTTATTTTAGGCCAGTGTAGAAAATGACATTTCCAGTGTAGCATTTTCACAGGTATATGTCAGTCATTACACTTTGTTCTCATCCATTTCTATCCTTTATCATCCATCCCCATTCTACACAGTTCCCCTCCTTCCCTGACAGCCCTCCCTTAGCTTTTGTTGTCACATATATTTATTTCATTGTCCTCTCTTTTCCAACAACCTTCAAATCTCCTTTCCCCTTTTCTTATTTTATGTCCACTGATGCTTTGCTTGCATGCATGTCTGTGTGAGGGTGTCAGACTCCCAGGAATTGGACTTACAGACAGTTGTGAGCTGACATGTGGGGGCTGGGAATTGAATCTGGGTCCCATGGAAAAACAGTGCTCTTAACCACTCCCATCTTGCTAGCCCCCTCATGATTCCCTTTTTAGATTAATGACCCACACACATATATAAACACACACACACACACACACACACACACACACACACACACACACATGCAAACAAGCACAGATATACATACATGTATATGTCTTTTTAAAGTTTTAGTTCTGGATGTAAAGAAAGAATACTGCATCAGTTTTGTCAGTCTGGTTCTTTTCAATTAACATAATGATTTTTCTTAAATAGTTTCCATATTGTAAAAGTAAACATGAACACAGTGCAGCATTGAATGAAAAAAATAACAATAAAATGCACAGATAATCAGCCGTATCTATGTAAAAAAAAAAAAAGTATACAATGATTATGTAGGTTTTCTGTGTCTGTTTTCTTTTGATTTTCAACCTTAAAATGAGAGTTTAATAGCGGTTAATAGGATTATTTGGAATTATGGAAATAATTTTATTAACTGTGTTTGCAATTTTGTAACATACATTTAACACTTGCAAATAAAATACATTTGAAATTTAACAAAAAGGAAGAGGAAGTGAAAAACTTAAATTCATTACGCAAGCAATGAATGATCCTTTTTCTGTAGCCAAACACTAGAATGAACTCGACATTATAGGGTTTTTTTTTATTGAAAATAGATTCTTCTGTCATATGATACATCTGGACCACAGTTTCCCTTCCCTCCATTGCTCTCAGCATCATTTCTAACTCCCTTTTCTCCCAGTTCCACTCCTCATCCATTTCCCTTCATAAAAAAGCAAGTCTTCAAAAGACAGCAACAAAGCCTAACATAGATACAATAAGACACGTCAAAGTCCTCATATTGAGACTGGACATGGTAACCCAATAGCAGGAAAAAAGTCTTAAGAGCAGGCAAAAGAGTTAGAGATGTAGCTTTCCCACTGTTAGGAGTCCCACAAAAATACCAAACTAACAGCCAATATCATATGTGCAGACCCATGTAGACTGCTTGCCACTACAGTCTGTAAGCCCTACTCAGTTGATTCAGAGGGCTTTGTTCTCCTGATGTCTTCCATCCCTTCTTGGTTGTCAAGCAGCACAGGGTTAACTGAATTGCCCCCAGAATACTCATTCCCAGCTTGTCTCTTCTGCTGCAGCTTTATAGTTTTGAAGGAGTGGTTTGCTCCCTCAGTTTTCACTTAAATCATGGTCTGTATGCCAGAACTCCTACGCTTGCTGTATATGCTTTGCTTCCTTCCAAATTTATGTAGGAATAAGCTTTAGGCTTGTTCAGATTTGCACATTTACTCTGTATGTAACAAATATCAAATTTCAAAGCTAAAATATACCACAAAAATGCCTTAGTTTCTATTGATCCATGTGTGTGCCAGATCAGTAGACATGTTACTCTGCGTGACAAGGTGTGCTGTGTTAATGGCCTCAAAGATATAGTTGGAGCTCAGAAACTGACAAAGAAAAGCTGTTTGCAATTCCAGGACTAGAGTTTCCCCTTGACCTGCTCTTGGCTTCCTTTCTCTCATCCGATGTTCTCTCCTCATGGCCAGCCACAGACACTAGAATATTCTTCCTTGGGGCAACACAAAGAAATCTTTTGCCCAAGGCAGTCATAAAATCACAATCTATTCCTCTAACTCTTTCCTGCTCATAGGAAATGATGAAACTCATTACAGAAGCTCTGCTTCACCCCTAAAAAAAAAGGGAATTTTCCAAATGAAAAGAGAAAGCGAACCCGACAACCTTACTATAGCTCACTGCACAGTCATTGTCTTATAGCTTCCTTGATAGGTCGTATTTCCATGTTTCTGCCTGCACAAAAATCTACATAGTTCACACTGGGCTGCTGGTTCTTCTTTTTGAAGGCTAGCTGCTTTGCCACATCTAGCCATATGAAGTCAATCTGTAATGCTTTCCTCTTGCTGAAACACTTTATGGAGTACGGGTGTCAGAAATGATGTAGTTTATTATGTCCCTTCATGAAATGCTTAAGTTGTTTGAATGTATTTAGGGGGTTTTCGTTTGGTTTGGTTTTTATGACAAATCTATATCTTACTGAAAAAATGCATTATTCATTAGAAAATGTAAAATTTACCATATACTTGTTGACTTTGGTGAATCTTCTACCAAATATCACAGTGATGATTTACAAATGTAACAGTCATATGGCAGTCTAATTTTATTTAGGTTTATAAGTAATTTTAAAAACATATCTGTATTTTATATTTTGAAACGAGAAAACATGGCCATTTGTAATTTGGAATCATCATCTATATTTTAAATTCCATAGAATTTGTTAAGTCTGTTGAAGCCTCGTGTACCACTTCTGCAAGATGCTTATTGTGGAACAGACTGCTAACTGAAACACAAGAGTAACATATTTTAATAAATAATTCTAAGATGCAGAAATGTAAAATGGTTTAAGAGGATATTTTCCTAAAGATCATGGCAATAAAGAATATGAAATCCAATTGTAATTGTCAAGCTTTATGTATATTAAAAGCTTTCCATTTCCATCAGTGACAACCACAGGAAACACACGGCTATTGATCATGTGGTATTTGTACCCGATGGATTAATGGCTTCTCCTCCCGTAAATATAAATATTTCAATGTGAGATCACCAAATCTTCAGACATAAACAACCGTGTACAGCATCAAATCTCATTTACTCACCTTCCCCAGAGGTCCCTTGAGATACTTTCTGGCAGAAAAAATAATAAAACAATACAATCTAATTTATTTCTAGTCATATTAATTACCTAGTATATTTTGAAATAGTCATTCTGTTTAGAATATTATATTTGCACTGCTGTTAGTCAAGCAGAACATTTTATAGGTTAGGACTTTTCTCTATAAATTCTCTCTCTCTCTCTCTCTCTCTCTCTCTCTCTCTCTCTGTGTGTGTGTGTGTGTGTGTGTGTGTGTCTCCCTTTCTCTTTCTCTCTCTCCCCCTATGTGGTATGTGGTGTGTGTGTGTATGTATGAATGTATGTATGTATGTATGTATGTATGTATGTATGTATGTATGTGTATGTTGTGTTCATACCTGAGTGTGGTTGTAAACAATAGTGGCTGTGTATGTGGAGGTCAGAAATGAACCTGAGTGCTGTCCTCTATCTCCACCTTACAAAACAGGGTCTCTCAATAAACCTGAGAGACTCAGGCTTATTATCCTATTAGGTAGGCAGGATGCCCACGAAGATCTAGTAATGTGCCATTTTACCTGACATATAATTGGATATCAGAAGCGAGTTTTGTCCACCATAATGCATAAATTGATGTTATACAGTAGTCTTTCTACACCTGCATGTCCTTATTGCTCACTGAATAAGTGGAAGTTATTGTTCATATACTTCCCAATTTAAGCATGTTTATTTAGATCAAAGTACTAATTATACTGTGCTTCAGTATTACTTAGCTTTTTTTTGTATAGGAATATATGCTATCTTCACACAGCATAACAGCTATAGTTCTCTGAGTGGTGGCTGTTAAATGACTCAGCTCCTGATTTGCCAACAGTAATAACAAGTAAGGTGAGACTCTGGATAGTTGGATGGTCTATACTTAAAATAGTTTTCCATCATGCTAGTTGAGAGTTGAGGAACATGATTACATGCATCATAGAAGGGCATTGGAGTGATCTCACACCTATGTCATTTGTACATGTAAACCCTCAGCATAGAAATTTCAAGGACAGCATGCTATGGTTATAAATAAAAGTGCTGAGTCTAGGCAGATGCTGCTTTCTCTAATCATCTGTTGTTTGCTTGTATTAAAATAATACTTGGACTCATTAAAATTCCTAAAGCATTTAGTATATAAAGGAGGAGCAAAGGTCTTGTTTACTTTCTTTAGATGGTAAAAGATTAATGGATTCCTTCTTACAGTACAATTTCATCATATTTATGGTATACATTTCATTATATATATGATGATATCTATCTATCTATCTATCTATCATCTATTTATCTATCTATCTATCTATCTATCATCTATCTATCTATGTATCTATCTAATGCAGTTTTACATATGTGAAATAATGCTGCAATAAATAAGAGTGAGTGGACTGGGTAGAAAATGAAGCATGAAGCCTTAATTGAATGCCAACTGTACTCCCAGATTATCTCCTGCATCTTGAGGGTCACTCTCATAATATTAAAACAACTCATCTCTTCTTTCAGTGGGTTTCTTTGGTAAGAGAATTTATTCATTTCCTTGGCAAACTTCTTTACATTTATCAGAAAAACTTCAGGATCGTTAAAACTTAAAATCAGGCCGGGTGGTGGTGGCGCACGCCTTTAATCCCAGCACTTGGGAGGCAGAGGCAGGCGGATTTCTGAGTTCGAGGCCAGCCTGGTCTACCGAGTGAGTTCCAGGGCAGCCAGGGCTACACAGAGAAACCCTATCTCGAAACCCCCCCCCAAAAAAAACCTTAAAATCAGCAACAACGATACTCAAACTCACGCCATTATATCACCAAGCCTTGAGCATAAACCATTCCCAGAGGCCCTTCAGCGTCATCCCTACATTCTGAGAATCCGTGCCTTCGTCAGTCCTTCATCATCCTTGGTCAGAATGTCTCCTAAGCAGCTGTCATATTTCTTCTGAATAAATCCTGAAGCTAATCCAGTTATGCTAAAAGCTCATTCCACTTATGACACTTATGAACCCCTTTCTGTTAATTGGTTTATTTCTACATTCAACCAGAATAATTTTGATCTAAAAAATGACCGAAATCATTTTAAGCATCCTTTCTACCCTTTTGTGGAAGGCTTCCATTTTCTTCTGTTTTCTCACAGTGAATCCTTGGATGATTGTACTGTTTCTTCTCTATTGCTGTATCCTTTTATCCGTTGGTTTGTAGTACTGTTGCTTCTCTCCATTTAGTTTCTGGCATTTTATTACCTGAGGTTATTCATCACATACAAACTGAACACAATTCCAGGTTCATCTAGTGCCGGGGAGGTGTATTTCTCTCGGTAGCTGATCTGGTATTGTTGCTCATTTCCTTTCACCTAAGAAACAGGATGCCCAGTTTCCATGACATCACACCTACAGTTCATTTTTTCTGTTTATCTATAATGCTGTATGTTATTTTCTTGCATTTTTCTTCCCAGTTAGGTTTTTCACTATATATCCTCTTTTATTTTATATACCCTTCTTTAAAATGCTCAATTACATTATCAAAATATTTACCATGCATGAGTCTGCCTAAATATTGACGATGTAACAAATTTATTCCTCTGCCTAGAAACACCTTCCTTGGTCCCAGGCACTATATATTCCTGCTTGATTAACCCTTTCATGTAGTTGCCAATAGGAATTCTGTACTCCTAAAAAGATGAATAATCTCCATTCCAAAATTTGAGTTGCCTTTCATTGGCCTATACTGTAAGATGCACTCTTCATCATCTGGTTACACAAACCCAAACCACAAAACCTGTTTGATATTTTTCCTTTGTAATATTGAAGAAATCGTTGGGATTCAACCACGTTTAGACCCTGCCTGCCTTGGCACTTGCCTGCACCCAATGACCTTACCAGCCCACTGGTTTCATTAGCAGTGTTATGAGTCTCATTGTTTACTTTCTACATTTCAGTCTTTCTATTTATAAATGTTTCCTGTTCCTACAGCCTGGATAGCTCACCATGTCACATTTTGATTTAGAAATTCAAAGGACATCTCCAAAACTATTGTTTTTAATGATTTTCTACATCCCAGTGTTGGCTGAGAGAGTGATAAGGTAATATATCTATCTCGTTCCTGTGAGGGGCTATTCATGCTCAAGGAAGCAGAGTTCATGAAGTCAAAGCATAGCAGCATGATTTACAGAATAAAATATCCAAGTCTATATTAAAGGTCCAAAATCCTGTTACTGTCATTTATATACCCTGTTCAGTAGCACTTGAGGTCAGGAAATGTGACAAGCTCATTCTTGTCTCTGCATATTTTAAGCTCCATCTTCGATGTTTTTTCCCTGCCTGGAAAAATTCCATGCATTCTTTAAGCTGTAGCCCAAATTTTATCATCATTATGGAGTTCTTCAACTCACTCAGAGAGAAACTACTGCTTCCTCTTCTTATTTACAATATTTTTTTCTAATAATATGTGTGACATTGATGCTCATTTTCTGTGCAAATGGCTTACAGGTGCAAATGGTACTTTCCACATAAGTTTTACATAAACAAGTTGCTGGAAATATGTTTTTGTAGCTCTAGTTTTGACCAGATGATACAGCATGGAAGAAAGCTTAAAAGTATAAAGTTAGAACTAAAAATTGTGGAGAAATACAAGGATCTAAAGATTTGTAGATGAGGAGGATTCTTTTTATTTCTCATAGCTATCCTGTAAATGGTCTTTTATGTCTATCAAGTGAGCATCCAGGCGGTGCTTGGTCAGCCAGCTGTTCCTCTGGGAGACTGATCTGAGAAATATCACAATTGTAAGCTCAACAACAGAACGAGATTGAGATTCTCTCTTCCACCCCCCTCTCTCATGTGAAACTTCACACACACACACTGTGAAAGAGAGGTGAAACAAATTAACTTAACAAGACAAAACACTCTTAACTGTTAAGTTATAATTTTAAATTGAATGTTTTATACACATTTGGCATATGATCTGAAGAACTCTTCAGTGAATTAATTAAAGTGAAGCCAATTATCTATAGTACTCCTTCAAAACAGAAAAAAAATATAGAATAATGTTAAAGAGAAAGAGCACTAAATAAGCTGTCAGTATACTGTGAGAAAAGCCAAGGAACACTGAGTGTAAGATCTGGATCCAGTGATAACAAGGTCATATCACTTTTAAGATAGAGAAAGAATGCTTTCCTTCTATTTGCAGTCTAACTTTTGTTTATAATTTCCAAAATAATTTATATTTTCAATCATCACTGTAAAAAAGCACACTTAAAAATAAGTCATTTAAAATGTTATTTTCTTGTCAGAAAAGATCTAACTTGGAGAGAATATATATCACACATTTCTTTGAAAAATATTATTCAGGAATCTAGCAAAAGTTTAAGAGGCCCTTTTTTTTCAATTTGCAAATTTAATTAAAGGCAAGTAAAGAATCTGTTAAATATATTGTTGGATGTCGTCCATGTTCAGGTCTTGTTGAGACAGCCAGGTTGTTGAGATGTCATGGGTTTGGCTTCCTTGATATTTCTAGGAGACATAATCTTGCAGCTGATAACCTGTTCTTTTGGGTTGTTACCATCTTTTGCTTGTTCTCTCTTCAGCAATTTTCTTTAAACTGTGTGTAGCTAGCATTGTGTTACAGATGTATTGGTTGTGGCTAAACACCATATGGTCTCTTGTTCTCTGCATTTTAATATACTGTGGTTTTATATCTGTGTCTCAATTTGTTGTAAACGGGAGCTTCTTTGTAGACACACTAACATAGAAAGGGGAAATTTCATGGAACCTAACTCCAGACAACTAAGGATGCTGAGAGTGGGAGAAAATAGCCTTCCCAGAAAGAGCACACCCAATTGTTGTCTAACACCAAGTGCTGTCATCAACTGAATATATATATATATATATATATATTGTATAAAATTTACACAAAATGTTGTATTCAGATAGCAAGTTGTATTGACTTATTTTAAAAACCAAATATATAAAATGCAATTATATATAATGTCTATATAAATAAAACATTAAATTAAAAGACAATATAGTTGAGAAAGAGCAAGAGGAAGGGGAGGGAGGAACAAGGGGAGAGATGGGAAGGAGAAAAGGCAGAGCAGAAATGCTATATAATTGTATGGATTGTAGCAAATGTAATCTTTGAGGAGACTTGAAACTGAAACCACATTGCTCCTTGCAGTTGCCCTCATCTGAACAAGTGTGAACCACATGCCACTGTGCTGTGTCAGCCCAGAGTGACTTAACTGCATGTCCCCCACTGACAGCAGATTCAGTGTATCATAGTCTTTGATCCTGCAAGCATTAGCAGCAGTTCATGCAACCTCTGCTGACTTTGCAGAATGGTAGCTACCTGAGATCTTTATCTCATTATATTTAAAATTACAGATTATGTATAGCCCACCTTTATTCTAAATAGATATCTAAAACTTTTTACCTTTACCTGAATATAGAAGCAACCCGTTTTTAAAAACTCCGCTTATAAATAGAGCCATGACAGGTAAACTATGGAAACTGGGAACAGTATTACATCTTAGCGTACATCTACTGCAGCAATTTATAACCATGTGCAGAGGTCAGAGAGAGGGCAAAACATCTTTTATTCCTAGCAATAGTACTCATGACAGGAGGGGAAGTTTGAAAATAATAGTAGCCTTTTCCTGCTGAGCTGTAAAACTTTTAAATCATAATAGAAACATTAAAAATGAAAAGAGATCGAGATGGAAAAGTAGATAGGTCAATTGCTACTTAATGTCTTGTCATAAAAATTAGTGACAGGGAAATAAAACTTTAAAATAAAGTTTTATTTTATTTATTTATTTCTCCATCTATTTATTCAAAAGAGGGTAAAAGTCATTTTGAGCACCCATAGTTTTAAAACTTTTTAAACCCTTAGTGATACATTGTCATGTCTTGGCTATGTTTCTACAGAACATACTGAAACAAAACCCGAATTTTCATAACATTTTGTAAAGACTGAAGAACGGGACAAATATAAACCAAGGCCCTTATGTAATTCATATCATAGTCATAATTACTGACAATTTAGAGAATAAATCAAGGTTTACGTAGTTCATTGAACTTGAATATCAGCTCAGCTTATGACTTATTTCATGTCTGATATGATCGAGCTATATCTTTCCTCTGTTTTTTTCAAAACCTCTAGACATCATGACATTTTTATTGAAAAAAAATAGTTTGTTCTGAGAAAATAGTGATACGTAGCCAAATATATGACTTTGCTTCATTTGACAATAGAGAGAAATCCATGGCCTAAAAATTACTTACTAATAACACTTTATTATTTTATTGTTCATACATTTGCAAGGTCTCGTCACTTTTCCAGAGATCCCAGAAGACACAATAAAATTGTAGAATAATGATGGTTACTTGTGTAATCTATGTCCATATCAATGGTGTAGCCACATTACTTTCTTTCTACACTGATTGTTAGTAATAGCAAGCATGCTCATTTGTTATTTTAATTCATTTCCTTCCTTCTTCCCTCCCTCCCTCCCTCCCTTCTTCCCCTCCCTCCCTCCTTCCCTCCCTCCCCCCTTTCTCCCTCCCTCCCTCCCCTTTCTCCCTCCCTGCCTCCCTCCTTCCCCCTTTTCTTCCTCCCTCCCTTCCTTCCTTCCTTCCTTCCTTCCTTCCTTCCTTCCTTCCTTCCTTCCTTCCT
>JANHMN010000003.1:2670100-2681896 GCA_030674055.1 Rhabdomys pumilio | reverse complement strand
CCTTCCTTCCTTCCTTCCTTCCTTCCTTCCTTCCTTCCTTCCTTCCTCAATTCCTTCCTCACTCCCTCTCGTCAGTCCTTCCTCTCATCCTCACTCCCTTTCTTCCTTACTTCCTTCTTTTCATCCTCTCTCACTTCCCTCCTCCCTTCCTTTCTTGCTTCCTCTCCCATTTGTCACTTCTCTTTCTATCTGTTCATCTGTCTTTGTGGAGTATACATTTTTACCCCAGTACTGGTGACCAAACCCAGAACGTTAGATTTTTCTAGAAATTTGTCACTGAGTTTAATTTGCAACTACAGCAATATAAAGTAAAAAGTCTTAAATATGTTTCCACTGAGGACAGGATTGTAGATAAAAATCTAGCTTGGTCTAAGAAAATCAGAAATTTACATTTTGGCTAATGAATAAAGTTATTCATTTACTACCGTTCCCTAAGAACAACTAAATTTTCATTGACAAAACAATGCTTATGTGTAAAAATGTCTGATGTTATCATGTAGCATTTTGTCAATGGAAATCTTGAGAAAAAGGCAAGCCTGGGTCGATGAGTGGCTCATGTGGACTGTGTAGGGCTAGTAAATCAGAAGGAAGTCCTGGGTCTACCCATGCACAAGCTAGAACTGGTGTTGTCTATGTACCACACTCCTGTACTCTAGACAAACTTGAGGAAGCTGGGAGACTACAAAACACTATAGTGGTAGATGCTATTGTGTAAGCCATAATCATCTACACATGGCACAGCTGAAGGGCTTTTTTGAATAAGTTGCCATCAAAGTCTAAACTAGTCTTAGAGATCCTGTGATGGCCAGTTTTATGTCTCAATCTTGAGTCATTTTGGAAGAGGGTATCTCAATTGAATACGTGCTTCCACCAGAATGGGCTATAAGTAAGCCTATGTTGATGTATGTGGAAAGGCCCAGATCACCGTGGATGGTTCTCCCTTTAGATAGGTAAACCTAGGTACATACTGTAAGAAAGCAGGCTGAGCAAGTCATGGGGAACAAGCCAAGAAGCAGCACACACATACCTCCACGACCTCTGTATCAGCTTCTTTCTCAAATCTCCTGCCCTTTTAGGGTTCTGCCCTGACCTCCCTCTGTAATGGAACTGTTTCATGGAAGTATATGATAAAATTCCTTCTTTCCCAAGTTGCTTTAGTCATGTGGTTTATCTCAGTCATAGAAAGCTAATTAACGCAGAACTGCATTGATACTGAACAGGTTCAAGGTGCCTTTGGACAGTAATTATTGGAGATACTATTTTGGACCGTACTAATCATGACACCAGCACAAATGGAAAAGACCAAGGTAGACTCCGGGCAGTTTTGTTACTGCGGCACATGGTACTTGGTGTACCCTCAAACAATCTTGGGAGATACTATATGTTCTTTCAGTCAAGTCCTAACCCCAGCTGTGAAATAGAACCATGACTAATATCTTGGATACGGATAAGCATCCCTGGCTATACTCAGAACATGTATAGAAGTGATACAGTTGGGGGAACTGTGATTTATGATAGCCTCAATGGATGCGAATCTAGTTTTTATAGTTTGTATAAAGAACCAAGCTAGTTAATTTGAATCCAGAGCAAGTTTGTTCATCAGGAGGTAACATGAGCATTCTCTGTTTAAGAATGAGAAGACATAATGTTTCATGAATTTTCATAAGCATTTCTTAGGTCATATAATTTCTTTTAATTATATCGAATTTCATAAGTGTTTTGTAACATATCAATAATGCCACTGGAGGTGTGCCTTTACAAAGGCTGTAAACATCACAGAAAAGATACAACTACATAGACTCAAGATAGTATTCACCTTCCTGTATTTATGCATATCTTCCACATCATGGATCAAGTCTCTACACATATCCAGATGCACTGAATGTTTTTCTGCATTAACATTAGTAAATTATTCATCTCAAATACTCCATACGAATTACTGTCCTGTGAATAATACATAAAGCAGTCACAGAAACAAGCTTTTAAAGATCAGAGTGACATAATACATGACTTATTTTTGGAATAATCATTTGATAATTTAAATATGAAACTTAGTGACAAAGGAAAAAAATCAAAACATATAAAGCCAACTTAAACAATGAAGCAAATATCTGTCTATTGTGGGAATAATATCGTGGGGATATTAATAGTCTCAATTCTTCAGTTTTGTACATCTGTTTTCTCTAAAACAGTAGCGACAGAAGATAATAGTGTTTTTCTCTCTTAAAAAAAATAGAAAGCAAAAATAACAGTCAGGGGTAACTACAATAAACTGAAATCTGTTAAACTGTGACTGAAACCCTAAAGCAATGCCTTATCAGTCCCAGAGTAATGCACATGTCTTCTGTGGCTGAAGGTAGAATGAGCTACTAGAAAAACACTTAGGTACTCTCCCTCAGTGCTTTAGCTGCATACCTGGGAGCCAGTCACTGGATAAAACTCAGAATGCAATGGTTCACCAGCGCTCCTAGATTCCAAAGACTAAAAAAGTGGGTAAGTTAAGACTTGAAGCTTAACAAGAAGGAAGACCAAAGTGTGGATGCTTGTATCCTACTTAAAAGGGGAAACAAAATAATCATACAAGGGGGACCTGGGAGGGAGAGGAGAGGGGGAGGGAAATGGGGAGCGCAGGATCAGGTATGGGAAGAGACAGGAGAGAAGTCCAGAGGGTCAGGAAAATGAATAGAAATATGTAGCAGCAGGGAGTGGGGAGCTGGGGGTAACCACTAGAAATTCCCAGATGCTACAGAAGTGAGAGGTTCCTAGGACTCAACAGCTTTGACATTAGCCGAAGTACCTAACAAAGCGCAGATAGAACCTGTAGAGACCAAGTCCAATACATAGGCACAGCCCCAGTTGAGGGATGGAGCCACTCACACATCACAAAAATTTTAACCCTGAATTGTTCCTGTCAAAGAAAACACAAAGACAATAAATGGAGCAGAGACTGAAGGAAAGATCATCCAGAGATGACTCCACAGAGGGATCCATCCTGTCTGCAGACAACAAACCCTGACACTATTGCTGATGCCAAGAAGTACTTGCTGACAAGAGCCTGGTATAGCTGCCCTCTGAGAGGCTCTGCCAGCACCTGAGAAATACAGATGCAGACACTCAAAGCCAACCATTGGACTGAGCCCTGGAACCCAAATGGAAGAGTTAGGGGAGCAACTGATGGAGCTGAAGGGGATGGCAACCCCATAGGAAGAACAATATCAAGTAACTGGACCACCCAGAGATCCCAGGGGCTAAACCACTAACCAAAGGGTATACATGATGAGTCCATGGCTCCAGCTACAAGAAGACTGCCTTATCTGGAATCAATGAGAGGGGAGGCTCTTGGTCCTGTGGAAACTTGATGCCCCAGTATAGGGCGATGATAGAGGGGTGAGGTGGGAGTGGGTGGGTAGGTGGAGGAGCACCCTCTTAGAGACAAAGGGGTGAGGGTGGGCTGGGGGATGCAAAGGAAAAAAAGATCAGCCAGACGAAAAGATTCTTTTGAAGTGTTTTTTTTATTTGTTTGTTTTTAATTTTTTTCAAAATTATCAAGGTTAGAATTAGATTTCATCCATCTTGCATTTCCAGGAGGAAACAAGGTACAGGAGGTAGATGTGTGGATAGTGAGCTCCAGTACCAAGCATTTCCTTACTCTGGGGGCAAGCATATACATGTTAAGAACCTGAATTATGAAAAGGAAACCAAGGAATCACTTCTGTGGTTTTAGTTTTTAGTGCACCTAAAAGAATTTTTAGCAGTTAGTGCATTCTCAGATGTGAACATGTCTGTCCTCCTGAATGACACTCTGGAGAAACAGGAAACCCACCTCTAAGTTCTAAGCCACCTCTCTCCCATTCACCTCCCCACTCACACAAAGTCTTGTCTATGGCAGCACAGAAAGGACTGTTTATCCATCACTAGGGCGTTCTCCATTCTGTGTTTCCTCCATCAGATTCACTTGAAGAGCTTGGAATGAAGATTCTCACTAATTCAACAGGCAGAGAGGCGTGGAGGATCTTTTTTATTTCTCACAGGAACCAGTGGCTTCCCTGAAAACCTTAGCACTAAGGAACCTTGGAGCCTCTCTCCAGGAGATGATGACTGCACGCAGTACCTCTGAATGTTAGGAAATCTAGGCTAGACAAGAAGTCACATCCTGAGGCCCCATTGGCTAGAAGGAAGTCAGAGCATATTCATCTGATAAAGTGGAAGTTTTCCCAGCTCGCGCACTCCAAGCCTTGCAAAGAATTTTGAAGAGTTAAGTGAAAGGATTAGTTGGTGTTGCAAAAAATCCCTGATCATTTGTAATAGAATGAGGGGTTTGAAGTCAATTTGCCCTTGTGTATAAAAATAATAAAACCATGCTAGATTTTGAAAAAGAAATGTAAAATTACAAAGATTCCTGCATGAAATGAGTCTATGGAGACAATCAACATGAACACTATTATTTGAGAGGAAATTTTGATTTTTTTTCTGTTTTAAAAAAGGAGTTTTACTATGACTTTCCTAAATCTACAGTTTGATATCTTCTTATTTCTTCTAATTTATAAAGAAATATACAAACTTATGACTTCCAAAGCCAAGCAAGAAATAGTACAAATAAACCTTCACTGAGTAGAAACATTGTACTATGGGTCCAGCGAGGATTAGAGAAGAGCTTGGATTAGTATCACTACAGAGGAAAGGAGAGTAGTAACAGGATAACCAAAAGCTTTTATTTTTATTATGGTCAAAATTCTCAGGCAATTACATCAAACCGTGTATTTTTGTGTAGTTTCTTAGGTTATATAATTCAATTAAATGAATATCTCACATTAATTGTGTGTCATAAACAAATATCAAACAAGATAGATAAAAATGCAAACAGGCTAATATAAACGTTGACTAACAATAATAAAATAATAGTATAAATCATGCATGCCTTTCTATTCCTACAAAATAACAGTTACCATCTTGTCATAATTAAGAAGTACATTATAAAGTATAAATATGTGTTAAGGTTATATTCATATATAGTTTCAGCCTCCTGATATCGAAGCTGTATTATATTAGCCTAATTGAAATACCTTTTAAAAATTCTACTTATAAAAGTTTTAATTGTATAGAGGTATAGCAATTCTAAATTAGTTACCATTATTTTTTTAAAAAAATATGCTACCATATTGTTCATCAGACTGCAATGTTATGACTCATTAAATCATGTAAAATATATCTAATGAATACCTCTTGGAACAGCCATATAACTATTAAGAAAAGAACAGAGGGGCTGGAAAGATGGCTCAGTGGTTAAGAGCATTGATTGCTCTTTCAGAGGTCCTGAGTTCAGTTCCCAGCAACACATGGTGGCTCACAACCATCTGCAATGGGCTCTGATGTCCTCTTCTTGTGTGTCTGAAGAGAGCAATAGTGAATACATAAAATAATAATAAAATAAAATAAAATAAAATAAAATAAAGAAAAAGAAGAAAAGAACAGTGTATTGTATATGCATTTATAATAGATAACTCAGCTGTGTTAATGCCTTTCAAACAATCCCCATTTGTTTTTCCTTTCATAATTGTATTTTGTCTAATTATCATAGCTGTAAAATATGGAGGCAGGAGAATCTGAAGGAACTTGATTATTTTATAGTTCAATGTATTTGATGGATCCTAGACTTACGTTCTTGAATATAACTCAACAATGCATCTTGAGAAATGAACTTTAAACATCAGTCACTCTTCTTCATGTCAAGCATAAATGCAAAAAAAAATTTAACTCTGTAATTATTAATGACAGTCTGCAGGAATACTGAAACTAAACAGTGAAACTGAAGAGATATATACACCACAAATAAAGAGCAGCACTTGAAGAAAGAGGGCCATTCACATAACAGCAGGATAAGGGGCGTGTGTTATATACAGATGATAATGTAACACTCACTTATTTTTTTTGTTTGTTTTAATGGTCCTTGCAGCCATGCAACTCTAATGACTGGGGAAGTTTAAAATGTCCACATAGTAAAATGACATGGCTGTTGCACAGAAAAATAGAAATCACTTGTTCCATGGAATTAAATAGAAGAAAAAGTAATGCTTAAATGCCCTTAAGTTTTATTTTGAGTTTCAAACCAGAACAATACATGAAACATAAGATATATTCTAGTCATTTGGAAGTACTTTCAAATGTTCAGTCCAGGAATACACCTGCACTTGTACCTAAATTTCATTCTGCACTTGTACCTAAATTTTATTCTGTAGCCAACAATAATGTCCTAAATGGTAAGAGGGCATGTATAAACCACACGAACTCCTGACTGCTTCACTCATAAATGGTTTCTGCCTATTCTTTTGTAGTAGAATGCACAGTGTCTTGATACAGATGCTGAATGGGAAAGTCAATGCACCAGTGTTTACCTAAATATAGTATCCAAGAGCCAGAACAGTTGAGGGGCAGTAAAGAGTTGGAACTGTTTAGACGAATGTAACAAGGGAACACAGAAAATATCCAGACAGAAGAGTCCAGTGCAACGGAGGACTACTCAGCAGGCAATGTTATGCTTTCTCTTTCTACAAAGAGATCCTAAACTCCCAGTTATCCCTGCAGCTTAGGAGAGGATACAGTCTGTGATGTGTATTTGTCTATAGTGGAAAAAGACGTTAGCGATGTCACAAAGTACAAAACTTCATTCAGGGGAAAATGAGATTAGTAACATTACAAAGATCATTAAGGAAGTTCTCTCAGTGATTTTTCCCCCAAAACTTAGGAGATTTTGGAAATGTAAGTGTTAGTGAATCTTCACTGTTGTTCTTAAGGCTCAGTAAGTGAGATACACTCAGTTCAAGACTCAGCGCTACATGAACACATGCAAATGGTTCATGTTTCTACATGATCACAGCTATGGTCAACTTTGGTCAGAAATCACGTGTAGTTCCTGCTTACAGGACTATGTTCTTTGCAAGAACCGGAGTTAACACCAGATACAAATTAGTGATTTTTTTTATTAGTGTATAGTTGAAAGAGAAACAGAGTCTGTATATAAATAACTACCATATATTCTCATATTCACAGAAATCAGTTGTCACAGAAGAATGAATAAAAGACAAGAACTTCATAGAGCTTCATAATAAAACCAATATGATATGTTAAAGTCACTTAATTTCATTAATATCAGGTATGTTCAGAAAAATTAAAACACAATTCCTGAGTTGCCACACTGAAGTTATTTTATACGTAGACATTTAAACAATATTTAGTACTGCCATCCATTAGAAATCATGAAATTATTCTTAACATTGTGGTTACTAACATCACTGTTTAGTAAATTAGTGTTCTACTGTAAGTGACAGAGAGGAACACAGTATTATTGACTTTGTGTCTGTTTGACTGACCTAATGCAAAGCACGTGGTGAATCACTGAAGAGAAGTTACTTAATGTATGTGATGTATAATATTCAAGCATATGATATATACATTTATAGAGATTCCCACACAATGTCCTGGAATTTTATTTGGTGATCATCTCCTAAATAGTTTTATTTGTCTGGTTTTATTGTTTCTAGTTATTGTCCAAAATTCAAAATTAGGGCTAGGATTAGTTCAACTGCTAAGTATTTCTTTGCAAATCCCAGAACTAGAGTTCAGATCATCAACATCAAATAAAAGTCCACCTTGCAGCCAAAGCTTCATAGGGCATAGAAGGTCATAACATGGTCCCTCTGGGCTAGGCTGAATAGTTTGAGTGCACAGAGGACAAAATATAGAACGTAGACCCATCAATTGCCCCTGCCCCAGAGAGAGAGAGAGAGAGAGAGAGAGAGAGAGAGAGAAACTGTGGTTTATGTAGGGTTATTGAGAACATCCATCCCACCAACATGGCTGTAGCTAACTTTGTGCTGGTGAAAAGAGTTGACTCACATAATGGAATCTTTTTATGCTGTGTAGGACTCTGCTGTTTTCTGTAGTCCACCTGGCTATCACTTCCTAATCCAAGCAGCACATGCATTCAGAGGACATTTTTTAGGCTGTTGAGGACCTTTCTTATCCTCTGTAAAAAGGTCTCAACACATTCAGAGTACAATGCTGAGAGTGAAGACAAACCAAAGGCTTTAGATAAAATGGTAACCATGCCAACTTTAAATGTTTAGACACCAGTTCCTCGGAAAATGTAACTTTAGATGTCCATGCACACTCTAACTCCATCATCAGACAGCTATTTCACAAAACAATGGTAAGCAATTCATATTTCTCTAAGTCCCAACTTCAGTTCCTCAAGGAGATCATTTACAAACTACAGCTTCTCCCAAAGTCCATCAAACACATACATATCTGTTTCTTACTGTATGTCATCTCTAAAAATATAAATTCTGTACAAAACATGCTTAACTGCAAGAAAACATTCCATCCTTAAAAATTCCTTAAACATAGCTGGCACCTTTAAAAGAAAAATAGGCAGGCAATTGACTTTATCATATCCAAGTAAATGACAGGTCTAGTCAAGCAGAGGTTTAGCTGTAGAACATAGATAACATGTTCTTGTGCTCAGAGTTCCCAGATGAGTCAGAGTCTCCAAAACTACTGACAAGATGTCTGCAGATGCAGCACAAGATGACCCAGAAAAATGAGAACTATTTTATTGAGAAGACACTTGGGCAATCAGAATGCATCCTGCAACTGAAATGATTCCCACAGCCACCGAAAGGTCAACTTCACAGCATTCTGTGGCAGAAAGATTCATTTTGGGACTACACTGTAAAAAGAATATTACCCAAGAGCAGTTTTGAAGCAGGCTCAAAGGATTTCTTCATTTAGTGTCAGTCTGTCCAGCTTTATACAATGAAATTCAATAACGAAACACAAAATCAAATAATTTGGAGGTGAAATCATTCAATGGAGTTAATCTTTAAAATAAGCTTTAGTTATACATAAAACATGTTAGAAAAGTCCAAAATAAGACAACTTAGAATTTTTCATGATTTTTCAGCTCTATGGCCATAAAAACCAAATATTAAATATTTTGAAAACATTGCTTATGTTATAGAGAAATTTATCTCTTGCTGATTTGTTCAGTTAGGAGAACTAATTAGGAGGTAGATGTCTTTGAACTGATATATAGTCACTTTTCTCATACAAAAGACAGAATGGACATGTAAAAGAGACCAGTGCAGATTCATGGAGATTCTAAAGAATGAAATAGTACATGACAAGGAATTTTATGTCAACAAAAGTAAACAAAAGCTCTAGAAAATAGATGAATTGTCAAAGACTATTGTCATTATAAGGCAAAAAGAAAGTGGGCATGTGAATAAACAAATTCCTGTAAAGAAAAGGGGATAACATCTGAAATGTAAATAAAATATCGAATAAAAATATTAAATTAAAAAATGAAAATTACTAAGATCATTAAATAGCTGTGGTTTATAAAACGCATGGTACTAAACAGGCATTTAGATGGTTCTGGGAAGTATTTTAATTTCCAACTATATTTGAACTATTCCAGGGCACAGTATAAATCACTAGATTTTCCTTTCTGAAGAATGCATAACTGAAAGCACTTGAAAGGTGAAGATAGTATTTCTATTTCAATTCCAAAAAAGTAATTTACTAAAAGTAGTTTTCTTTTTAAAAAAAAAATACCCATTAAAAATAAGAGAACTAGAAAATTTCTTTATGGGAACCAATAAAACAGGAAAGCTGTAATATTTGTCAGAGGTGAGAGGTTTAGGAGTTCAGACCAACCTCAGCTACATATGCAGTTTGAAGCAAGCCAGAACTACTAGGATAACCTGGCTCAAATAATAAAATAATCTGAATAATAAATAGTGGTACTAACAAACATTCATATGAAAGAAATTTTAGTGCTACATATACAATTGAAAAGGAAAATACATTCATATGTCCTAAATGTTAAATAAAAGAGTATTCAACAATAAATGCATTAGAAGAAAACGTGGAAAGAGCTTATAAAGTGCAGCATAAATAAGAAAACCCAGAAACTAGAAATATTTTAGTAGAAATATTTTAGTAAATCAAAATTATTTGGCTAAAGGGGCCAAAAAGCAATGAAAGAGTATTCAGGGAATATAAAATTAAAGTTCAGTATATAGTGATAAGCAAGTAGTTCACTAATATGTCATGCATGATAATAGATTTAGAATAACAAAGTAACATGTACTTGCTTTTCAAAGTAGGGGTATGCATTTTTAAGTAATAATTAAGTGCTCTCCAATTTTAGGGGCTTTGAGAATGTATTCATTTCATTTTTATGATTTCCTGTGTTGCTTTTCTTACTTAGATACATTCAACTTTCATTTGTCCTTCCCAGGCTTGTTACTAGAATTTGCATTTTTTTATGTATTCATTTATAAAGTTGGAATGGTTTAGTAAATATATTTTACAATATGCAACACAGATAAATACAAATGAAATAGTTTCAAATGTTCATTTTTGAGAATGCATACAATGAAATATAACCATAGTTATCCTCATAACCCCCGCAAATTCTTCCTATACCTCTACTATGCCCATTCCCAAAGTTCATGTCTTTTTAAAGAAGACTAAGTCCAGCTAATGTGCAAAGTGTAAGGCTGTTAGTAGAATATTGGAAACCTACAAGTTTGCACATCCACAGATGAATGATTGATTGTTCTTTCTCTGGAAACTATCCAATGCCAATGCTTCCTTAGAAATGGTTAAGACCCTGTTATCTAAATAGTTGTTTTTAAATCTATAGTTCTGTTGTGCTCAAATCTTGGGTCAACGACCCTTCTTACTGTAATGGGCAGTGTCAATGGAGAAATGCCTAACAAGTCAAAGTGCCAAGAATGAGAACCCGGGTGCTTGTGTCTAAAGAAAGAGAGGAGACAGAAAGAATATGAAACCAGAGATTAGGGAGAGACTGTGAAATGATGTCTGTTGTACATGACATGTTCATTTCACTAATGAACTCATAACCATTTTGGTTTTCTGTACATGATTTGTAAGGAATCAGTTCAGAAGACAACCTAGCACATACAGGGCAAAGAAAATAGTTTTGGTGCCACATAGAAAATGAAATTGTAAAGACATATTCCAGATGAACCAGAGGTTCTGCTAAAATAATTTAACAATAAAAATATAACACACAGGAAAATATCAGTATTTAATTCTTTTCTATAATTCATCATCTCCTGAGGATAACATGCAGATGGTTAACACTCCAAATTCTTAAAATTTCTCAAATTACTACAGTGCATATATGAAAGTTTAACTAGGGTTTGTTACATGAGGTTTCTAACAGAAAATATGGACCCTTTCTCTCCTTTAAATAATTGTCCATAAATAGCACATTCTTAACAGCACTTTTTGTAAGTACTGAGTATCATTATGTTTAATTACTGTTCTATTAAAAATTGGTAGGGACTCAGATGACTGAGTATGAGTTAACTGGAGATCCATGAACTCTGATAGGACATACAGTCATGTTTTGATGATACCAAGAAACAAGGAAGGAAATATGACTTTGTGTGCCCAAATAAAGAATTGATGCACACCCCAAATCCAAGGCAACACATGTCTACACAGGTAGCTAGCAAGCTACAACAGTACTGCCATGTTTGTTTTCTACAAATCCATTAAGTCTGCCCTTACCAGCCAACAAACCATTGTCCCATAAAGATATAGCCTGAATATTTGCTGCAGTTAATTCTGAGTTCTAGATTTTCCTCGAACTTTTGGTATAATTACAATTAATACCATTCACATCATACAAGATTATCTAGCTCCAAGACATATCTAAGATTACAATGTGTATAGAGTAACTGGAGGTTTACTAGTGAAATA
>JANHMN010000003.1:2648769-2667715 GCA_030674055.1 Rhabdomys pumilio | reverse complement strand
TGATTTGCTTTTATTTTGTTTATTGCTTCCTTTAATGCATTTCTAATAGAATCCTGTTTTTATCCACAGGGTCTTTCAAATTTATTCACCTGATGTCCTTCAAATCATCTGATACATAAGTGTAAGGACCTGACCTTGAAAATGTATAGTACTATTGTGTGTGCCCCTGCAGTATTTTCACATTAAATATCTTGCACAGAAGCTTTTGTAATTGTCCCTTTCTTATGCATAAATTTTGTCCTTCTTTTTATCTTCTACACAATACCATTAGTTGCCATTAATGCCTTGGTCCACAAATCAAGCTCTCCCCATTACTACTGTTACAGAGTTTGTAATTTTAACAGATTTCAGGGCTAATCTTTGATCAACAATGTGAGTGATGATTGCAGTCTCATTATGCATTTATCATTATATTGTAACTTTGTTGTAATCCCTCTTCGGACTGGTATATTACTAGCAGACTTCCATTTTGTGTTAAAATTCAACAACGGAATTGAAGAAATATTATTTGGCATTTTTTTTTTTGTTTATTTTACAAAGTGCCTAAAATGCAATTCTCTCTTTTTCTTCTGACATTGTGACAAGGATTTTCCTTGTCTCAAAAAATAAATACGGCACATTTTTCCTTAAGTATTTAAACCCTTTCAGGGAAATACCACAAGGTTTTCCATACGAGCACATTGTACAGTCATAAACTTACCTTGTTGAAGTGTATTACGGCTTTCCACTTTAATTTAGATATTTAATTTGCATCTAAGTTTTGGCAGCAACTACTATGAATACGCAAAACAGACTAATATGCCTATGGGTCACACTGACCTCAAAGAACATGTGTAGCCTGAGTTTGCATGTGAGTTTCTCACAGCTTCAATCTAGAGCCCAATAAACTTGTAAATCTCTTAGAGGCTTGCTGTGCCTTTACAACATGGAAAGAATGCAGAGGTCTTTAGACTATCACATAATGTCACAATGTCTGAAAATCAAAATACCATGCAAACAGGGAGATCATATTTCTGTTTTTGCTTGTGGTGGACAAAATAAAAGTAAATACACATGTCACTTTTCAAACATTATATGAAAGAGACAATACTTCCATCTCAGTCTGAAATTTGGTTCACATAAAGCATGAAGATTATATAATTTAATTATCTTCTGTAGTGATTATGTCATAGCTGTAGACCAATGTAACAGAGTTTTCACCCAAGAAATGTTTAGTTGCGCCTGAGTAACTGTAGATATTTAAATAAATGTGTGTGTGTATGTGTGAGTGTGTGTGTGTGTGTCTGTGTGTGTGTCTGTGTATGTGTCTGTGTGTGTGTGTGTGTGTGTGTGTGTGTGAGCCTGTGTGTGCATATTGAGTATATCCTTGAGAACAAATTAAAATTATCAGGTTGGCAACAATCAGTCAGAAATGACATTTCTTTATACTTAAATCAAACCATCTCTTCTTCTAAATAATTGATATTCACTAAAAAGAAATTAACCATTGCCAACATCATTATCAGAGTCTGAACAACAGCAAGGAACTCTATGACACCATAGAAAATTGTACTGGCCTGCATCACTTTGATTAGAACAACATCCGCATGAAGTTCTTGTGGAAATATCATATTTTAAAATTATAAATTGATATAAAATTCCAACTCATGGTGTGACCATTGTAGTTCCTCTAGTATCTATAAATCTTATCGTCTTTATCTGTAAAATGGAGGACTGGAATGTATTATCTCCTGCAGTCTTCATGAAGATAAATGAAGAGTAATATGTATACGGGGCATGTATTAAATGCATGGTTTGCATCTTAAGACGATTGCTATTATTAAGACACGTTTCAACCTGCATACAAATTCAGATACCAGTATTTTACTAGAAATATCATTCTAGATTTTTTTCAACTCCTAGTAAGCTTCAGTTAGCAGTGATTAAGTGTTTCTCATAATTTTGGTCACGAATACAAATTATACCATGGCAGATAGCCATCAAAACCTAAATTTGGTGGAAGGAGGTTATTGAGAAATGATTTTTTTCCTCTGACATATCATCTCTCAAACACATTATAGGACCCTGGTAAAAATGAACAAAACCCACTTATCAAGCCTTGTTTTCTCTATTGCCATTTTAAGACTCTTCAAATGCAGTAAAATAAACATTTATTTCCAAAAACCTGCACCCGTATAGCTAACATCAATAAAATCATGTTTAATATCACGATTATAGTGCTACGAGCAATCCCTGATTTCTGACACATATAACCTTGTTTTCAGCAACAAGCCATAGACTACTGAACACACTAGATATTCATGGTATGTTATTTACACTTTTTTTTTAGTAGTTTTGCACCAATTGCTTTCCTAACTCGATAGGAAAAGAAATATAAGGGATCTTTTTTCTTGGGGCACAATAGAGAACACCCAGTCCCCTGTGAAAAACCCTGCTATCTATTTTTATGCCTGACATCTTTGATTTTCAAATTCACAAAGTCATCATCAGCCCTACAAACAGTTGTAATTATCACTATTATTCTAGCCCTCACTAACAGTGTAATTCGTGGTACAGATAATGTCACAGATACAGCAGAACATTTGTTTTGAAAAAAGCTGAACTATTATTTTTCTGCTATCAATGCAGTTAGCAAATAATATTCCCATGAAGTCACAAGCAACACTATTTATTAGAAATGATGTGGCAAACTCATTTTAAACTGTTACAGCCTAAGAATCATTTACCAGGCTTTCAATCTCAGTATATCCATGTGAAATGGACTAACCTATTCATAGGAGAGGTCCTTTTGGTTGCGATATCATTGCTTTGATTTCTCTGTGGAGTCTATAATTTTGCTCTATGAAAAGGTAACCTCTCAGAATACCCAGAACATATCAAAATGACAGTTTTTCTAGGGAGTTTTTCATGTGTCACTCAAGCACATTACAGGTGTGAGTTTCGAAATGCGACACAGCCACCAGACCTCAAATCGTCTCTTCACAACATGTCAACAAAGTCAAGATCGAGTCAATAAAAAAGTAAAATATGCACAATTTAAAGAAAGCTATGCAGCATCTGGAGAACTTCAGTGGTGGAATTTTATGTCTTATGTTTTATAAGCACTGATGAACTATTAAAAACAATAAGCCACCTGAGTTTTGTC
The DNA here is from genome assembly GCA_030674055.1 of Rhabdomys pumilio. NCBI lineage: Eukaryota > Metazoa > Chordata > Mammalia > Rodentia > Muridae > Rhabdomys > Rhabdomys pumilio. The sequence continues at coordinate 2,664,570 of JANHMN010000003.1, read as the reverse complement.
CTAGGTCTTAGAGAGAGTTGGGAATATGAATCACCAATGAGCTGATCAGATACATTTATGTTCTCTAGAGGAATCCATATCGACTACGATATATGTTATATCAGAAATATATATTATATCAGAAATTGGATCAGAGATGACCCAGAATAAGTCTATCAGATACATACTCATTATGTTCAGATATATGTTTCTAATTCACTCCCAAGTTTCCCAGTGTTCACCCAGCAAATATAAACAATTATCATTCTGTGGCTAACATGATTGGTACAGGGGATAGCAGGTGATATTTTAATAGGAAACACATATACTAAATAGGGAAAATCTGTAAGCTGCACAGCATCATATATTTGCTGACTCTTGACTTTCAAATCCATTAAGCCAAACAGAACTAGTATGTAAGGTTCTTACTTTTATGTATCATAAGGGTTTGTTTCTCATAGAAAATGGATATGTCCACAGAAATCTCTTGATATTTTGAATGAAAACTCATAATAAATACATTAAATTTGCCATATGAAAAATTAAAATTTGTCAACCTTTTTGTTCCTAAGAAGTGACAAAGGGTCTAAAATATGTACCGTGTACGTTTATTAGACAAGAATATAAAGGCAGATTTCAGGTTTGGTCTGAAAATCTACTTATATGCCACGATACACCATTATTTTAAGAACCCAAGACAAAATGCCACTGGGAGGCATTCACCCTCTTCATTTTAGTTGTCTTTTTCTTAGGTGAGGCAATAGATGGAGAATGCCATCAGGATTTTGATATCTCCCTGTGAAGTATACACATTGTATATAGCATAATTGAGGGTGAAAAGCTGGAGGGTCTTATTGGTAATATGGCATCATAGTGAAGCAATGACCTACATGTTGAGCTGTTCCTCACTTTTCTTTCTCTCTGAGGTGCTCGTCTTCTCCACAAACTCAGACACAAGCACATGCTTCAGTACACAGTTATTATCATTATTTTTATTTCGACTAGTACAAGGCAGCAACATGGAAGATGTCAATCACACTTCTCAAACTCTAGGTGACATCTCTTTCATAAAATTCAATTTCACAAGGATGGAAAATGGGATGACAGCCTCACTTACTCTGACTGCTAAAGGGCAATCAAGGGTTGAAATGAAAGGAGCTGTTATCAAACTGCTAACATGTCCGACAATAACTGCGGTGGTGGGTTATATCAGAAATTCTAACTAGTAATACGGGAGAGTGGCATTTCAATTGGCAACAGGAACATTTTAGATTTTATTGTGAAGTATTCTCTTTCTGGCATGCAAATACCATGTTTTCTCTGTCATTTAGAGCACTTGTATTATTGAATTCATCAGAGATTCAAAGATGGTCTTCTGCAAAGTGAGAGCCACAGCACATGACTTCCTGTTGGCAGAGGTGCATGTAGGAGGATGTAATATCCTCCGTCCCATCAGTGTTCTGCGTACTCTATTATCACATCATAGATAACTGGTGCTGATTAAAAAGGATAAATATTTGCAAGATACACAATATATTTCATACCTTATTCTTGAAAATTCAAAGCACTAAAATGCTACAAAAATTCCGCACATTGTTCTCTGTATACACACTCATTTTATGTAATACCATTCGGACTTATAGAAGGATTTCAAGCACTGTTATCAATCTGCATTATTCAGTGAGGTCAAACAATGTTATGAATGAGGCAATATTTTCTCCATTATAAAAATAAGGATGCAAGGTTGTAAGAATGATCCAGGTGTACAATACATGCTTAATTTTCAAAAAGTTCTGCATTTATTATCTGAAAACAGGCAAACATATAAACTAAGAAGAAAAAGAAAAAGAGTGTGTGAACTATTCTTGTGCCTGTTTTCAGACTCTTTTCCTTCTGTTTGGTTGCCTGGTCCAATATTAATGTTATATCTTTTGTTTTATCTTACTATATTTTGTCAAAATATGCGGTTATTACAAAAATAATTTCTACCACAAAATGATTTCTATCCACTGTTGGGCAAATCATTCAGCTTGAGTTTTAAAATATTAGGAATTAACATATTTATAGATAGTTGTAATCATATTAATTCTTCATTATTTCATGAAATTTAATGTAATTTAATTCTATAAAAATATTTCTTGTTTATTCAGTAACTGAATAAAAGCTGGAAAATGGCATTTAAATAGAATCACTCAGATGGTGACCATGGGTTGAAAGCCATCTGTTGGAGTAAGAGGACTCAGAAATGGGTACTTATATAAAGATAATGATGTCCCTCTCCCAGAATATATCAATAAGTATTAGTTTAGTAAAGAATAATGTCTCATGAGCTGTCTCACATCCATGTAAGTCAGAAATTATAACGATGCCCTGAATATCTCAAAAGCTATTATTTCAACCCATAGATATAGAATCATAGTCTTTATATCCATTTATCCTGTGCTTGACAATTTTGTAAGAAATCACTGTAAGAAGAGTGCTGTTTTTTAGAGTTCTGAAAAACACTTCTGAGCTTTTTTAAACGTACTTTACTGGCAAAGGTTTCTGAAAAATAACATTTTACTTTGCCACCTTCAGAAGCATTAAACAACGCTGCAATATGCTTGTTATCATTTTGCAATTCCCTTATGACTACTATGAGTTTCTTAATCCGTTGAGAATGCTAATCATGGAAGAAAAATAAAGTTTGAAAAATATGATAAACTATTTTCATTGCCTTTTTTTATTTTTACTTAGTTTCAACTTATTAATTTTTAGTTTAGTGTGTACATGCAAGTGTGTGTGGGGTGGGAGTGTGGGGTGTGATTGTGTGTGTAATCACATTGTTGGAATCAAGCTGTAAGCTATGTGTAGGTGTCTACTGAGGTCAGAAGAGGGAGTCGAGTTCCATGGAGCCAGAGATCCAGACAATTTGAAACCAGATGCTATGTGTGCTGTGAACAGAACTTGGGTGCTCTTGAGGAAGTATTCTTTACCTCTAAGGGCCTTCTCTCCATCCTATGTTGTTGCTTTTAAAAGATGGTCATTAAATTTATGAAGTGAACTCAATGTTACATCTATATCCACATTCATTTCTATGTCCATTTAGAGCTGATGCATGTTCTCCTTGATGTTGCTCCCTCTTGGTGCTAAACAGTGTTAAAGAAAATTACTTCTTTACAATCATATCTCAGTGATGATTTCACCAGTGTTCCAGATCAGTTCAGATCAGTTCAGGTGTTAGGGGAAAAAAAGTATTAGAGGAAAAAATTGGTTCAGTTAAATACACCTTACTGTTCAATTTGTTGAAAAGCAATCTATAACAATTCGCCTAAATAAAATTTAGAGAAGTAAAAACATGTGTGTACACACACACAGAGACACAATCTCAAATAACAGTTAAGCAATCATTACGTTGAGGACTCCTAAGAGCCTCCAGTGGTCAGATAACAGTAATAAGCTAACATGTCCTCGTCACTTAAACAGAGCTTGACCTAACAATGGACATTACTGGAAGGAGCTGGCAATGTTTATGAAGAATTATTTGTCAATAAAATTCTTTGGAAAACTTCTGTGTATGACAGATTCACCGATCATTTGGCATACTATGAGTCATGGGTTAGAACATTGCTTTAAAATAGTATGTTAGATTACATTGCACTACATGAAATGCATTTTGTGTTACAGGCATGCTATTAAGTAGACAAAATGAGAACTAACCAAGTTGGAGGGAATAACAGATTTCCCTACTCTTAAGACTTCTTTTTTAAATTAATAATTCCTATCATTTACATCTCAAATGATATCCCCTTCCTGTTGCCCCTCTACAATGCTACCCTTCCCAGCTGCCCTTTCCCCCTCCCCTTTACCTCTGTGAAGGTGCTTCCCCCACCACCCATCCACTCCTTCTTCAGCATCCCCTACTCTGGGGCATTAAACCTTCATAGGACCAACCCCAAATCCCAATTGATGTCAGGCAAGGCCATCCTCTGCTACACATGTATCTGGAGCCATGGATCCCTCCCTGTACACTCTATGGTTGGTGATCTAGTCCCTAGGAGAACTGGGTTGTCTGGCCAGCTGACATTATCTTCCTATGGGGTTGCAATCTCCTTTGCTCCTCTAGTCCTTCTGCTAGCACTCACACCAGGGTCCCGGAGCTCAGTATGATGGTTGGCTGTGAGCATCCATGTCCTGATTGGTCAGTTGCTGGCTGAGCCTCCCAAGGAACAGCCACACCAGGTTCCTGTCAGCAAGCGCATCTTGCCATCAGCAACAGCGTCAGGGTTTGGTGTCTACAGATAGGATTGATCCCTAGGTGGGGTGGTCTCTGGATGGACTTTCCTTCAGTCTCTGCTCCATTTTTTGTCCCTGTTTTTCCTTTGGCCAGGAAGATTTCTGGGTTAAAAACTTTGAGACAGGTGGGTGGCTCCATACCTCAACTGGGATCTATCTAATGGAGGTTGTCTCTACAGGTTTTCTTGCCCCTTCGCTGGACGTTTTGGCTAAAGTCATCCCAGTTGGGGCCTGGGAGCCTCATGCTTCCCCGGCATATGGGTCCCTCCAGTGGCTACCCCCAGTTCCTCATCCCCCCACTGCTACATATTTCTATTCTATTTCCTGATTCTCTGTACCCACCTCCCCCACCCACCCCCATGCAATAGCTCTTAAGACTGTTTAACCTCAGAAGGAATTGTTGTTATTGTTGGGCTGATTTTCCAGTTGTTTGGATTTTGTTTCTTTCCTTCACTAACACTTTACATTTCACTTCAAAGGAAAACCTAAGCCCCAGATTCACCCGCTCTCCCCCCAGAGCCAAATTCTGCCAAGTCAAACAGCTGTGCAGGTCAGGGCTCACAAAGGTGTTATCTCCTGTCAGTTCTCCACTCCCATGCGTTCAGAGGGAGCTGATGACTTACTGGTCCAGCTAAATCTAACTCCCCGTGCAATTACAGTTTTGCAAAAGCATTCAAAACTCACACAATATCGGTGAGTTAAAATGCAGCCTAGGCTTTAAAATACTACAGTCTACTAATTATTTGCCCTGATGATTTTCCTCTAAGAAAATCATGATGAGTCTTTTGATAAAAGGCAAAGAAAATTGCCTGAATTTCTTCCATTATCTTGACAAAATAGCTTGTGAATTTTAGGCTGTTTCAGTGTATCAACTTTAAGAGGTCAAAGTTCAAACTACTTTGAAATTTAATGTATTTTTTAATGATGATATATTTTAGAAATCCAGAATGAGCTTCTTTAAGTAAGTTTGGTATAAAATAGTATTGGAAGTAAAACACAAGAAGAAATATTTATATTCTCAAATAACTAAGGTCATCATAATTTAAACATTAGTCTAAAGTATATGAATTTAATTCACAGTGGTGATAAAAACAAAGATAATAAAACATGAGATATTTATATTAATTGTAATAAATTTGAATGAAATTATAAAAAAATGAACCAAACACAATGGTTCTAAAGGAATTGTAGACATTTATAAATTAAGAAATAATTTTCTCTACATTTGCATATTTGTATCTATGCATATATTTAACTTGTATAAATTTTGTCTAAACATGAATTTATATAATTATAAATATATATCATATATTTTAGATGTGAATCTCTCTGTACAAAAATACTTACATGGAATTCTATCAGAAAATAAAATGTGCAACTAAAATATATAAATTGTGATATGATTTGTGCCAGAAACAAAAGAAACTCAGGACAAACGGCTAAGTGTGGTGTGGGTTAGCATAGCAAACTCATAATAACCTCCAGGCTCTCGCAGGATCTTAAGTATCTACATAGCACCCATGTTGGCACCTGCTCCACTTCTTTCTTCTTATTCAGGCCACCAGCCTAAACTCTAGCTGTTGAGTTTCTTGTGCTGAAGATTCACATTCTTTCTTTTTTTTAATTTTATTTTTTTATTGGATATTATATTTACATTTCAGATTTTATCCTCTTATACCATTCCCCTACCACCCAGAAACCTCCAATCCCATCCCCTCTCCTCATGCTTCTATGAGAATGTGCCCCCACCTACCCCCCCAAACCCCCCTCCCCACCATCGAATCACCCCCCCACACACACTCTGTGTTCAGCCTTCATGGGACCAAAGATCTCCTCTCCCACCTATGCCCGACAAGGCCATCCTCCCCTATATGTACAGAAGGCGTCATGGTCCCTCCCTATGTGCTCCCAGGCTGGTGGTTTAGACCCTGGGGAGCTCTGGTTGGTTGGTATTATTGCTCTCCTCATGGTTCACATTCTTATGCAGCCCTGCTATTTCAGCCATCTATTCTCTTTTGTTCTCTTGGCTCTTGGTTCTCTCTGGACACTCTCTCTTCTTTGCTTTCTCTCTCCTCATCCCTCCCTCTACCCTTCCTTTCTTACCCTCCCTTTCCTCTCCACCACGACTATAGGCCATTTGTGGCCTGATTCAGTCTGACCAGCAGATCTGGACGTTTCCAGATGTCCCTATCTGTAGTTCTTCAAATATAGGATAAAAATGTCCTCCCCAACCAAACCTTGGAAAGACCATGTCCTTATTCTTACAAAAGAAGACATTTTAAATATTTTTAAAAAATTCTTTCTTAATATTCCTGAATATTCATCTGTCAGCTTACAATTTTTTTAAGTAACTTTCAGCATGAGAAGTTCACTCTTGTAATTGTGAATTAGTGACAGAGCATAATGGGTTTCTAGGAATTTTACTTTTGAAGTGATAATGTGACAAAAAAACAATACGTATTAAAGACTCATGAGAACCTCCATTTGTAAAGCTGAAGAAGATGATATTACCGTCAACAACTGAGTAGACATCACAAGAAAGATGGCCTATTCTAAGAACAATGTGAGGAGCGGGTGCGACGGCGCAGCCAGCTAAAATGGTGCCTGCAGAGTTTTGAGCGCTTCTGGGAGGTTTGCCTGCCCTCCTTTCCCTGACAGAGCCACAGAACTGCAGACTCGCTGCCATGCAGAATCGGGCCATTTGACGTGCACCAATGAGGCATACCCATGTGGCAGGTTCTGAATGGGACAGGCAGGGGGATAAAAGGACGACCATTAAGGGGATCGGGGGCTTCCTATGGTATAACCCTTGGCTACACCTATTATGTTCATCTCACTGAGAAACTAGGCATCTGCATTTTTATTCCAACACTCTCAACTGCAGTCTCTCTCATCTTTGAGACGTAAACATCAGCATCATCCCCTGCTCGGGTAGTTTTAGTTTCTTCTCCATATAGAAAACACTTTACCCATAAACTTGTGGTACTTTGCCCATCACAACAGTTATTCAGTTCAACGTACCATTTGATTCTATTATGGAGACTTGTCTCTCTCTGTATCAGTATGGATGGAACCGAATCACAGGTTCTTACACATCCAAAGCACATGCTCTATACTGTACTATATCAACAGTCTCATTGAGCCCTGCCTGGTTATTCTAATGTTATAAACGGTTAAGTATCTTATGTTCCAAACTTCCTATATCTTCTCTTATTGAAGCTCATCACTGCTTTCTAACATTTTGACTGTTTAATTGATGACCCACTTTCCTCAGTAAAATGTAAATCTCACAAGGGTGAGAACTTTTCTCTTAGGCTTACTAACATAGTGCCCCGGAACAATGCTTAACACATCCTTAATGATCAATGCACACATATGTTATTAAAATATGAATTGAATCTTACTTATGATTTTTTTTTTAAATAATGAAAGTGCTAAACATGAGAAAAGGCATTGCTTGGCACTGTGGTGATTTATAGATGCTACTCTTACTCTAAGTGGCTGTATAATCATTACTAATAATGTGGTCCATTATCTTTAACAAAATGATAATCAATGAAGTCTGTGAGGACATTAATCATCACTCTGTTCTATCAGACACTTTGTAAGAGAGCCAAAATTTCTAGTTATAGGCATGACTTGTGCACAAAACGGCCAAACAACAGATGATTTCTGTTTGCAAGGGTTGAAAAGCAGTGAAGCAGAGGACAGACACTTGAAGTAGGGCTTTGAAAGCTAGCACCCTACAGGGCAACCTTGCAGAAACATGGATGTCTCCTGTCTTAGGCAAAATTTTCATGAGATAGGTCTTCCTTCTGTGTCCTGGAATGTGGCACTTCTATTTTATTTCATGATCTTTATATATTATCAACAGCAATGGCAGCAAGAAAAGCAGTCACCATAGTGATCAACCGCTGAATACTGATCTATACAGGAAATCTGTTGATAGATAGTAGATGGTAAAGTATTCTGAGGTATGTACTTAATGTTATTTTCAGTCTAATATTTTTCCCCTTTCAAGACCCCTTTACCCTTCTGAGGTATCCGATATTTCATTCTTTCCCTCAAGGAAGAGGATGAAAGGGAGGAGGGAGGAAATAGAGATGGAGTTAGTGAAAATTTTGTATTTTGATGACTAATGGTTAAGTCTTTATAAGAAAAAGATTCATAACACTAGAAGAATTGTCATCTAGGATGAGGGAACTCCAACATGAGAGACATAACTATATGTGCTAGATTCATCAGAAAATTCCTCACACTTTGTCATTTACAGTGAAAATAAAGACCAGGAGACACAATGGCTAAGCAAAGTTTCTGAGTCATTAAAACCACATTATGCTGTATGCACCAGGGTGTGAAAATATGTGTGAACTTTTCTAAGTTCAGTGTCTCATGATTTCAGTATATGAACATATGTCTTAATGACTAATAACAACTGACAACCACCTCTCTATAGTGGGGGTATGAATCAGCATGTCCCATCTGTGACCTATATAGGAGGCTGAGATTTGTTCTTTGTCTACAAGTCACTTCATAGAAGATTTTCAAAGCATCTACTGGGCCTGGCAAGGTGGCTTTGGTGGTCAAGTTCTTGACTTACCTTGGTAGCACATGCTTGTAAACTTAGTACTAACAGGCTAGGATATAGACAGTACATCCTTCTTTAAGTAAATACACACACACACACACACACACACACACACACACACACACACAAATTTATATAGACCCACAAAGAAAAGAATAAAAACTATGAATTATTAGTAATCCACTGACCTAATGATAAATAGTATTAGAGAAATATCCATTGCTGTTTAAACGGGTTTGCATGTCATAAATTATTGAGTCTTTGACCAGACAACAGAGAGGGCATTACTCCCCAAATGACTAAGGTTAAATCTGCAACAGCCTGAAAGAATGAACTCTAAAGAAAGAAATGAAGTTGTTTTGTATAAAGTGAGAAATGTATTACTCATCTACCCGAGTTCATCTTACTGCATGTACACTATTTAATTTCCATTATGAAACAATCCTCTCAATTCCCCCATTTTTCATTAGAGAAACTTAGGTTAGATAACTAGCCTAAAGGTCTGACTAGTTGGAAAAGGATGTTCTTCATCTTAGAATCACCAGGCTTCCAGTCTCACCAATTTTACACTATGTGATGCTACAATTTCAAGTAATTGTTTTGCATACTTCGTGCTAAAACAGAGAAAAGTAAAGCCTTTTGTAAAATCCTTACTTTAGTTGAATTAACGTAACATCAGCCATAGCTTGCACCAAAAGCAAAACTCCTTCCTTTTTGTGATTTAAGTTGAAATCTTGTATTTCCTTTTACTTATGGCATGATAAAGAATTAATGACTCAAATGTGTAATAAACAAAGTTCTGAGAGGGCAGACTCCAGGTCTGGATCTCAGCCCCAGTTTCACTGCTCAGGAACTATGTGATTCCAGCTAGTCTAATTCCTCTGTTTACACTTCAGATTTTTTTATCATACAAAGAATACTACAATAGCATGTATGCCATATCATTTCAAGAATTAAATTATTGTGTATCTACTGTATGAGAATATACTGGCATATAATGAATACTTTGAAAGCAAGGTAAAAATCTATCTATCTCTAATTTGAACTTCTCTCAAGTTATGAAAATAAGGATAAATTTTATGTAAATTTCATGCCTTGGTGTGTGCCAAATGGGCTTCCAAATGGTTCAGGTAAAACAATTATTTAGTTGACATCTCTAATGACTAATTTTGTACTGAACAAGACTCCATTTTAATTAAATGATATACTCCAAATTAAAGTGTCTGGAAAATACTGGATGAAGAAATTCATTCCGGTTGAACTGAGGGATGATTTTCAGTCTTGAGCCCATAGGCACTGTAAGCAACTGAAGATTTGATTTCTAAAGCGAATGTTACAGCATGAAGTGGCTACAGGATGTGGGTATTTCAGGTTCCATATCCTCTATGGCTAGTACTCTTAGGTAGGGTGACCCTCACAGATTCCTCTGCTTTTCCATTGTCCAAAGTTTCTAGTTCATCATAGAGATGCCCCTCCCTGATTCCAGGTCTCCTTCCCAGTTCTTTCTCACTCTGTCCTCTTCAGACTTGAACTCTCCTGTACCCTCCCTCCATCTGCCCCAATGGATATTTTGTTTTCACTTCAGAATAAAATTTAAGCATTATCCCTTTGGCACTCCTTGTTACTTAGCTTCTCTAAGTCTGTGTACTGTAGCATGATTTACCTGTACTTCGTGGCTAATATTCACTTATAAGCGAGTATATACTATATTTGTCTTTCTTGGTCTGGGTTATCTCATTCAGGATAATCTTTTCTAGTTCCATCCATTTGCCTGCAAATTTCATGATGTGCTTATTTTTATTACTTGAATAATATTTCACTGTGTAAATGTACTAAATTTTCTTTATCCATTGAGGGACATCTAGGCTGCTCCCAGTTTCAGGCTATTATGAGTATAGTTGCTATGAACATAGTTGAGCAAGTGTCCTTGCGGGATATTGGAACATCTTTTGGGTATATGCCTAGGAGTGCTGTAGCTAGGACTTGAGGTAGAACTATTCTCAATTTTCTGAGAAACCACCAAACTGATTTCCAACGTTGTTATACAAGTTTGCACTCCCACCAGCAGCAGAGGAGTGTTCCCCTTGCTGTACATCCCTGCCAGTATGAGCTGTCCTTTGAGTTCTTGATCTTAGCCATTCTGAAAGGTATAAGATTAAATCTCAGAGGCATTTTGATTTTCATTTCCCTGATGAATAAAGATGTTGAACATCTCTTTAAGTATTTCCCAGTTATTGGAGATTCCTCTGTCAGGAATTCTTAGTGTAGAACTATACCTCAGTTTTTAATTGGGTTATTTTGTTTGTTGATGTGTTGTATTTTTGTATTTGTTTGTTGATGTCTGACTTCTTTATATATTTTGAATATCATCCTTCTGTTGGATGCAGGATTGGTGAAGATCTTTTCAATTCTGTGGCTACCATTATGTCCTATTGATGGCATCCCTTGCCTTATAGAAACTTTTTAGTTTCATGAGGTTCTGTTTATTAATTGTTGATCTTAGTTCCTAAGATTTTGATTCAGGAAGTCATCTCCTATGCCAATGGGTTCAAGGTTATTCCCTACTTTCTCTGTGTTATCTGGTTTTACATTAAGGTCTTTGAACTACTTGGACTTATAAGAGTGACCTTGATAATGGCGTCTCTTTACAGCAATAAACCCTAAGATATAGGCACTGTACACTCTGTTCCTCTGGATGAAAAGTCACTAGATGACACACCTTAAGACCTAGTATGAACATGGAAGGAGCAAGATTTTACTTATTTCTACTTCTCAAGGAATATGTAGGTTGGGTATATTGCTTATACTTTGTCTCCAATCTAAAAACTTACTGAGAAAAACTAAGCTAATTAACATATGGCTTATCCCAGGGAAAAAAACATAAAGAAGGTCCTCACATGAAGAATAGTCCAATCCTGTTGATGTGTCCACACATAAACTTGATGCAATTGCTTTCAGTGTGTGAAGAATGTACATATCTTCTTCCCTGGTTCCCTTCCAAATACGATGAATATTAAATAGTTCAGATTAAAAAAATGTAAAGGTATGTTTTTATATAGTCTATGAAACCAGAAATTTAAAAAAAAAGATATTTGAAAGTAAGAATTTTGAAATTCAAATGTTAAGGAAAAATACATATTGGACATGGGCCTGTTACACTGATAATTGAATATTTTTAGTTTTTTTTCTGCTAATGCTTCATTATTAGAGAAAGAGAAAGGCATTAATGGTTGTCAGCATGAAGCTACTCCCTGTAGCTTGCTCATGATCACTGGATCTCAATGGTCATTGGTTCCATTTAAAAATCAATCAGGCTGTGGTGCACATTTCAGTAAGGTGTGACTTATAAATAACCATTAGGATTCATAAAGCTATCTTGTTTACCATAGGTGAAACATCAATCACCCTTCATCAGAGACCAATGTACTTTTCCTAAGAAGAGTTTGGGATCTCTACCCCTGTGTGCTGACCTATTAGACTTTTGCAGTGCCAACATTTCTATACCTTCACAGCATTTTGTCCAATTTATCTCTGAGCTCAAGGGTTAAACAGTTTCCTTTTAACCCACTGACTTTGCTGAAAACAGAATCCTTGTCAACATTCCAAGGGGTAATATTCTTTGTTAGAGAGTAACTTAATTGGATATCTAAAATTGGCTTTATATTCCACATTCATTAGTTCAATGGAAAGAAGTGTCCAAATAAGATGCAGCTTGCTGGTTTTTTTTTTTTTTTTTTTTTTAGATAGATTTGGAAGAGCAGCAGCCTAGGACAGAAAATGATGCTTACCTCAAAAGTATATAACAGCTGGATAAATTAGAAACAGAACAGAGACTGTGGTATTTCTAAATAAAACATGGAAGATTGTGTTTTTGATACGTTCATCCTACAACTGGCCGTGCCTATGATGAAAGTTTCAACCATTGTGTGAGCAAATCAATAGATTCATATGGTTTGTTTATGTATCAATGAGCAACAAGAGAGCTCTGAACACTCTGCTGAAGGGCGGTGATACTTCTCACTCAGTATCCACAACTGAATTTTTGTATTTTATTCAGATTATAGAAATGCAATGCAAATCATCATCCCGAAGTCTATGAATGGGTTTGTGAAGACACAGAATTGTCTGTATGAGAAATGTTCATATGGTGACCCAGCAGCTGTGTCTTTTTCAAAACAGCAGCCCCCAAATCACACACATTATCTCTGTAGAATGAAAATGTAGTCAGCCCCTTGGTTTCCAGTTTCTAGACAGACGTCATTCAACCTCATGTTTGACCTCAGAAAGGTAAGGACCGTGAGACGTTTGAGTAGGCAGAGACACTTGGCTGCTGTCCGGATGACCTGAGGTTAACCTCAGATCTTTCAAGGTGACAGGAGATAACCTATTCCTGAGAGTTGTCCTTCGGCCTCTACTAATATGACCATGTATGTGTGAGTACACACACATGCACGCACACACACACACACACACACACACAGACACACACACAGAGGCACAAAGGCACACATACACAAAGAGGCACACACACATGCAAACACATGCTAAATGAAGTGCTCTTAGAACTCAAAATCAGATAAGTACTCTATCCTTAGCAGTGTTTGGAAGTTTCACAAAGTCATGTATATGAACACATAAAGAGTTCACCATTTTCCAAATATACGAAGTACGAAATGACTGTCATAAATATAAATGCTCATACTGTGCCCAGATGAGGCCAACTGCATTACAGCAGCATGCCTTCTTGCATTTTATCACAGCACTAAAATATTCAATTCCTTCCCTTGAAAAAGCACTGTTATGGGCATTATAAAGAAATGAGCCACAATGAGCTCTGAGCAATTATCACCCCAGAGGGAAACAGACTAATGCAGTTGAACAGGAATAGCTGTTTACACAACCAGGCTCTAGTACTTCATGATCAGAGCCAATGGGCCTCATTCATCACCTGGCCTTGATTTTAGGAGAATTCCATTCAGTGTGAGGACTAAGGCACAGCCAGGGGACTTAGGAAGAAATCCTATTAAGCACATGAAATGCTGACTATAAATAGAGGTGACTACATTAGTGTGACAATTAACGGCTCATGAGGAGATGAGGCATATGTTAGGTTAGACTGTTGTTGTGTAAAGCTCTTTCATTGTGTTGTGGCCATTAAAGTATCTTGCTATCTATTTTTAATGTTTCTAGTATTTCAATATTAGATTTCTTAATGTCTCAGTATTTAAGGTTAAGGATGGAGAAGTAGTACTTAAACGAAATTGCCATCGCATTTTAGTATCCTTTTAACGATAAAGTAATACAACAAGATTTTAAGTCCTTCGTGCAGTTCTTTTTCATATTCACAATTATTGAGTTGGGCTACACAGTGCTGGCTTTCTCACATCCTGTCAACTTTTAAAAAAATTCTTGTTAGTTTTGCTTTTAAAATGTAACACGAAATAAACTCTAACATGGGAGAAATGGAAGAGATACAAATCAGCATCTGCCGAACTGCCATGCTGTCTAGTCCTCCAAAATAAGAATAAAGTAATTCACCGTTTCCTAAAAGCCATCTTCGCAGAAAACAAAGCACAATATTTGGCAGATGTTTGTCTCCTAGGAATGCACTCAAACATCAGCTATATATAACAAAACAACTGTGAGAGTTTGCAAGATTGGAAAAATTACTTCAACTGAAAGTAGAACACTTAATAAAGTAACCGTTGCACACAAGTCACAAGTACATTTGGGAAAATTATTCGAGAGAAAAATCATCATTTCTGAGGCATAAATGAGTGATCAACACATATCAGGAGAAAAACAGTTACACTATATTCTTTCAAATACCATCTCCAGTTCACTCTGCAGATTTTGTAATAGCTATTTATACAGTTAGGGAAATATTGTTTTGATCTGAAAGGGAATTAATAGGAATGACTTGGACACACAGACATACAGATGGATCCTGCATAGAAACTTATCACAAGAAATAGATTAATGTTGGATTAGAGATGGGTTAAGAAGACTCCAGATAAACAAATGACCCTGAATGTCTGTTACTGAAGCCCTAACTTTGTAAGCACATAAGTTCATGTTCATTTTATTTTTAAAAATATGTACACCTAGATAAAAAAAAATCTCATGGAAAATGATATCTTTTGCAAAATGTAAGAAATACTTTATAGCATTATGATTAAAAAGTGGGCTTAGCAAACTTGCAGACATACAATAGTAAATGTTATTCATAGATATCAGCCACAAGCTTGTAAAAAGTACCATTTTAATAATCACACATTTTTTCAAAATACTGAATTTATCATTCAGCTTGCAGTAAATTCAAGAAAACATATGCTGGACTTTCATCTTGAACATGAATCTGATAGAGAGTAATGGATAATCGAAATTATTGTAGATAGTAGATCAGATTCATGAAATGCAAAATAAATAAATTATAAAGGAAGTATGAATTGGTCCCAAATTAAATTTGAATTCAATGTAAAACTAATCAAAATGCCTGATGGCATTTCCTTATTTTTGTTGGTCTATACAACCTCAGAAGTAACTATTTAACTCAGGGAAAGAAAGCAAATGTATTTGCTTTCATAAATGTATTTAACTTATTGGCATTATTCTAATTTCTATACAAATATGAACCTATTTAGTACTCATAATGGGGAATTAGAACTAGTACATTAGTAGTTTTGATGTAGAGATGAAGACATTATAAAACAAAGAAGCTATGTAGTTTGCTTAAATTCACAAATGGGAGTGAACTGAACTCAGAGATGGCTCCAAATGAGGAGAAGTCAGGAAGACTTCTTTAATCTTACATATCACAAATTTGGAATATAGTATACTTCCTACTTTCTCTAGTATAGAATTATGAAATATATACCAAACATTACATGCCATATGTGCATAAAGGCAGTATCTCTCTCTCTCTCTCTCTCTCTCTCTCTCTCTCTCTCTCTCTCTCT
>JANHMN010000003.1:2634672-2648759 GCA_030674055.1 Rhabdomys pumilio | reverse complement strand
TCTCTCTCTCTCTCTCTCTCTCTCTCTCTCTCTCTCTCTCTCTCTCTCTCTCTCTCTGTGTGTGTGTGTGTGTAGATTAAGAAAATTAACCCAGAATTACTTCTCTTTACAGGGACAAAGTGTGGAGCAGAGACTGAAGGAAAGGCCATGCAGAGACTGCCCTACCTGGGGAATCTATCCCACATGCAGACACCAAACCCAGACACTAATGTGGGTGGATACCAAGAAGTGTTTGCATACAGGAGCCTGTTATAGCTGTCTCCTGAGAGGTTCCGCCAGAGCCTAAAAAATACAGAGGCGGATGCTCACATTGGACTGAGCACGGGGACCCAAATGGAAGAGTTAGGGGAACGACTGAAGGAGCTGAAGGGGATGGCAACCCCATAGGAAGAACAATATCAAGTAACAGGACCACCCAGAGCTCCCAGGGGCTAAACCACTAACCAAAGGGTATACATAATGAGGCCATGGCTCCAGCTATAAGAAGATTGACTCATCTGGAATCAATTAGAGGAGAGGCTCTTGGTGAAGGCTCGATTCCCCAGTGTAGGGGAATGCCAGGGTGGGGAGCTTAGAGTGTGTGGATAGGCAGGGTAGCACCCTCATAGAAGCAAGGGAAGGCGGGATAGGATAGAGGGTTTGTGGAGGGGAAACCAGATTAATATTAAAATGTAAATACATAAAATATCCAATAAAAATGAAAATAAATAGAAATGAAAGAGAATGTAGCCAATGGAACACAAGTTTTCTTATACCTAATACATATTTTAATTCAATCGCTTCATCTTTCATCTTCAGGAAGACTGAATCTGAAACCTTTTTTAGTTATTTCATTTCCTATCTTTGTAGTTTTAGGACTCATCTCTACATCCATTGTCAAATTTCACTAAGGCGTCATTGCTATATAAAGGTTGAAAAGTCAGTGATATGCTAGCTGCTTTAAACGTACTTTTGGTGTGTGTCCTACGATGTGTTTAAATGTTATTATTTTTTCTGACAAATCTGGCATTCACTACTTGTTATAATTGTTACTACGTTTCTGGGATGCTTCCAGAAACAGGTTGTATAATTGTCTGGCTGTGAATTGCACATGTGAACACGCGCTGGTACAAATATTTTGACTGTTTTAGGCATTGTTCTATTGTTGCGAAGAGACAACTTGACCAAAGCAAATTATAAAGAAATCATTAATTGACAACAAAGGCTGGTTACCACAACTCTGCTCCATGTCAACCTCTTTTCTAAACACGCCACTTTAAGTCGTTACACTCTGCCCCTTCCCGCTGAATACATGCTTCATCATGGAAAATGCATTTAGCTAATGTCTAAAATTCTACATTGTTCCAACACTGTTCAGAATTCCAAGATTTCCTTTGATTTTAAAAAAAAGTCTTAACTGTGAGCCTGGTAAAATAAAGTTCTATCCTGACCTGGGTACACACTGACTGGCCTTGGTGGTGCTCTGGAACCTAGATGGAAGCCTTACTCTTATACCATTCAGGCTAAGATGTAAACACAAGATGTAAATTGGGCACCTTGACCCATAACTACAGCAACTCCCGTGTTCCTCTGAAGATGACCCTGGCATACTATTTCACTGAGTAATTGTTTCAAACAGTAAAACCTGTGCTGTCATTTTCAATTTAGAGTCTCTCTTTTCGAATATAATTGCATTTTTAAAAATAAGTTGTAGCCTCTGATGTAAGTGTATTTTCTTTCAGTGAACATTTTCTATTATAATGGTACAAAACAGAAATTTTGATTTGATAGCTCTAATCTATCTTTTTTTATAACAATTATGGGGACAAGGCAGATTTCTTCTCTGTATTTGGTCTGCAACTTTAAACTTCCTCATATTCGTCTCCTCACAAGATTTTACATTTTTCTTCTTTCTGTTCTCTGTAGCATAGATCTGAATAGAAAGATGAGTAATACCATGCCACAGCCTGAATGATATGCTACAATGAAACTCCTTCAGTCAAACAAATTAGTTTGCAATTCAGTCCCACTCAAATGCTCTGCACACAAATAGAGCCATGTTCTTTGCCTGTGTATAAAGTATGAGTGGCCTGTAGCTCAGCTCCTGATAGATTCCTGGTTTCCCTTTGCGACCTGATAAGCCAATCTTTCTTGTGGTATTCTTGCCTTTCAAATTTTCTACCAGATGACCTCTTAAAGTTTGCTTGTAATCATACTAAAGCTTTTCCAAACATTTATGCATTTTACAATAAACCTTTCCCAAGGAGCTGTGAACTCTGTTGGGTTTATCACGCAGCAATCTCACTCTTGAAACAGTCACCCGAATTAGCAACTTTTCTCATTACTGTGATAAAACACTTGGAAAAAAATCAGCTTAAGGAAGAAAAATATTAATTTGGCTTAGAGGTTGAGGATACACCAAGGAATTCCTGTCAGCACAGTTGTATAGCAGCAGATTATGTAACCTTAACAGTCAGTAAGCAGAGAAAGACAAATGCAGTCACTAAGCTACTATTCTCATGTTTATTCAAGGCCAGGTCGTATCAGGTCAGTGGTTCTGCCCACATCCATAGCAAGTTTTTCCTCCTCAGTTAAACCTTTCTGAAACTCCCTCTGTGGACAACCCCCAAGCAGGTTTCCATGACAATTCTACATTTTCTCAAGTTGACAGTGAAAGTTAACTCTCATACTATCTTTCCCATGTACTCCTACCCTTCCATAATTCTGTCATGAAATCACCAGCAAGAAGAATCTTAGCAGATGTAAATCTTTAATCCTGAGTGTCCTCACTTCTTTTCTTTTTGTTATTTTTTTGTTGTTTTTCAAGACAGGGTTTCTCTGTTTAGCCCTGGCTGTCCTGGAACTCACTCTGTATACCAGGCTGGCCTCAAACTCAGAAATCTGCCTGCTTCTGCTTCCCAAGTTCTGGGATTAAAGGCGTGTGCCACCACCGCCCGGCTATGTCCTCACTTCTAGGTGTATAAGCCAAATACATGAATGAGTTCATCATTAATTACTGAGTCTCTGGTATCCATGTTATATCAACACAAAATGAACTAAGACATAACATTTTATTTAATCCAATCCTTTTATGTTTTTTAACTTTTTATGTTTACATAATTTTGTAGTGTTTTAATTTTTTTTAATTCATTCTACTTTATAGCTCTGAATCCAATTTGCTAACATACTTTATGATTTTTTTGTTAATTCAATCTGCTTCACTATTTTAGTATGTATTTCTACTTTTACAGTGTGTTTGTGTGTGAGTATGGGTGTGTATTTCCATGTGTAGATGTATATGTGTCTGTCAGTATGAGAGGTATTGACTCCACATGGAGCAGGAGTTATAGGTTGTTTTACCCAAACAACATGAGTACTAGGTATCAAATTTAAGTCATCTACCTGAGCAGAACCTGTCCTCAACTGTTGAATTATATCTCCAGCCCACTATTACATTTTTAACCTTGGTTGTTACATCTCTCTTTTTTTTCTTATTAAGTTAGTTTTTTGGTCTGCATGGCTATATTTATAATGTGTCATCCCCTGTTAGGTAAATACTGATATTTTATATTTATTTGCTTTTAATGTCTAAGTTTCATTTCTCTCAGTTATCTGGCCTCCTTTTTTAAGGTGTTTTCTATAAGCTGTTATGTTACTTTAGACTGCATAAATAGAAAGTCACTTATATTATGGTGAAATTGAATCTCTGTAAAGGGTTTTTTGTGTTTTTCTCTAGCTTGCTGTTTAAGGGAATGCTAAGCTCAGAATCAATTTCAATTCTTACATCAATTTACACCATTGAGCCCTGACCTCACTCATTGTCTGTTAATTACAAATAGATATAAAAGTTTGCATGTTTATGAATTCCCAGCACAAAGTTTATTGCTTGAAATTCCCAAAGTCCATGTCTATGTTATCTCAGCACCAGAGTGAACTGACCCATGTTTCCTTCCCACTTTCCTCTGTGTGACTATTTTTTTAAAACTCCCTTTTATATAGGAAGAATGCCTTTGTGAGAGCCAGTATTTTTACTGATGTCTCACACTAGATGCCCTGAATTTGTCCAGGTTTGGCTTTTAACTTCTGTTCTCTGTGCCTTAAGCATCCTTTCAGGAAGAAATTCTGGGTCTTGAGAGCTCAGCACATACACCAAGATGAAAGTTAGCCTGCATGCTCACCCAATTCCTGTATTACCACTTCTATTTGTCATTTGATTTTGATGCTCTTTGAATTTCGTAGCAGTGTGACGGAGTAGCTGCTACATGCACATTTGCTCAGTAGTGCATTTAAATAAATTTTTAACAAAATATTTTTTTTAAAAAACATTAGAGTATTTTTTTGATAGCTAATTCATCATAGTATTGAAAACAGGAGGCTTATTTAATCTTCTTACTGGGAGAATGTAGAACATAAGCAAATGGGTATTAAAAGTTCAATGATCAATACAATGATATTCATATAGCTAAATTCCTAAAACCCTCAAAAGAGCATGCGTCCCTCCCAGTTGTGCCCTGTCTGATAATGAAGCATATCCTTTGATTCTTTGTAATGACCATGATTTCTCTGAACCATTTACTTTGAAAAAAGAAAATGATCTTTGATGCCAGAAAACCTTATACACTGGTACTGCCATTCAATGTCTGAACACTCTTTTTTCAGGTTAGCCTGGTGTGCTTTTAGAAACTTAGTAGCCACATGGGTGTTCAAGAGTTGTAGATAATTAGTAAGAGTTTCAAAACACAAAAAATTACTCAAACATCTTCAACTATTTTCAAGAATCAAATATCTGAGTTTATATTTAATTTTATCTTAGTGAATTTTAGTTCCCTGCCTGTTGGTCTTACTTTAATTTTAAACTTTGCATATCAAATGCAATGCTCAGGGGGGATTGTTGTGCTCAGAGGTTACATGATGCCTAGCATAGGCCAAAGTCTAGGATTCTGCTCTTTCTCTGTGCTGTGTTAACACGCAGACACCAATAAATAGACTCAGTCCACTAATCTATCCCTATGTGTTCATTATGAGCACTCTGGACAGGAAACATTTATTAAACATCCTAGCAAGCCACCAAATCCATTACAAATCATGATTTCAATGTGTTTTTTAGATGCACAGTGACATTATATTAGCATATGTAAAAAATATATCAATATTCTGGGGTGGGGAAGGGGCTATATTTACAAATATAATGTAACCAACTGTTTAAGGTACTTTATGTTATAAACCTTAGTTAAGGGATTAGAGACGATTATTTGGAGCATAAAGACATGCTTTAGAGGGGAGTCTTAAAGATAAATGCTTGAGGACTACTGTGTGAGTAGCCAACTTATATTTTAATTATAACTATGTCAGTCTTATACTTGGTAGAACAGATGGAGGAAAGGAGGTCATACAATAAGTACAAACAGATTCATTACTACTAACGTGATTCGTGTACAGCAGTCTCTTTATGTCACCTTTGCTCAAGTACCAAATATCACAGTTAAGTGTAAGGGTAATTCAAAAAACATTTAACACTTCTCTGATCATTTTTGCTTCGTCCATTTTTTTTCCTTTTCCCATCTTTCCTTGCTTTTGTTTCCTCCTTTCTTTCTTCTTCTGTTCCTCCTCCTCCTCCTCCCCCATCTCTCTCATGGGGCTAGTGTTTATTCACAGCCTCTTGCATGCTTGGCAAGCTCCGCTACATGCTTAGCCTTCCTGGTATCTCCATTTTGAAGATAAAGCAACAATATGAAAATTAATACATATATATATATATATATATATATATATATATATATATATATGCAACAAAAATATGTGAGAATATCTTATTTCAGTCATTAGGTGTTCCACAAGAGTACATATATGTACTTTGAACCCAACGTCCCTCATATTTTCTCTTCATTCTTCATGAGAAATTCATCAATAGGAGACTATAACTTCAGAAAATGTATGTCATGAAGAATAATTTTCAGCATTGCTCTTTACATTATTTCAATACATTGTAATTCTTTAATCCCTCCTTCAGGGGCCGTCTGGAGACTATCCCACTTGGTTATCCATCCCATGTGCAGTCAACAACGGTAGACGCCGATGTGGATGTCGGGAAGTGCATGCTGACAGGAGCCTGATATAGCTGTCTCCTTAGAGGTCTGTCAGAGTCTGACATATACAGAGGTGGATGCTCATAGCTAACCATTGAACTGATCATGAGGTTCCCAATGGAGGAGTGAGAGAGAAGACTGAAGGAGCTGAAAGGATTTGCAGCCCAATGAGGAAATCAACAATACCAACCAACCAGAGCTCCCAGGGTCTAAACCACCAGTTTGGGAGCACATAGGGAGGGATCCATGGCTCCAGCTGTATATGTAGGGGAGGATGGCCTTGTGGGGCATAGGTGTAAGAGGAGGTCCTTGGTCTCACGAAGGCTGGATGCCTTGGTGTGTGGGGGAATTCAAGGGTGGGGAGGTGGGAGTGGGGTATAGGTGGGGACACATCCTCAAAGAAGCAGGAGGAAGGGGAATGGAATAGGGAGTTTCTGGGGGGGGATGGGGTAAGGGGATAACATCTGAAATGTAAATAAAGTACCCAATAAAAATTTTTAAAAAATAATTCTTTAATCTATCTGAAAGTATTATTAATTAATTTAGCAAATCTACTAGTATGGCAAGTCTTTAAGTCTGTTTGATTATAGCAATTGTGAGCTGATGTGAAAGCATCCGAATGGCTGAATACATGTCAAGTGTGTTTACACAAGTTTTCTATTTACAAGTGATTTAATCCACAAAGGAAAAGGGAATAAACATGAGCAACACCCAAATGTAAACTGCACAATACCAATTAGCCACATTGTTGAATCTAGGAGCAAAGGAAAGCCCTTAAGATTGCTTATGCACAGCTGGGCGGTGGTGGCGCATGCCTTTAATCCCAGCACTTGGGAGGCAGAGGCAGGCGGATTTCTGAGTTTGAGGCCAGCCTGGTCTACAGAGTGAGTTCCAGGACAGCCAGGGCTACACAGATAAACCCTTTCTCAAAAAACAAAAAACAAAACAAAACAAAAAAATGCTTATGCACTGAGCCTGGCATCTACACCTTGACGCTGGAGAAGTAATTCTAGCTCTCACTCCACATCTTCCAAGAGATTCCTCTTGACAAGAGTGTATCCTCCAGTGTCCATCACAGAGGTTTGGAACTTGCTCCCTCACACTATTCTCTTCTCATGGAACTAAGTGGTCAAGAAAATGAGCTTCAATGGAAATAAAAAAGTAAAAACAAAACATGCCAGTTTTGCTTCAGTAGCATGCCATGGTCTTATACTTTGGGTTGCTTTTATATCAAAGGTTCTTTTATACAATGTCTGTGCAGACACAGGCATACACAAAAATCTGAATCTCCATTTGTATTCACATGAATAAATACTCAGAGGAATGATGAGAAATAGCCAACATTAGGGGGATGGGTACATATTTGTTACAGCTCATGTCTCAAAGATGTCCCCACCCCAATCCCTGGAACATCCATAGATGCTATGTTGCATCATAAAAGTAATTAGCAAAAACAGTTAATACCAAGGAGCCAAAGAAGGCTAGGTTATTTCAAATTCTGATTGGACCCAATCTAATCACCTTATTTCTTAAAAAGGAAGAACTTTGTACAGCAGTGTCAGGTAGAGATAGAAACAGGAGACAAATACAAGCCCTCATTTCCAGACTCTGACATGTAGAGGCTGCTTCAGATAATTCTCTAAAGGCCTCTGGAGATGAAGGAGTCAAAAGACTTTATTCCATAAGCCTTACAAAAGAATACAGCCTTACCAGCTCCTAACCCTGAGACTCATGAGGTCACGTGACCCCAGGAGCTGTACTATTCCTTTTCCTTTAATTTATACATTATATTTGTGTTTAATTTTTTTATAGCAGACATAGAAAATATTGAAGTGTCTAGTCCTTACAGCAAACTATTGACAGTGTGAAACCAGTGAATTATTGACCAAATCATTGACATTATTATGCAAAGTCTCACTTTTTAATAGATGAAAGGTGTGAGAATGAAATGGATAGGCCTTCAATGGACCCACCACTGGTCTGGGCTCCCAGTGTGGGTCCACTGACACATTTATGCTCCTTCCAAGGACATATTGCTATTAAGGTATGGAGTCTACAAAACAAAGGTTTGTAAATAATTGAGCTATGAGAATTAGAGTAAGATATCATCAGTAAACAAACAACAACCTTTTTAACAAGAATTTGCCTTCTCAAATATATATAGTAAAATGGACAGTTTAGGTGTACCATATAGAGAGAATGGCAGTACCAACAGACTAAGACACTAATGCCATTGGATCGTATTCCATCAGGTTTGCTGAGTTCAATGAACTGAAACATTGGCTAAAATGAAGGGGAATTTGGCTTCCTTGATGGAAGAAACAAAGCAAGTAAAGAAGGAATAAGAGAGGAAGGAACGAAAAACATTGGAGAAGTGTGTTGAATGTAGGTTTCAGGAAAGGTGACATTTCACAATTATCAACTTTTACCTGCTCTCTGTGAGCACTTCTTAGGTAACTCTCATAAGCAGAGTATGCATATTTCATCTGGGGTTAGCATTCATTATACATCATGTTCTTTAGAAA
Organism: Rhabdomys pumilio; assembly: GCA_030674055.1. Classification (NCBI taxonomy): domain Eukaryota; kingdom Metazoa; phylum Chordata; class Mammalia; order Rodentia; family Muridae; genus Rhabdomys; species Rhabdomys pumilio. Next base: position 2,640,169 of record JANHMN010000003.1, on the reverse strand, counting down.
CAATTAATTCATATTACTAACACATTATACAAGACATACAGAACATATGTAGATATTGTGCACGTAATATTTGTGTGTGGACACGTATGTGTGTGAATTGGCATGTGTGCTCATGATTGAGGGAACCAGAGATCAATGTGAGGTGCGTTCTTTGACCTTTCCCTTTCTTATGTTTTGAGTGTGGGTCTTTTAGTTATCCTGCCACTCACTGATTTGCTATAATGGAGGATCAGAAAGTCTCACGTGTCTTCCTTTTTCCTCTCCAGTACTGGTAGTATGTATGGGCATGCAACTGGATTTTTATTTGGATGCTAGAGATCCAAATTTAGATCCAATTTATGCCTATAGCATGCACGTTACCTCTCCAGATCTCTCTCTAGCTTTTCCCATAAGGATTTTTAATATTCTCATCTTCAGATTTGATGTTATATGTATAAAAAAGACTGAGGTGAAAATTTCAAGTGTCAAACTGTTGTACATGTTTCCAGCTACTGAGAAAATGTTTTACCTTTAATTTCCAGGGAAGTTATTTTGATTTTTGAAATATTAGTTACTGAAGTCATAAAGGTATTTTGTATTTGGTTCAACCTGGCGATTATGAACAAGTCTCAGTCTCTTGTTGGTATTGTTGCTCTTGTTGTTGTTTGTTTGTTTGTTTTGTTTTGGAGACAGGTTTTCTCTGTGCAGCCCTGGGTATTCTGAACCTCAGTTTCTAGATCAGGCTTGTTTTGAACTCACAGAGTTCCACCTGCTTCTGCCTCCAGAGTGCTAGAATTAAAGGTGTGACCCCACCACAATATCTTTTTTCTCAGCAAAAAGAAAGAATCTGGTAATACAAAGCTAATAATCAAGACGTGAAGTTAAAGACAGAATCCATTTATAAATACCACTCGTATGGATGGACTCTAAAGTGCTCTAAATCAAGATGGTATGATAAAATTATAGAATTACTGTAAATCCTAAAATGTTATTTCTCCCACAGTAATATTCTTTAAATACTCACTAAGCTGCTTAGTGTCTTTTGAATTAAGGAATTTTTACAGCACACTGAAGTAATAAAATGTGATGTAGAAGAGCTAAAGCAATAAACTATATGGATTAAATGTCTCTCAAAATAGTCTTGATCTTGAGGCTCAGAAGAACATACTTAGGAGAAAAAAATCACAGGCAAATGTCATGAGGATTGACAAAGAGCAAATAGCTTGAGATATATTCCCAAACTAAAAATTTACTAGCTTAACTGTTTCTAAATAACATAGCAAGGAAGTAGAACTTTAATTAAAATGCACTCTGAAATGAAACCAACATATAGAATGCATACACACACACACACACACACACACACACACACACACACACACGCGTGCGCGCGCGCATATATATATGATATATCATGTATATATATAACATAATATATATATATATATATATATATATATGTATATGTTATGTTGTAGATTAAAAGTACTGATAGACTATTTCAATAATGAAAATAACTTGATTTCCATGACAAGCTCGGAAACCAATTAAAAATATCTTCTATCAGTGAATTATAGTTTTCTGTTTGTACTCTATTCATCAAAGCTGCACAATTATTTCCTTGATAATTAGATATGATGTAAATTCCAAGTAACTGGCAGAAAACAAAAAGATGGGATTCTTGATGTTACCTTGCTTACTGTTTTGTTTTCTGAGGATGCGCTGGTGAATTGTTAAGGCATTAATGGTATCTGGGGATAGTAATAGTAGTGGCTGATGTTATGATCATCATAGCTACTCTTGAGAAATATGCTAAGAGTTGAATTTTATGTGCTAAACAGTGATAACAGTCTACAACATCCTTTGGTTGACCTAAGCTATTTTTTAGTACACATACAAAAAATAAAAGCCTTTTGTTGGAAGAGATAGAAAGTAATGGTTATTAGCTTGTGCTTTATTGAAGAAACAAACAAATAAAATTAATCTGAAGACCTCCAGAACCAATAAAATAAACATACCTCTAAAAATTAAATGTTAAAATTATCTTCATTGTAAATAATGAAAATACTGGCTCTCACCAAGGACATAAAAATATTTTGAGAAATTATATTTTCAGCTAAATCTCAGCATATTTTTGTATTATGTGCTGTCTTTGAATTAACTGTTTACTTTTGAATAATATTTATTTCAGTTAAGAAAAACAATCAAACTGGAATTGCTGAATCCACTACCTTATTAATCTTGGATTCCTATCTTTGTAATTGTAGGTCAGGACAAATTGATATATGCTAAGAGTTTAATTGTTGGATTTTAAACAGTGGTTCACAGACAATTACTTCTCAAGAGAACAGAAGAACTTTTATGAAGTCATGGGTGTTAATATCTTTGATGATTTCAAGACTGCTGACAATCCCAAAGCACTGACATAGAATTTCCTTAAGTTGCTCCAACTTGATATATCTTATTCCATTGGGCTTTAGTGTATAATCATGGCTTTTCCAAGCATATTCTTCGCAAGCCTATTATTGAATTGAGATTCTCTAACCAAATCTTTCTTGGGATTTTTTTTTTCCCTTTCTTAACTTTTGCCTTGTATTTCTACCCTCATTCTTTCATTTCATTGTTCTTTTATTTATGAAAATCTTTTTCTCTGCTCCATTTTTGTTTCTGCATTTTCTAGACAGGAACAGTGACCTGCCCAACTTGGGATCCATCCCCATGGGCAGGCACCAAACCCAGATAATTAGATATGATGTAATTATATTACTATTACTATGCCATGTTTTGCTTGCAGACATGAGCTTAGCATGGCTGTCCTCTGATAGGCTCTATCAGAAGCTAAGACAGCCAACCATTGAACTAATGTCAAGGACCCCTATGAAAGAGTTAGGGGAAGGATTGAAGGAGCTGAAGGGGGCAGAAACCCCATAGAAAGACCAACAGTGTCAACTAACTTGGACCTGTGGAGCTCACAGAGACTAAGCCACCAACCAAAGAGTATACAAGGGCTCGTTCGAGGCCCTTGACACATACATAGCAGAGGACTGACTGCCTTGTCTGGCCTCAATGCTAGAGCATGCACCTAATCATGTAGAGATTTGGTGTCCCAGAGGAGGGAGATGCCGGTGGGCGGCACACTCTCAGAGGCGAAGGACATGGGGGCAACATTTGTGATGTACTAAATAAAATAATTATGTATTTAAAAAAAGAAAAACTTTGAATAAATTACTATAAATTATTCTATTGAAATATATCTTCACCTACTGCATATCATTAAATACTACTATTAAAATACAAAGAAAAAATGTATATGGAAGCCGAGAAATATTTTATTTACTACTGGTGGTAAGATTTCTTGCTGAACATAATTTTAGGAGATAATTTTTCTGCTCCATAAACCTGGTTTTAACTTATTGCTCAGGATCAGGTGTGCTATGAATACCTCCTTAAGTGTGATGGAAGAGTGTCTAATGTCCAGGCTTCACTTTTAAAATCTTGTTGTCTCCAACTGAAATATATTATTCACAGCACTAATTACACTGTTTCCTAAATCACATGGACTTCTTTCATGAATCTCCTTGCTTTTTATACCGCCTTAGTATCTGTCTCTGTGGCAACTATATTTTCTTGTTTCCCAATAGAGATGTTGTCAAAGTTTATAATTTGAATTTATTCTTTCTGGAGATACAAGATTTCTTGAGAATATTTATGTAAACAATCCAAATCCTCATCTTTAAATTCCAGAACTGTGTTCATAAATGCCCATAGATATCTCTGTATAAACTGCATTTTGTAAATTCAAAATATTCAAAACCAAGTTTATAGTCTAGGTCAACCAAAGTGGCCAACAGATTAAACATTTACATTTATAACGAATTATTATAATAGGTTCTGTTTCAATAAAGTACTCAAAAACCTCATCTTTTCCCAAAGGAACTTTGCCAATTTTGTTGATTCTTCTAATCAAATTCCTCATAAGATTTTAAGCATTCAATTGCTCATTACTCATTTCACACATGACTTTACAGCTCTGTATTTTCAGGGTCACAAACAGATAACCTTAACTTAGGTGCCTTCAAAAAGCTGTTATTATATTGTTTATCATCCAACTATTTAATGGGTTTTTATTGCTCATAACTTTCTCCCTAGGATCAAGCTCTCTCAACAAGTTTATGAAGATATTAACTAAGTAACACCTAGATCACCTTAGGAACAACCTTGCCCAACCCAGAATTGGTATCAAAGTTGTTCTGATAAATTTAGAGAGTACCCATATGGGCCACCTCTGGTCTCTATTCAACTCCATCTTTTCTTTCCACATTTGTCCTCTTTCTCATCCCCATTCATCATTCAAGAAATATGTGATCTGTTGCTCTCTGAGAAGCTCACTTTTATTTTACATAATTCTTCTCCCATGTTTTTCCCCATATTGGAACGTTGCTAGCCCTTTGTACCACCATTGACCACCATTGACCTCTTCTATCTACACCAATGCCTTCTATCCATCCACCAAGTATCCCTGAACTGTGTTGATGTGTTATGAGCATGTGTATTAATTTCCTTATGTGTACTGTTCTCTAATCTGGGAATATGATAATTCTAAAAGTCCTACAGAGACATGCTCAACTGTACACACCTTAGAGTGCGCATCACAATGTCTTGCATATGACATGGTTTAAATAGTCGTGGAAGACACATGGAATTATTAGAATTCATTCACTTATTTAAATAAGCCACTAAGTTAAATACATCAAAATATGTTGTCTTTATGCCTTGAATCCTTAGAGATGTGGTAAGAGAAAAATAATGATTTTCCTAGAAATAGGTCGACAGGTCTACATTTTCAGTGTTTTTCATTTGTAAACTTTGCTGCATTTTGGTATTGCAGACTGGGCCATATAATTATAGAAATCTACTAGGAAAAAGTAACATTTTAATTTAAAATCTTATCATTGGGGCTAGAGAGTTGATCACTGACTGCCCTTCCAGAGGTCCTGAGTTCTATTCTTAGCAATTACATAGTGGCTCACAACCGTCCATAATGAGATCAGATGCCCTATTCTGTCATGCAGGCATACATGCAAATAGAACACTCAAATACATAAATAAATACTAAAATATTTAAAAAATAGATTAAAACATAAACTCCATTCAAAATGTACAGTGTTTCTTTTATGTAAAAATTAAAATGGCCATTATTTTGTTACAACTTATTCACATTTTCACCGTCTTAAATAATGAACATGATAACAAACTAAATCTTACAAAAGCAATAATAATCAAGTGAGTTTTCAGAGTGTGTGCACAGATGGACTTACGGACTTGAACATGTAAGGCAGGAGGTCTATTTTGATTATTTTGCTTCAGGCACCATCAAGGAACTTTTTTTTTTCCTTTTTTTCCTTCCTTTCATCCTCCCTCCCTCCTTGCCTCCCTCCCTCTGTTTCTCTCTCCCTCCCTCTGTTCCTTCCTTCCTTCCTTCCTTCCTTCCTTCCTTCCTTCCTTCCTTCCTTCCTTC
>JANHMN010000003.1:2526608-2622604 GCA_030674055.1 Rhabdomys pumilio | reverse complement strand
GAGAGAGAGAGAGAGAGAGAGAGAGAGAGAGAGAGAGAGAGAGATTTTCCTCAGGGAAGACACAGCAGTTGTAAATCCAGTGCCAAACTGTCAATCTTAAAAAATACATACAAGTAATATTATGTGGACTCAATATGTTATATTATAGAATGTATCTATATCATATCTATATCTATCTGTAAATATGTATACATCATGCACACAGAGAGACACACACAGACACACAGACACACACACACAGATACACACACACACACACACACACACACACACACACACACACAAACACACACACATTCAATATCAACTGGAAAACAGAAGCCATGCATCTGAGGGAAAACAGAACAGGTAATATGAAAGAAAAATGCAAGGAGCATTGATATAATTAAAATACAATCTTAATACTTTAAAAAATTCACTACAATATTTGCCTTTTCTTTAGTAAAAGCATCGCTCTGGTAATTAGTAGAAGGGCTCTAAACTGAGCATGATTTTCCCATTTTATGACCATGGAACTTCTTTGCTTTATTTAAAGGAACGCCTTATGTTTAGTCTTGTACACCCTGAGCAAATTGCTACACTTTTGTTTGCCTTTTATTCATAATTTACATTAATACTAGATTTTTTTCTGAATGAATACTCTTCCTAAACTTGAAACTTTTTCAGAATAAATCAACTACCTAAAAAAAAAAAGAATTGGTGAACATATTAATAATAAATATCAACTAATGTGTATTTTTATATCATTGTTTAGCTACTGCTGGTTGATGAATGGAAGCCCTCCTTGTATACAATGTTACTAATCTCTTTTTTTCAATAGATATAGGACTTGTCCATTGCATGGATATAAATGTGCATGGTAAGTTCTGTGAAATTCACAAAGTATTAATAAATGATTTTTTTCTATTGAACATCAAAATCTCACACTCAATTTTTGCAAAATCTATTTTGAAAGTGTCATTTATTTCAGAATGAATTCAGTATAAAAATTCATTTGCTTCCTGACCTTATCAGTATTCAAGAGGAAACGTCAACTGAACTGAGAAACATGGCAAGAGTTTTAATTTACATAAATTTTTATTTTTATTTTTCACTAAAATACACCTCATACACTGGAATGCAAGTTCTGTGTTCTCTACTAGTTATAGTTTAAACCCTAATTATACTTAAATTACTCCTCATTCTTACTACACTAATGTAATTGTGTGTCAACTAGAGGTACTTATTGAATGCAGTATTTTAAAGAGTATCTTGTAAGTCAATAAAGCCTTTTCGATTTTTACATACTTGCCATATTATCTCCTACAAGAAGATATCTTTATTTAAAAGAAAGAAAATGTTTGCAAGTTTTTATATAAATGTACAAACTGATGTATATTATGGTGAACATAGACCCTCTGGTAACTTCCCCTTTTCCAAATATGGGGTTTTCTTGCCCCATTTCCTTCCATTAATCCTTTGTCCCAACCAACAACTTTATTTCCACTTCCAAGTAATATATACATATATACACACTTATGTGTGTAGGTGAACACACAGATGTGGTTTCCGATTTTACACATATTTAAAAGCTCCAGGAAAAAAAATGGATCAGAAAAATAGTCTATATTTGTATTTCTGAGTCTGGTTTAATGTGAAAGACTTTCATGGAATTGATGGCTAAAAAATTCCACTGGGTACATTACCACATTTACCCATTCCTCTGTAACTGGATGCTTAGGTTGGTTCCATGTTTTGCTATTGTGAATAATATAGCTGTGTACTCTATGATATGCTTAACTGGAGTTAATTGGATAAAAACTTAGAAATGGAAGAGCCGGATTATATGGAAGCTATGTTTTTAGATTTTTGGATATAACATTAAACTGATTTCTAATGATCTGTTATTATACTAATAGATAAATGAATTCCTTAATTCTCATCATGGAAGTTTCAGTTGGCAGTACAAGATGATTAACACAGAGAACCACAGCAGGCTAATAGTCAGAGAGTGAGACTGCAGAATCCTCAGCCCTAAATGAAATGAATACTTTCCATTGAGTTTTCATACATTTTTAACAATTCTGGGGGAGGTAAGGAAGAAATAAAAGTGGTTTATACAGCTACATTTCATTATACTACAACCATTGAATTAATTTTAATATATCTGATATGTTTATTAATTTGGTTATTTGATAAATGTTTGCTGAGGATACAATGTAAATTTATAAAATAAAAATTATATTCTCAAAAATTTTGAAATAAAGAAAATATGGTGGGATTGGTTATGAATCTTATAATGCAAAGTAAAAAGATAAATGGCATAAACTATTGAATTGAGCACTAGGAATTTATTTGTGTGTATGTACATATATATATATATATAATGTATGTATGTATATGTATATGTATATGTATATGTATATGTATATGTATATGTATATGTATATGTATATGTATATGTATATGTACATGTGTCCCTGTATATATGCTGTACTGGGTATGCATAAATGTATTTATATATGCTGCATGTATTTGTATACATGTGTATGTATGTTTTTTTTGTGTGTCTCTATATTTTGGTATGCTGTGTGGAACAACGGATGCCCTGTGCTATCAATTCTCACTTAGTCTGGAGCTACATCATTAGACAACAAGTAATATTCCTTTCTGTACCTCCCTGGGTTCTGATATTACAAATGCTATGATCAAACACAGAATTAAAAAAAAAAGAAATAAAAACATGTATGCTGAGTCTGAAACTCAATAATAATAATAATAATATCATTATTAATTGGTGAAATATCAAACCAGATTCCCAGGGGCATATTTGGACAGTGGAAGAAATCACCAAATATCTTATGAAAGATTATTTCATATAAATCTGAATTTGAAGTAGGTCTTGATAGGAACAAAGACAACTAGACTTCAGAAGGCATTATTGTTTACTCAAAGAGAAATAGAAGCTCAAAATCATGCAGAACAATGAATTTAACTATTATTCATTTCATGTGTATATGTAAAAGTGATTTATTAGAAAACTGAATACTTTCCTTCCCTTAATGATATAAGGATGTTATTTCTGAGGTGTTTATAATGCTAAAGAAAAACTAAAATTATTCTTGTGACTAAAGGTAAACCAAATGAATATCCAGTAAGGCAATGAATCAGAAAATTTAATATAACTTTTAACAATGCGAGTGTATTTTTAATTTATAGACCAATATCTCTCATTGTATAAAAACAGAAATTTGGCAGAGGGACTAATGCTAAGATTGAAATCAATATTCACAGTAAATCTTTTTAACTTTGTTTGATTTCTACACTGGCTAGAGGGCCTGCCTTGATACTTCTCAGTGATGGACTTCTCCTACAATTGTAAGATGAAACAACCATTCTCTTTAAAAAATTAACTTAAATAATTCAACTAGCTAGATTTTGTGTTTTGAATTTGTGGAAATCAAAACAGTGAATATAAAAAAATACAAATGGCTTAGTGTTCATACAGATCTTGGAGCACTAATATTGAGCAAGGCTACAAGATGCTGCCATCGCAGTAGGTGTAAGAGATGGACCTCCAGGTGTAGGTACTGAACAGCAAACTCTAAGGTTCTGTTACTAACACTACCAAGCAATGATTCATGGTCCCAATTATCTAAGTGTTCTCTTTAATAGTGAATTTTCATCAAAGCTTCCACATTACTATACATTACAGGCATCATTTTCCCTTTTCCTTGAAATTTTGCACCCAAAGCATTAGAAATAATTTAAAGGAGAACCATCTATTTATATAAAATGATAAGAAAAATCACTATGAAATTGTTATTAAAACAAAACTTTAAATTATGATTAAGTAGTTGAAGTTTCTTTAGTTGTGACCATCAAGCTGTATTGTTTTTGAAAATTACTTAGTTTTCAATATGCTATGTAAGACAATGTATTTCCATTTTTTTTCATAGTTTATTAATAGTGAATGGTCATATCTTTTCTACAAATAGTAAATATGACAAGAAAGAGTTAAGCTAATGTATTTCACACAAAAAGAAGGTTATTATTTCAGGAAGAGTTACACATTAAAAACACATTGCTTCAGTGATATTGACCATGCAATGAAGTTGAGTGTTCAGCAATAGTGAGATATTTATATGCTTCATACTATTGAAACAAACAGAGCAACTTAATGACATTTTAATGAAGGCATAGACCTTGTAAATAGGCAGCCTTGGTGGATAGTACCTACTTAGATAAGGACAAGTGAATCATAGGCAGAGTGACCTGTCCCCTGAACCTTCACCCAGCTGACACTTTATTCTGGAAGATATCTGTACTCCCCCTGAACACCTATGCTCCTGTGTCATCCCCTTCCCCACATCCTGCCTTTTTGTGTTTATAACTCCTGTGTAAAAAAGTAAAAATTGTGATTTGATAAAAAATTATAAACAATAAAACAGTATTGAAGTATCAAAAAATATTCTGACACCGAATAGACTTAGAGATCAACTATTGTTCTGAATATTAGTAGTCATTCACTAATGCACTGGTGCAAAACATCAGGTTACATATCTAAATTCCAAATTATTCTATATGCAAGCGAACCATTTTGCAGCACAGAGTCCAGGTGGGCAAGAATTAGACATTTCCAGAACTATCAAACCATCTTATCTACCTCTTAAATGAATTGAGTGAAATAAACAAGCATGTCTACTATGAACTCCAATGCTATCACATCACCAAGTACCAGATGTTAAGAAAAGTTCAATATTTCTATTGTCTGTGAACACAATTATTTGTGGTACAATTACAATTTGCTATGAGCTATTTTGATTTATTGAAATATTGAATCTAGTCAAGTTTGGTGAAGGTTCCTGAACACCAAGTATGTTGACTGAATATACATAGGAAGAACTCATGTCTCTGAAGTGGAAGAATCATTATGATTTTCATTAGAATGAGTCTGTTTTTTGGAAAATAATTATGTAAGAATTACTGTAGATCTCTTGCCTCTTGTTTCTCTCTTGCTCTCCCTTTCCCATTTCCTTCCCTCCCCCTCTTTCCACATGGTCATGGCCAGCCTGTACTTCTCTTATTCTCTCCCTCTCTCAGCCTTTCTCTGCCTCTACTACCCTCTTAACTCCCCTCCCCATGCCCTGAATAAACTCTATCCTATACTAAAATATAGTTATGTAAGAATCAACAGTATTGGTGCGCCCATGTGATTTCCAGTGTTCCAGACATATTTACCAAAGTAATAACTTCTATTTATACTCTATTTGTCCTATGTCCCTATTAATTATAAAGAATGGTATCTATTGAAATTTCCTTCATGATACAATTCTTAAGAAATCCAAAATCATAATCAATGCAACGTATACTTGAATTCAATTTTGTCTGGGGTAAGAATATAATATAGCCTAATTGTATAATATGAACTTTCTACAGCATATATAATATAATGGTAAAGGTTTTGTAACAATATTTCTATACATGTGATATCTACAGATATGACTAAGACATTATAGAGCTTGTTTAAACAGATACCTCAAAATCTGCAACCCAACATATCAAAATGTATGAAATAATACTTAAAAAGAATTCATTATTCTAGTAACATAATAGATACCTGCATTTTGTTCATCACATTTGAATAGAAAAGAGTTCATCATATTCTCACCTAAATTCGTTTTGAAGAATGATGACTAATCATATTTGGGCCAATAGCGCTGAACACACTGAATGCTCAGTATAAGCCAGGAACCATGTTAATATATGGAACCAACTGAATTATGAGGTATATTCAATCTATATTAACTAAGTAATTGAGAATATATAACTAAAGCCAAGGGCATAGGTTCTTAGTAACTGAATAGATTTTCCATATAGTTTTTCTATGGTCAACAATGGAGCAGACATAAAGGCAAAACTGTCACAGAGCTGATCTTCATATTTAAAGCAAAAGTTAAGTAAATTACCTCAAAGTGAGCAAACATACAAATCTAATATCTCTTGATCAGTGAGAGCATTCTATAGAAAATGGGTACAGAGTGCTAATACCATAATGCAATTACTGCATTACTTAGTATAATTAATATTCAATTGTTTATATCTCTAAAATGGGAAAGTAATATGCAAATTATTTTTACTGCATTATATTGATTACATTGTTGTCTCAAGCAGGAGAACATTTACAGATTTTATTGGCATCAAACCAAAATAAAGTTTTTCTGGTTTAGTATAAGACAGATCCTCTTTAAAAACATAGTACTGTAAGCTAAGTAAGTAGAAAAGAAATTGCTTCATTTCTTCATTTGTCTTAAAACATTTGTTAGAGATTTGTGTCAACATAGTACAGGGCAAGAAAAATTTGTTTAAATGAAGACAAGGCTTCTTCTTGTAAGTACTATTCAGACAATAAGCACACAATGATAATGTCATTAAACAACAAAAATCATAATTGACAGAGACTGTGAATCTGAATACAACTGTTGAAATGGTCTGACAACACACCATTGATTGCCCCCAGTAAATACCAACTTCAAAGCTACAACTAGTATTTCTGGACTAGTTTAGAAAGACTTAGAAAGAGTAACTTGTAAGATATTGTCTTTGATATACTTGTAATAATTTTCTTAATATTTTGAGCTAGCCTATTTATATGAATCAATGTGATTATTACAGTCAGATAAATGTTTCATGGACACATCAAATTCAAATATTGAACAATCCTAAGATTGGGGTACATGCTGCAAGATAGTGTATTCTGATTATGACAGGAAAAGCTCATGAAATTTCAACATTATTATCACATTTACAAGACCTCTAAGTTATAATGCCAGCTAAAATGCCAACCTAGATTGGTGAAGAAATCTCATAAGGAGCTACTCCCAGATGATGAGCTATAGGAAAGTAATGGCTGCTGAGAAAAGCAGAACCTGTTGCTTCCAGAATAAACTCCCTGATAAATTACCCAATCCCAAGTTGCCTTCTAGAAACAAACATACATAGGGACAACTCTAAATAGACTCAATAAGGTATAGTATGTGTGTTCCTGTGTGTATGTGTGTGTGTGTGTGTGTGTGTGTGTGTGTGTGTGTGTGCGTGCGCACGTGTGCATGTCTTTATTAACAGTTGACTTTTCACAGATTAGATTTGCCAACCCTTTTAAGAGATAGTCATTTTATGTCTGTAATTATGTATATGCCTGTATAACCAAATACTGATTATTTCTGTTTATTTTTATTCATCAGAATTACTATGCTATTAAAGAGCAGCAATACTCACTTTAAGGCTATAGTCTCAATCAGAAATATTTCATTTCATCTCTCATTAGCAATGCTTTAAATAGACTCACTAAAGGTATCCTTCATATGTAACACCTTAAACATCTGTTATATACTTGTCTCCCAAAAGCTTAGTACATGCCTTAATACAAAACTATGTTTATTTACTATTTACTTTTTGTCTATTAAGTCTCAATAATTTATTAGAGTGTGTAAATTGCCTCTTTCATTGGAGTTTGTGTTTCAATATTGTATTCTCATTTAACTTGATAAAAATATAAATAATCTGAAAATCACCACCCGTATTCTCTTTAATCAGAAGTAAGAGGGGTTAGGACTGTAGGTTAGGTGGTGAAAAAGAAAGAACGGGAGCATCAGAATACCAGGCAGAGAAGTCAAATGCATGTTCCACACAGGAGTTATCTTTGTATTGGAGCAAAAAGAAGCAGTAGCAGCCTGTATTGATCTCCTTTTGAATGCTTGATTGTGAGTTTTTAATGGACTCAGAAGCCAAGTTAGCCTTTGTTAGAATCACTTGGCACTTTTGCACATTTATTAAATGATTTTCTTAACATATTAAAGTAATAAAACTCTTTACAGTGTTTGGACTATCTCATCTTTCATGGTGGTAAAACATACTGATGGGTACTTAAAAGAAAGTATAGGCATACTGGGTGCCTATGGCTCACCAGAAGCTTATACTCTCTTCTCATTCCGTTTCTTGCTATGACCTTTTCAGATGATTGCAGCACTTTGGTTAGAGACATAAAAGGATTCAATGTAAGTGGAAATTTCCAAACACATCATGAAAGCCAACCTTCTTCTCCACCTGCCTTGCCCAACTCACATAATTTAATATTATTTCCATTCCTGCAAGCTTACTTAGATTTACCTAGCATCACAGTGGTGTGCTGAATCTTGTTTAAAGTACCTTAAGAAAACAAAGAAAATTAGAATCTCCCGTGGTTAGTGTTTTAAGTGTGCTTAAGAATTGGCCACAAGTGGATTGAATCTGTGATGATTCTTCAACAAACTCAGGAAACATCAAGAAAATATTGTGTTATCCTGGCTTTTATTGATAACAGCTCCTTAAGACAACAGATTTTTTTCCTTTTCTGTTGTTCTCATGTCCAAAATTAGGCATTCCTTTCACCAACATTCTTCTTGATGAGAGGACTGAAATGAAATGAACTAGGATTCTCTGATCCTTCAACATACCAGATGAGTTATTAGACAAAACTAATGATGATGTAAACAATCTATAGAGTAATGTTATAACTTAATTAAATCTGAAGTTATCTTCATGTTACCTTTTATACATTTAAATGATAATAGAGATATATTCCCAGAAAGTCCTTACATAAACCTTACATATATGTGTGTGTATATACATATATAGATATAAAATCCTAATAATCATAATATTTTTAATAATTAATCATAATAATCTTACGATTAATGTGTAATCTTATAACACATACAGACATAAATAATCATAGACTTATAATATTCCAAACTAAACATTCCATGACAATTACTGGAGTTGTGTTTGCATTGAGAGATGTTATAATCATTAGTAGACAATTATTGCTTACTTTCTCTCCTCCTTTCTTTCCTTTCCTTTTCCTTCCTTCCTTTCTTCCTTTCTTCCTTTCTTTCTTTCTTTCTTTCTTTCTTTCTTTCTTTCTTTCTTTCTTTCTTTCTTTCTTTCTTTCTTTCTTTCTTCCTCTCATGGCTACAAAATATACTTGGCCAATGACAGCACTGCGTGAGCCATTTTATGTCTCTGAAAGCATACATCCTTTAAGAAACAGATACTGGTCCCTGAGCATCTTCTGTGAAGGCATTGTCATATATTTTCTGAAAATATGCCTCATATTCTGTTCCCTCAGCATGTCTTTGGGGCTCCATATTACTTTTCATTCTTTAGGAGCAATGAAATTAGCTACTTTCCTAAATTGTAACAGCCAACAGTTAGTGGAAAGAACAAGAACTTCAATCCAGATCTGTCCCAATTGCCAACCTGGGCAATTGTTCTTTATGACTTGGCACTGAATAATGCAAAAGTTATCTTAGATGTAATTCTTTGAAGGCTTGTTGTATAGACCTGCTACTTAACAGGCCCTTGGATTCACGTTCTTTATTCACGATTTCAGTAGTTTTGTACTTAATCTGTAGGTCATACTACTAGGTCCAGTACACACAAAGGAGAATAAGGCATCCTTTGCACTCAAGAACTTTAAGCCCCCAAGATATGATAACACTGAAGAGATGTGTAACTTATTCTTGATAAGAAGAAAACAATGGTTCCTCAATTCACTCTTACAGAATAAAACAATGTTATAAACAATGATATTGACTTCAAAACTGAATGTGTCTCTGCCATTCTGCTACTAAATAAAAATGGACTTGAGCACTTTCTGAAGATAATCTAAAAATCATGACAAAACATTACTTTATAGGATATGATCAAAAGTAAAATATGATTTCAGAAAATTAGATATTAGTAAAAGTCTGTGCAAATATAGGTATACAGAAAGTATTATATTCTATTTAAAGCAATGATTTTACTTCAATAGTGACAACATTTTAGTCAAAAGAAATGAACTTACACTAGAGATTTATGATTTAGTTGCTAATAGTTTGGGTTTTTTTTTCTAACCTTTAACATGCAAGGAAGAATTTGGAAAACTAATGTTGAATTTGTGTATGTGTCCACAGCAGTGTAGCCTTAGCCCTGCTGTTCTCTCAAGGCTTTACTCACAACAGCAATTATCTTGACATAATAATATAAAATACATTTTTATTTTGTTGTCAATTATTTTTATTGACAGAGAAGGGCAAAAGCTACACACATGCATACATCCATGTTTGCTAACAATCTGTTTCCAAATGTTGCTAAATTTTAAAATTATATTTCAGAACAATAGGTAACTAATTTCCCTTAACTATTCCCCTTGCTAGCATCTCCACTAATTAAAATCATTGGAGCTGAGTTGAATTTTAATGAATTTTATGCTAAAATATGTTTTACAGTGTTGAAACTGTAGTTTAATCATACAAAAAATGTAATTCATGGGTCAGTATATTTAAAAGATAAGAGCAGTTTAAATTTATTTTAATTATGTTTCCATTGAATGTCATAATTTAACCCTCCTTCCATATACTGTTCTACTTCTCTCTTCGGAGTGGCATGTATGCCTCAAGATAAATAATATTACCACATAATATGACTATAAAAATATGTGTCATAATGTCATTTCATTTTATTTTATTTATGCTTTTATTATGGAGGTGCATAAATTCAGTATGGAAGTTCCAGTGCCTTTTTAATTTAAAAGTCCTGATATTTTTTTCAAATAGAAACTCAGCCAAACACTATGGCTGACAGTCAACTTTGATCCCATCATTATAATCTTGGCAACATAATTTGCATCCTGTATAAATGAAGATGACTTTCTCCTATGACAAGGCTGTATTTGTCACTGGTTAATTAGCATGCAGATATGAAGGAAACTGCCCATTTTACCCCCTAGTATACATACCTTACACATTTGTATGCAACACATATTACAGAGTGAAATGTGTGCACAAGTCATATGGCAGGAATCAGATCTTCAGTTTTGAAAATTACAATGAAAACCCAGGTAATAATTATTAACTTCAAAGTACAGTGTGCTCAAGTAATTGGACAAGTTTCATTGAGAAAAGATGAGGAAGAATTTATTACACTGCATTTGCAATTCAATCTCTAATTCCTAGAAATACAAATTTATGTGAAATTTATCTATGGTACTTAAATATTAACATGATTAACAATGAATATGTGAAGTGCCATATATCTTTAGCTTAAGAATCCATTTTTGAGAGTTTGTGAGAATATGGTGATTTAGTGATAATGAACTCAAAGACATGAAAATCCTTAGGCTTCTTTGCACAATTGACATTGAACATAACAGAGGTGCAAAACCTTCCCTAAAACGATGTGTTCTCTTCATATTTCTTGAGCACAATATAGATGGCATAATCTCTCAATGATGAACACTATGAAATCTTAAAGTTATATCCATATATCGAGTGTTAAGGAAATGAGTATCTCTCTTTTTCTACACTTATGTCTATGCCTATGTCTGTCTATGCATACCTCTATCTCTATCTCTATCTCTATCTCTATCTCTATCTCTATCTCTATCTCTATCTCTGTCTCTGTCTCTATGCCTATCTGTTTGTCTATCAATCGATAGATACTTCAACCTTTCTTATAAGCTATATGCTGCTTAGGGCAAGTGAAAGCAAACAAGACTGTAGTGGATGTCTACTCAGAAATTGTTTTATAATTCAATTTACTTCAGTGCCATCTGACTATGATAACCAAAGCTTGATCAAGTTGATATAAAACCTTCAAGTCCAAGTTGTTGTTGAATAGTGGCTCACCTTCCTGAAGGCTTGTCAGCTAGCATTTCTCAAAAACCTCTACCCTTACTTTTTTAAATAAGTTACAATGGAACTTTAGGAAATCAAGAAAAAATAGATTGGAGTGAACACTTATTATTTCATCTTTAAGACATTTGTTGTGTTTATTTAAGTTCAGTTCAATGTCTACAATATAATACAATATGACCCATTGTCTTCCATAAAACCTCACAATTCAGTCTAAGAGACTCCTGTTCCTTGATTGTATTAAAATCCTCAAGCTCATTTTCAGTGGCCTTCCGCTTTAATAATCTCACATAACATTCTGCTGCCAGACTGTGGAAACTTATATTATAAAACACTACACAAGAAAAGCAGGTTCTTATGCATATGTACACGTTCATATCTCCCCCTACACTTCCTTTTGTTCACAAATGACCAGTTCTTTTGGTATGTTTCCCAAAGGTATCCTTTTGGGGCTGCATAGATCTTAGTGCCTCCCTAGCAGTGACATTTTTCACTTTCAAGATATCAAGCAAGGAAAGGAAGCATCACATAATTTAAGAGTAAAAATGAATGTGCACCCTGAGCACTGGTCATCCTTGAAGCAGAAAACTTAATGTGCATTCCAGACAAGAAATCTATTGCATAAGACAAGGACATAGGCTAGCAGCCAGAGCTTACTTCAACTTAAAATATTGTTTAAAAGATTACACCATACTGACCCAATTTCAATAAAGTGTATAATAATGGGATCGATTTTATTTTCTTTCAGTAAAAATTCTTGTATAAGTGTATAATTATATTCATATAATAATTATATACATGAGAGTCCAAGTCAAAAGGTTTTCATGTAACTATGCAGCCAAATTATATAAGCTCTAAAAAAAAAAAAAGGCTAGCACCATTCACAAAGGACCTTCAAGATACCCAGAATATCTTGACAGTCAAAGAATAAGAGATTCTTTCAATAGGCCTCATGGTTGGGCAATTTTTAATGGGCAGCTATGGGGTAGTGAAACAAATTGGTGTGAAGTCCATCAGATTTCAAAGTATATTAACTTTTGTTGCATTATGAGGAGGAATCAATGAGTCAAGAAAGGCAAGCAAGTGTATTTCTCCTCACAGTAATTATGAGGTAACTTTTAATTGCAGAAAACCCTGTATTTGACATGAGAATGAGGTAGCATCCACAATTATTTATACAAAAAGTCAAAACTCTCAAACCAGGGGATGGATGGCTTCAGTTGTCTGTTAGAAAGCAATAGCTTTTGTAGATCTTGTAATTATTTTTAATTACAGATCTGTATCTATCTTCACAAAAGACTGAACTAACTGTGACACAAACTTAAGGGAATTTATATATGGAACAAAATATGAGTTCATATTGCTGTTTTCTAAGCAGAATAGAAACTGAAAATGGCACTGAGTCTTTGAGTCAGTTTTGGACAATTATAATAAATGATTGCTAGAGAAATAGAAAGGTTTTTTAAAAAACCAAAAGAATGGGAGCTACAGAGACATTTCAGTTAGAAAAGGGGTTGATCTCAAACATGACCTGAGGGCCATCCAAGTACCTATGAATGAAATGGCACAAACTTTAATTCAGATAAGGAGGAGGTGAACCTCTGGGATTTCTGGAAGCCATACAATTTTACTTAACAAAGAGAGTCTTTGTCTTAAAAATGGAAGGTATATGGTTCCTAAGGAACCATTCAAAGTTAATATCTTGTTTCTACTTAGATACACATGCATCTTCTAATCTATGCACACACACACACACACACACACACACACACACACACACACACACCACAATAACTATATATTATGAACATCTTTAAGTTAAATAAAAATTAAGCAATTAATTTGTAAAATAAATATCTCACAAGTCTGTCACAACTTTTTCCACTTTGTTTTGGTAAATTGTTATAAAAATAAAATTTAAAAAGAGGAAACAAGTCCTTGCTTGCTTGGATCCTTCGTTGGCCAGTGATGTCATTGGCTTTAGCCATTCACCTAACTTCTTAAGGTTCTTTTCACTCACATGCATGCTGGATGATTTTCAGTAATTGCTTGTCTATAAAAATGTATTTGTATGTATTGTTCTTGAACATAATATTGAACAAACACCTGTATGAACATTTACAGATTTTTGGTGAAGACAAGAAGAGAGCACCTAATTTACTTCTGATCGTAAAGATCTCTGTACTTGTGTCCATTCGTAGGAAACATTACAAGTACTTAGGCTTCAGTCTGACAAAATTGTATTTAAAATGGATGCAGGCTATAGAAATTGATGTAGACCTAATGAAGATCTCATTACCTTATGCTTTACTGTACACTGAAAGGTAGAGCTGATTTTTATCTAAGGTCATTATAGAATAAAAAAGACATTGTTGGTATAGAGTAACTTATACTTAAATGTGCTTAAGGGACAGTAAAATATATTACAAAATATCTAATCAATATAAAAGCATGTATTATTAAATAATTTTAAATTCACTTATTGAAATTAGTATGGAAGCAAATTTAAGTTGCATCTTTTTAGACCTAAAATAAAATGCTCTACAGTGTGGAGAAGAAACTTGTAGAGCCCACCTTCAGCAGAAAACAGGGCATCAAGCGACAGATGAGGTTGCCATCCCATAGTCAAAAATTCTGACCCATAATTGTTCCTTTGTTCCTGTTCGAAAGAACTGCAGGGACAAAAATGGAGAAGACCCTGAGGAAAAGGAAGTCCACTGACAGGCCCAAAGTGGGATCCAGATCAATGAGAGGTCACAAGGTCTGACACTATATCTGAGGCTATGGAGTGCTCACAAAAAGGGACCTATTATGACTGCCCTCCAAAAGACCCAACAAGCAACTGAAAGAGTCAGATACAGATATTTACACCTAAACAATGGACAGAAACTGCTGACCCCTGTGTTTGAATTAGGGAAAAGCTGGAAGAACCTGAAGAGAAGGGCGACTCTGTAGGAGGACCAGCAGTCTCAATTAACCTGAACCCCTGAGATCTCTCAGACATTAGACAACCAACCAGGCAAGATACACCAGCTGATACGAGGTCACTAACATATATACAGCAGAGGACTGCAGGGTCTGGGTTCAGTCAGAGAAGATGCACCTAACTCTCTAGTAGAGTGTTAGTAGACCCAGAAAGTGGAGAGTTCTGGTGGGTGAGGTGGAGGGTAGAGGTGGAGGTATTCTCATGGAGATAAAGGAGGGGGAGGAGGTATGGGATATAGAGCAGTCAGAAGATGTACTAGGAGAAGGATAATATCTGGAGTGTAAAAAAAATTAAATAACTTTAAAAAATACATAAAGAAAAATAAATATTTCATGACATGTCTGTTACAGAGGTCTTTCACTGAGATTTTGTTTTATTGCCCTGACTGTTACAGAACCTTGCTATTCTGAAAAAAAGCTTGCAAGTACTGAAAGAGGTAAGTTAGGCTTTAAGCAGAAGCAGAAGTAATGGGCTTGATTATTGCTGGTATAACAGCTTTAATTACATTAATTCCTAGCACCACTACTTCTGCAATTGCTTTGATATAAGAAGTTAAGACAGCTACTTTTGTTAATCATTTAGCAAAAAATGTTACTAATGTGTTGAATATACAAGAGAATTTATACAGGCCTATGGAAAAACGGATTGATGTTCTTTATCCTATTCAAATTATTGGAAGGAGGTTCAAAGTTTAAGAGGAAAGAACCATCTTGAGTGTCATACCAAATACTATTGGATTCATGTTAGTTCTCAAACTTACAGTGGTAGTCATTATAATTAGGAAAAAGTTTAAAGACACTTGCAGTATATTTTGCATAATTCTAACACCTCTCTAGATGTTTTAACTTTGCATAGTGAGCTTATGAATTTAAAGAATGCTGTTCTGCTAAGCTTTGATGTGGTAGATACTGTTGATAAAATGACCCTTGGCCTGAGGTCAGTATTTCTATTTTGGTCAAGCTTCAAGAACGGCATATATAGCTTGATCAAGCTAGCCCTTTGTACTAGGAATACTTTTATTCCTGTCCAGCATGTTAAAGCTTGTTTTTAACAACATCAACATGTTGGCATCCAAAGTATACAGTTTAAACCTGAAAATAGACCCCCAGACAGAGTTATTACATTAACAGGCTGGCAAACCAAGGATGGGTAAGATTCTGAACAGAGCCTTATTAACCTAAGACATAAATGCATTGCTTTTGATAATGCATATTCTACAACGGGTAAGGAAGTCATTCTTGTCAGAACAACCTAAGACATTTTATGAAATAAAAAAGGGGAAGAGGCAGAGAGCTTATGGGGCTGTTTGGCAAGAATCTGATATTGGTCAAGGACAAAGAAATGGGCTGCTTGACAGAAATATGACATTGGCCAAAAACAAGAAAATGGGTTTCAGGCAGGAATCTGACATTAGGCTAGAACAAAGAAGTAATTTCAGGTAGGAATCTAAATCTTAGACTAGAACAAATAAGTAATCTCAGGCAGAAATCTAAATCTTAGGCAAAAACAAGGAAATGGGCTTCAGACATGAAAATGACTTTGGGCTAAGGCAGGGAAGTAGGCTCAGACATTTTGGTCATTCTGATAAGCTCTTAGAAACAATGATTATGGGAAGGTTCATGGAACTTTGTTTATTGCCTTGCTTGTTCTTTCACTATTTGTGTTAATTGTCTTGCTTATTTCTTGACTGTTTGCATCTATTGTATTGCTAGTTCCTCAACTTAATACGTGCACGTAATTAAAAAGGTATAAAAGCAAAAGGAGGAGGGGGTTTCTGGGAGGTGGGGGAATGGGGAAAGGGGATGACATCTGAAATGTAAATAAATAAAATATCAAATAAAAAACAAAAAACAAAAACAAGAAAAACAAAAAAAAAAGCCAAAAAAGAAAGATTCAAATAAAAAAGTTCAATAAAATCATAATAAGTATTATACTTTAATCTCCAATTTCTACAGCATTACCTCAGCTTTATAAGCATCTCAAGATAAATATATCAGAAATACATCTAGGCATGGTTTATCCACCAATCAGACCAATTCCATTATGTGAGGGCATACCAAAACATGAGCACATTTCTCAGTCCCTTACTTTGGAAGCAGAATCATCACGCATTGAATAAATGGAAGCCTTGTTTATTGTCATACCTTTTAAATTGTTATGCTAATGATACATAACAGAATCAAAAATATGTATTGAAAATGCTATGCTATGAAAATATTAGTTTATTTGTAAGCCAAGGGAGATATAAATAGAGAAGATAAGATGAGGCACAAAACCACACTGATTAACCAGAATATAGAGGCTAAGGGGCAAGAGAAATAAAACAGGAGAGGAAATATGACCATAAAAAGATAATATAGAATATATAAATCCTGCGGCATCAAACTCAACAAACTAACACTCGGGTGCAAAGATACATATAGCAGTTTATATAAAGCAGGAAATCATTGCAATAGTAGTCTTACATACCTTTAAGGCTCCTGTCTTACTGGTAACACTAGAATCGTGGTTCTAAAGCTCTTCCTAATGTTCCGACACTTTATTGCCATTCGTTGCGTTGTGGTGATGCTAATCATAAGAGTATTTTCATTGTTACTTCATAACGTTACTTTTGATACTGTTAAGAGCCATAATGTGAATTTCTAAAGTTCAAGATATCTGATATGCAACCCCTGAGAAAGGGTTATTTGACTACCAAAGGGGTCATGACCCTCAGGTTGAGAACCACTGCTCTAGAAGAGTGAACATAAACTTTGCCACTCTTTAAAAATTAAATGATCATATAAAAAGTTGGAGATAGGCTTTGTTGGGGTCTTT
Source organism: Rhabdomys pumilio (assembly GCA_030674055.1). Lineage (NCBI taxonomy): Eukaryota > Metazoa > Chordata > Mammalia > Rodentia > Muridae > Rhabdomys > Rhabdomys pumilio. The sequence continues at coordinate 2,605,105 of JANHMN010000003.1, read as the reverse complement.
TGAGGCATATTTATATTCTACAAGTCAACAGAAACGACTCTAAGTTTGCTTCAAGCATAGGGCAGAGACCAAAATCATTATTTGTAGTGACCAGACCAACCCTTCAACAAACACACACACACACACACACACACACACACACACACACACACACACAACCTATACACACTGAGCTTTAAAATATTCCTAAAATGTTATTATGTAAGTTAATTTTTGCTTTATAATTTTGAAGTTAATTTAGATTTATAAATTTCTATTCAGTAAATTACACATCATGTTGGAGTTTTTGTTTTTATTTTGTTTTGCATTTACTTAGGTATACACTTATTTGAGGAATTTTTTGTTCACATTAAAAACTGACAAAAATTGAGATAGCACAAGAAATTTATTAAATTAACTAAAACCCAGACACTGAAAATAACACATTCTAGAGAATTAAAAACAAATCAAAACAAAAATCCCCATTATTGCTAGGAGGAATGTTAGATAGTAAAACCTTCTTACATTTAGAAATCGCTTTAAATATGAAACATATTGACTACAAAATTCAAAAATCATACCTCTTCTTGTTATCCAAAGAAGCTGTAAACTTATATCCATACAACCTATTTGTATGATTCATGCTTTATTCATCAATATAAACAGTGGAAGCAATTAATATGGTCTTCAAAAATAAATGGTTATATGATGTGAGGTACATCCATAACACAAAATATTCCTCAGTGGTTAAAAGAAATGAGTTAACTGGTAAAGTGGACAACATTTGAAATGCAAATAAATAAAATAATCAATAAAAATAAAAAATTAAAAATTAAATGAGTTAAGAATCTATGAAAATATCTGATAAATACCTATTGCTAGATAAAAAAAAAGCCATTCTGAATGGGATACATACATTTCACTTTAATTATGGTTTTATATTATTCTGGAAACATACAACTATGGGAGAAATAATCAGCCATTAGTTTTAACTTAGGGAGAAGAGGGAGATGAGTAGAGAGTACAGGAGGTTTTCAGGGCAGTGAAATGTCTCTTTTAGACAACATAATGGTAGACACCTGTCTTCATAAATTTGTCAAACCCACAGCACATAAAAAAATAACAGGATAAAAATCTAATGAAAACTGTACATACCCTGTCCATCTACTATAAAACTACAGAATTCTATAGCATACTGGCAGAAAAGTGGAAAAATAAAACATCTGGGAACTTTGTACTTTCTGTCCAATTTTGATAGAAATCTAAAAATAAAGACTAGTTAAATTTTTTGTATTATTTCATTTGCAATTAGGTGTCTAGGTATGTGTTTGTATGTAGGTTTATGCAAATGAGAACTCTTTGCAGAGGCCAGAAGAGAGAGAGCTTTGGATCCCTTGGAGCTAGGAATACAGTTGTTCCCTGCTTACTGGGAACTCATGTTGTGTTATTTGTAAAAAGCAATGGGTGCTCTTCAGTGCTGAGTCATTCACAGCCCATAGAACTCTTTTCACAAGATTAGAGAAATAGGTCACATATGTCCTAATTATGGTGCGGAGGAGCTGGCCAGATAAGACATAACAAAAATGAATTGCCAGATTCTTACATGAGGTTTTCTTATGTGACAGCTCATCATCTTGGATGATGGATCCTTTCCCTTACCATTGTATATGCCTAGTACCAGGCTGGGTATATGCTGATTATCAATTTACAACTCCAATGGCATAGTAAACTTAGTTAACACAAGAGGACATTTTAAATGACCATTACTGAATTACTATGAAAAGAACTTGTTCTAAAAATTGTCTTTTATGAAGCAGTCTGTCAGTCAGTTGCAATTTGAAAAAAATTCCAGTTTATTGAAAACAGCTAAATAACGGTATGTCTCCCAAAGAGCCAAAAATTGATTCAGTCATTCATGTCTGTCCCCGTGAAGCCACATATCTGTTTTGGTGTCTAAATGTGCCAATTTTCATCAGTGTGTTTCAAATCTTTCAATGCACTTGCTAACACTTTGATAGAGCTTTATAATTTAGAAAGAGTTTTAAATATTTCATTTCATTTAATCTTCATAATGATCCATATTATCTACTAAGACTCCTGTTCATAAAATGGAAGCAATAACTAAGTCCAGAAATTCCAAATTATGAATTGTGACCATTGTCCCTGCAAATCAACCCTCAGGGAGCCTGAGACCAAAAAGGCCTCACTCTCATACGTATGTATACATGTGCAGGGAATCTAGAACAAGAAAACAACTGTTACATGCCATAGAATTGTTACAATTTAGAAACTGTGCCCCCTGATCCTCATTGTTTTTAGTAAAAGAAATTATCTTTAAAAGATAATAAAGACATGGAAGTACCTGTCTCTAAATGTGGAGGCTTATTGTGTTCCTGACATTCTGCTTCACTGTGTAGGCACTGCAAGAACAAAGATGAAAAGCTTTCTTTTTTTTTCTTCGCAACTTTCTAAAGGGCAGTAATTACCATGAAAAAGGAAGGGCTTTTTTTGTGTCTGGCATTTTGCCACTATTAATTTGTCCCAGGACAATTTCCCATCAGTCATATGCCTTATATTCTGTTTTAAACATGAAAAAATACATTGCACAGTTAGCAATTGTTGTTGTTCTTTTCAGAGTCCAGCAGAACGATGGATTTATATGGTATCAAATTTCCATGAGTTTCCAGTTGTTTAAAAAACAAAGGGATATAAGTGGTTTGGAGTGGAAAGTCTAAGACAGTTCTTCTTGTTCACAGGATAAAGATGCTACAGATACTAGTATTTTACCACTTTATACTAAGCCCTCAGGGGTTTGTTAGCTTTATATTTTTTTAGACAAACACCTTCATGCCCCACCCCATATAATAGGTGCAATCTTTCACTTGGAAACAAAAATGATGTCATGTAACTGATACGTAGGTCAATGATGTAGGAGGAAATCTTAAATTTAGTGTAGACATTTTTATAAATTATCATTTACCTATAATAACATATGCACATGAATATGTACATACACACAAATACACACAAATACACACACACACACACACACACACACACACACACACACATCTTTAATTGGCCCAGAGCCGGCGATTTCTGCTAATCAATCTCTTATAAGAAGAATCAAGACAAAACTCAGAGATTTTCTATAACTGGTAAATATTTAATTATATTGAACATGGTTTTTATGTATGGATTTTGATGACTTTGAGAAAGCCATTAGGAGACTGGAAATACAGCTATAAATTCTATCAGATTATTGACCAATAGACTGAATAGCATATAAGCTATTCAGAGAGGTCCATAGTAATCTCTCAGTGAATAGCTTCCGGAAAAAGGAACAACTTTAGTGGGCATTTCCAAGCACTACAGCTACAATGCTACTTAGAAAACAATTTACTACCAGTTCCAATTCAGAAAGTAATAAATCAAACAAATAAAAATCTGTATGAAGTTTATTTTATGTCATATCCCTGTTAATGTTTTAACTTAGGTATGCTTCAGTGCTTACTGTCTCCGTCACACACTAATAGTGATGACCTCAAGCAGGTACTGTGCAGATGTAATCTTCTGCTGATCTCAGTGATCAGGGTTACTGTAAATAAAGTGGGTGGTCATGATTTATTAAGCTTAAAGGAAGTGATGAGGTTTGCATTAGAAAAAAGAACCCCCTCTGTGTAGCTCAGTGGTTCTCAACCTGTGGGTCACAACCTCTCTGGGGTCAAATGACCCTTTCACAGAGGTCACATTTTAGATATCCTACATATCAGATATTTACATTAAAAATTCATAACAGTAGCAAAATTACAGTTATAAAGTAGCAATGAAAGACCTGTATGGCTACCACAACATGAGAAATGGTATCCAACTGTCACAGCAGTATGAAGGCTGAGAGCCACTGGCCTAGGTGCTTGAGGCAATTCTTGGAATTTCCAGCCTGCTCTCTAGATACCATACCTTACAGCTTCTTACACATCTAACTAGTCACCACAATAAGGAGAGACAATCCCTTGCAATTAAGCTCCTAACATTTTTCTACTGATTACCTCTGTTTTAAGCTTGACATAAGCCATTTAACAATGAGCTAAGCTCAAGAACTGTGGGCAATTTTATTTATGAAATTGGTGTATACTAAAAGTGAAATATTATAGGATGTTATTAAATCCATGATAGAGACTCAGGAATCCAATCAATAGGGGGAATTGAAGTTGCACTTATAATTCCAGAACTCAGGATATATAGGCAGGATACTGGCCTGGTCTAAACAGTGACAGTGGTCTGGCCTAAACAGAGAGGGCAGCCAGAGATACATAGAGACACTATCTCCAACAATGACAACCCAAAATCCAAACAACCAACCAAATAGAAAAGAAAAGAAAAATAAATACAGAAAAGAAATGGGCATGGATATAGAATTTCCATAGTGCAGTAGATAAAATTACATAATTCTTAAAAATGATATTGTTTCAAATGGAAATCAACAAAAATTATAAGAAATGATAGTATATAAATATTCCCTCTTTAGAAGTCTTCTATTCAAGACATTAAAATTTGTGGCTAACAGTTTTTGCAAACTCTAAGATCACTAGAGTCTATATTGAACACAGATTTACTTTATATCTCTCCAGTTCCTTTAACTCTATGATTACACAAATTTGCCTTTGTTTTTGAACTTCATCCATTTTTATAAGCAAAAGATCATCCTTTTCAGCTCAACTGTCAAGAGATAGACTAGTGTTAGCTAATAAAACAAAGAAAGTTTTATCAGTCAGTTATGAAGATGAACACATTTATGTTTATTCCATTAAGAAGCTGTCATTAGCTCTTCAAGGCTTTGAGGTCAACTGGAGTGCACCAGAGAGTGAGGGATGCTAGTCCTTCAGCATATTAATTATGTGGAGAAGACTGCGGTGTAGAAATCATGAAATTATTTAAGAAATTTAACTTATGAACACATGGAGAAAGGAGATGCAGGGAAAAGGTTCCCAACGGAATGTGAAGCAGTCAGAACTTCTCAAAGGTCTGATACAGATAATATCTACTGAGTTGAAGATCAAGTATTTAGATAAAAAAATTGGGAAAGATGAGCGAAAAATTTAAGAGAAGCTAATATTTTGACCAAATTATTTGGCATTTCCCAAAAGTAATAGTGAACTTTAATAAGTTGAACTACTTTCAGAAATCATGATAAAACTATCTTTTGCATAATTTGAACATTGAAAAGATAATGAAATGACTTTTCATTATTCTATGAGCATCTGGCCATTTCCTGCAATCTGATGATTTCTTTCTTTTTGTTCTTGTTTTGATGATCTTTCAGAATAAGCATTATGTCAAAGTACAAACAAAATCATTATAAATCTGTACGAGAGGCAGCAGATGTTTTAAGCCAGCACTATTTCTATAGTTTTGAATGATAATCAAACACGCAGTCTGAAAAAAAAAACTACCTTGTGTACTGAAGGTGGCAATGTAAAATTTCAATCTCAGAAATATAACAGGAAACTCTGACTAATGAGATACACTAGTCTGCAAATGAACTAATCTACCACAGAAGCTCTTGGAGTCACATGGATGTTCTTGATGAAATCCTGCATCTCTGTTTATCAGAAAATATAAGAAATAAGTTCTTGAAAACATGGCAAATATATTTCATCAATCAGTTATTGAAGAAAAAGAGGTTATGCATGATTCTTTTTCTTAAAGGGTATTTTAATGACCTTGGAGATGGCCCCTTGAGTAAGAACAGTTACTGTCAAGTATAGAAGTTTGAGTTTCATCCACCCATATGGTTGAACAAATCTGACTGCAGAAAATGGTCCTCAGACTCCACATGCATAACATGGAATGCAAGTACCTCATACAAATAAACATATAAATGAAACAAAACATCTCAATAAAATATTCAGAACTTAAATCTAAGAACAAATCAAAAGTATCACCTATCATGATCAAGTAGGCTTCATCCCAGAAATGTAGGCATGGTTTATTTAACATATGAATGTATTTTTCATATCAATATGTTTTATCCACCATATATATAAAAAAATGAAAGATTAAAACACATGATCATTTCATTTGATGCAGAAAATGCCTTTTACTACTTTATGACAGACATCCTAGAAAGCCTAGGGATACAAGGGATATATCTCGACAAAATAAAATCCATTTATAACAAGCCCACAAACAACATAACCTAAATTGAGATAAATAGCATTTCAAGTAAAATCAGAAAAAAAAAAAGGTTGTACAATTTCTCCATAGCTATTCTACATAGTACTTGAAATCTTAGCTCCAGCAATAAGACCACTTAAAGAGTTCCAAGAGACAAAAATTTGAAGGAAAATACTCAAAGTATCTTTATTTGCCTATAATATAATTGTATATGTAAGTGATCCTAAAATTCCATCAAGGAACTCCTACAGCTGTTAAAACTTTCAGCAAAGTAGCAGAATACAACATTCACAAGGAAAAATCAGAAGCCTTCCTATTTATAAATGACAAGGGGACTGAGAAAGAAACTGGGAAAACATACCTTTCACAAAGCCTCAAGAAAGTCAAAAATCTTAGGGTAACCCTCACCAAGCAAGTCTTATTAAAAGACTTGTATAATAAAAAAAAATTAAGAGACCAAAGAAAGAAACTGAACAAGATATAACAACTTGAAAAGATCAAAATATTAATGTATATGTAGGATAATTATAATAGGAAAAAAATCCTTTCCAAGCAATCTACAGATTTGAAACAATACCCATCAAAATTTCAACATATTTAGTTTGACACCAAACACAAAAATCCCAGGATACCTAAAACAATTCTGAATAAAAGAATTGTTAGAGATATATTCACCTCAAATCTCAAACTGCATTACTATAGTACTAAAATCAGCATGGTATTGGCATAAAACAGACACACTGATGAATGGAATTTAATTGAAGACCCAGACATAAGTCCACACACATATGGATTTTTGATTTTTTAAAAAATGCCAGACATACACACCGGAAAGAATACAACCATTGCTGCTTGGCCTTTTGGCTAAGATCAAGTGTGGAAAGAATACAACCAAACATGGTTGTGCACATCTTTAATCCCATCACTTGGGAGAGAGAGGCAGGTGGAACTCTGAGTTTGAGATTATCCTGGTCTACAGAGTTATAGGACAGCCATGGCTAACCAGAGATACCTTGTCTCAAAATCAATCAATCAACCAGTCAAGAAAAACTATAGAGTATATTTTCCAGCTTCTAATGAACTGATTTTTTTCCATGTTTTGGCCTCTTTCATATTTTCTTAACATTTTACAAGTGATCAACATGATACATGGTTTATAAGCCCGATGCCAATGTTTATTGAGTAAAATAAGAAGGTAATCTGGCACCTGAAGAATTTTCTCAATCAAACCTCAATCAAAATTTTTCTAAGACAAGTATAGACAGCGCCTTTATGGTCTTATAGGGATTTAAATTCAGGTCAGTTAATGGTTTCTTGTCAAACAAATACACTTCAAACTGAAAATAAAATCGTGAATAAATACGTGTAAATTTAACTTCTACTTCTATCCTTAACATATTTCAACATCGTCAACCACTGTAGAGCTAAATGCAATTCTACAACAACAGTCTATTCTCAGTTTTCCATAATGATATAGTATTTCAGAAACATTTGCAATATTAGTCATTAGGATAGTGCTTAAATGTTTATAGCATTTATATTTACTCTCTGTGTGTATGTGTGAGCTGTGTGTGGGGGTGTAAGCACATGTATACATATTACATATTGATTTGGGGCACACCACTCTGGGTACTTTCTAATCTGTACCTATGTAAGGAGAGAAAATCTGCCTTAAAATAATTTTCGTGTGTAGAAAATGTCTTCAAAGTTTGTGGTTCTCCATATACAGCAGCCTTTAAATCTTTGTTCCTCAAATCAAATAGCATGTTAAGCTAAACAATATAAAGATTTATCAAAAATAATAATATAAATTATATAAAGGTGACTATCAAAATTGGGTGTTGTTAATTACTAAAAATGACAATCAACATTTTCATGTGTCATCTATTATTTAAGAAGGTGTCAATTGAGAAACACTTTGATTCTCAAAGAAAACTCTTGATACTTCAAAGGAAAAGAAACAAATATAACAGCCACAGTAACAATCTCCCTCAGAAAGTAATTTGAAGGATAAAAGACTCAGTCTCTGCTGCCTGTCTATCTGTGCAAGCTGAAGGAGAAATTGCCTTGAGCTCCACTCAGCTTCACTTGAAGTGCTGTCTCTTTGTCTCTTCTACATGTCCAATGTCTCACCTACATCACTTTGTACACAGGAGCTTAACAAGGATAATAATAACTGTCATGCTAACATGGCTTTGAGAAAGATCACGTTATTTATTTTGAGCACTTATTTTAACTTTTGAGTATGCTTAGGAAGTTGGACTAAATTATTTCTAGTTGTGTTATAGACTTCTATCTCAATTATACTATGAAGTCTGATAAGCAGTATGACTGAGTATATATATATATATATGTGTGTGTGTGTGTGTGTGTGTGTACCTTTCACCAGAATGAACTACTAGTTTATGTAATTAATGCATAGCACTGTCATCCACAGGATGAGAATGACATGACACCTGCTTCTTAATAGAATTCAAAGTACAAAGAAAATCAAATTGTGTTAATAGCATTTGGCATTTGGCATGCTCATCTTAATAACTCAAGTAACAACGACACTTGAAAGCCCTTTTCTATTTAATGCTATAACTTCAGCTATAACGTCATTTTCAAATGATCTTATTTTTAATAAGATAGATGAAGGTATACATAAAGTAAGAATTATTTTACTAATTAGAATTCTTATTAAATAATTAAATAATTTCAAATTTTCACTTATATAGTTTTTACTTAAGTAGTAATATTTAAGTGGGTAATGGGGGTAGAAGGACTCTTTCATAGAAAATTGTAATCTGCAAGCCTTGTAGGAAAGAATGACTAACTCGTCACAAACCATATAATTCCTTATGGTATCTGGCTTTTGACATTCTTTGACTGTGTCTGTGACTTTCAGTGGTTAGGTATAGGCTCTGAGCAGTTACATACAGCCAGAAAGGACAATTACTTCCATGTGTGATGGCATAAGGGAGTGCCATCTTCCACCCAATGCTCTTTGTCCATGACCTTGTTGGCAACTAGTGACTTCTGGAATTTAAATAACTGTTGAGTAGGAAAAGGAGGTTGGATCCCAGGATGATGTGACACAGCAAAGTCCTACACCCTTGTCAGTATAATAAGAAACATGTTAGATTTGTTTTATTTCTAAAATTAAAGGAAGTTTTCTTAAATATGTTAGACTATCTTGAGGCAAATTCTGTAAAATGGAGACAATGTATCTTTTATCTTTGCTTTTTCTAAATACAGAATCTCTTATTAAAGAAGAAATTCATGAGGTTTGTTTTAGGGTGATAATTGATTTGTTGAGTTGATACATTTCAGGTCAAGTTTGGATAGGCATTTGATTTTCTTTCCGAGCCGAGATGTGATGGCATTCCATAAAATTAGGAATGCTATTAACACCTTTCCATGCCATCTTGCACATGTCATATGGTTTTAAATTGTGTAAAGACCCAATTGACTTCTTTTCATTTAATGCAAAATATAACTGCTATGAAATAGAAGATAAAATTAGGAAATAAATAATTCAACACAATATCCCTTCTTGTCAACAGATGGACAGATTCATGATAGATAATAGAAATAACAGAAATAATTAGCAATGGAATCATATCTTTCATCATGAAGGATTTAATCAGTCACTTACAAAATAAGACCTATTGCCATGGAAACCAATAATCAGATAAAAGACACAAGGGACCAGACAAGGAGTCACTCCCTGACTATAATACTAGGATCAATTGCTTTTTTTTTTTTTTTTTTTTTTTGTTGCACTGATCTTAGAAAAGGTAAAGAACAGGAAAAATAGTAACTTTAAAATAAATATTTGAAAGAGAAATAATCCCAATAGCCTCACCTATTTGAGCAGTTGGTCCACAGTTTATAGCAATATTTGAGAGATTTAAGGAACCTTTAGGAGGTAGAGGGAAACAGGTTATTGGGCCTGAGTTTTGACATCCGTGCCCTAATTTCTGATATCATCATCTTTTACCTTCCTGTGTGTGAATGAAAATGCAATCAGCAAGATTACTTCTGGTACCACCTAACATGTAAGTCAGCAGAGATGCTCTCTTCTTTAAGTTCCTTTGTTTGGGATATTTTATTATAACAACATAAAAGTAATGAATGCAATAAAAGGCGGATATTAAAATTATTCAAATTTTCCTTATATTTTCAAGGAAATAAGATCAAACAATACTTGATAAGACTATCATAAAGTTCCTGTTAAATTCAGTCTTAAGTAAAATTTAAGAATTTATTGGTTTTCTGGAGGTGGTAACAAAATATATTATCTTACCTATTTGCCCCTTTACAATTTTTGATGTGAAATGTATATAGTGCACGTTTTTTTTCTAAGTATTGTTAGGAATCAATGAAATCTCTCAGAGTTTATACTAAAAGGCTAATCATGCTGATATTTAGAACAAGATTTATATCATTAATTTTTAATAAGGTAATATATTATTATTAAGAAGAACAACATTTTTATTATTCCTAACAAAAATGTACATATATTTCATATTATGCAGTTTAGATACCTTGCCATATTTCATTTTAAGCACTACACTGGCATTGACTGAAACTGAAATTGTGTAAGAGAAGACATGGGGCGAGTACCAACAATGTTCCACTTGAATGAAAACTTCACTGTTAGGTTTAAAAAGGTAATTGTCTCTAGATAGCTTAATCATAAGGTAGACAGAAGGAGCAGAACTTCTCCCATGCTATAACCCAAACCAAAGCTCCAGGTAAAGTGCTGTGTGAACACGGTTCCTTCTACTTATGCTATATCATAGAAATGACTCCTGATTAAGTCACAGTTATTTTTATACTTGCTGTAAAACTCTAGCAAATGGGTGAAAACCAATTGTTGTACACAGGTGATTTTTAAATAAGAACATGCAACTATAGACCATGTTTATATATCTTATTTTCTTTAAAATGTAATAAAATACAAGCTGAATGCACTATGCAAAAGTGTGATACCTCAATCCATGTCTTTAGCTTCTCCAAGCTTTGAACATTTTGAGTTTTTTCTACAAGAAAAAATATGGCATATATAGAAGATAGGGTGTCACACGTACCCTGTCTTTTCCAGAATTCTAAATTTTTCTACACCATTTTATTCAGTAAAATCTGGTATTCATTAACTACATTCATTTCAAAATTCAACAGTCAATTATATAAAAAATTCCATTCATTTTATTTTTTTCACTCCTTTTTCATTTACTGAGAATAGTTTTTTTCCTCATACAATATATCCTGATTACAGTTTCCCCTCCTCCTATTATTTGAGTTCCTCCCCACCTTCTCTCTCATCCACATCCATTCCCTTTCTGTCTCTCATTAGAAAAGACCAGACTTCTAAGAGATAAGAACAAAATATAACAAAATATATAAATATTATAATTGTATATCATAATTATATATAACATTATATATATGTATATATATATATATATATATATATAATTATTATTATAAAACCATCACATTAAATTTGAACAAGGCAAATTAACAGAAGGAAAACAGGTCTAAGAGAAGGCACAAGACTCAGAGATCCACTTGTTCACACACCCAGAGTTCCATAAAAGCACTGAACTGAAAGCTACAATAGCTGTGCAGAGGTCCTTTTGCACACCTGTGCAGGCCCTACGCTTACTGCTTAAGTCTCTGTGAGTTCATATGAGCTTTCCTTAGTTGCTTTACAAGCCTTTGTACTTCTGGTGTCCTCCATGCCTGTCTGGCTCTTGAACTCTTTGACCTCTTCCACAGGGTTCCCTGAGCTCTCAGGAGAGGGATATAATAGAGATAACTCATTTACAGCTGACTATTCCAAGTATCTTTTTATCTGTCTGCCTGTGAGTTCCCATCTGCTTCTGGAGGAATCTACTCTGATGATGCCTATATAAGCCATTGATCTATCAATATAACATACTAATATTAGAGGTTACATTCTAACTACCTTTCCCTCCTAAAGACAAGTAGTATTTGATATTACCCTAGGTGTCTATCTTTTCTAGTCTTGTTCTTGTTCCTGCAAGCAGCATCAGGTATGGATTCTATCACATGAAGTGAGCCTTAATGTAAATCAGCTCCCACAAGCTTTATTCCACATTGATCTAGCTTATTTTGCAGGCAGGACAGATTATAGATCAAAGGTGTGATGGAAGTATTAGTGTATAAATATTCTCATTTAGTACCCTTCAGAATACCTTCCTATACCAAAAACACCAGAACATACGGGTGACAGGTCTTTGTAGGCACCAGCTTGACCTCTCCGTGTACAATGGGTTGTGTGGGTGGTGTCTTCAGCAATAGGGGCATGTTGTAAAATGTTTAAAAGCCCACTGACAATTCTTTGAGACAAAAGAAATTGATGGGTTTCCTTTTCTTCACTTTTGTCTCACATATAACATCTCAATGTGTTTAGGACAATGTCTAGAATCATAAACAATGTGATTTGTCAAGAGAGAGAGAAGAAGATTCTGTAAAATACATACAACAAATTTTCTTTATTTTAATGAATTTTGCCATACTGAGGTAAGCAGTTTTGATTTGGTTTAAAATACAGTATTAATCGAATGATAGTTATTAATTTTATCAGAAAATTCTATTGAAAGTGACAGAAGATCTGTCAGAAGTCACATTAGCTTGGGGTGTTACAAATATTGGACATACTATTAAATGCAAATTAGGGAACATCCATGTAAATCAAACAGTTTCTTTGATTTTTTTTTGATCATTACTCTTTGTAATGCATACCTGTTAGCCAAATTATATAGATTATTTAGAAAATAGAACTTTTTCAATACCAACACCATTGTTTATAGAAAAATATCGAACAGTTTAGTTGGCACCAAGAAGCAGATTTCTTAAATCAGATTTGCTTATGTAAGAAAAGTTAGCTCAAAGTGAGGTGGCAGGATAGAGAAAAGCATCCTATAATGAGTTTCTGCAAACTTTCAGTGTCTGAGTCCAGCTATTAAACTTAATTATTTTTCCTGGTAACTTTTTGTACCCACCCAATATTCTTTTCCCTTCCCACTTTCCATGCAGCCAAGGTGTAGTTAGAATGGGCTAAGGAAAAAGTCCTTCCATTGTGTATCAATTGCATAATGATCCTTTGGCCTACTTACTCATAGGCACGTCTGAACTCCTCCACTGTGCTAAGTATTAACAGAAGTACATGAGTATTAATAGAAGTGCATTAAGTCAGAAAAAAGTTGCTGTATTCTTGGAAGTAATGGAAAACCAGACCAGAGAGAACAGACAGAAGTACATTTCAATAATGTCACAGCTACTGTTGTGAAGGGACAATAAAGCAGAGAAAGAGGAAAGAATACAAGAAGAGATTGGAAAATGGATGGTAACAATTAAACAGATTTGAATTACATGAAAATTAAACCAGGTAAGGATTTCCAAAGCGAAAGAGTTTAAGAAGGGTGTTGGTAAGGTGTGTGATTATATATATAGAAAGTAAAAGGATTGTACTTTACACCATTATTAGGCCAACAATATATAGCTATCCAGGTCTTAGAGACAAGAAGAGAAGCTACTACTATTATTCCCCTAAATAGACTGAATATTACACCAAATCCTAGTGACTTCTTATTGTATCAATAGATCAATAAATATTGACCTTCCTTAAAAACAGAAGCTTCTATGTACAGTAGATGGTGATTAACACAGATACACACAATAGAACAATGTTTGGAAAGTAAGAGAGTGCAGAATGATCAGATCCATTGGAACATATATTGCACCCCTGGTCCCTTCTCCAAAGGTTCAAGGTTTGTTATGGATGACAGGCCAGAAAGAGTCTAGGAGCCAGAGGTGATGCATGACTGTAAAAATTAAACATATTCTGTACTTTCCAGTAGTTGTGACAGCATGTACAAGATCTGTGCAACTTTAGCCAGTTAAACCCCTAGATAAGTCACTATTGGTACCTGACAGGTGCTGGGAGAAGGAGAGTCAGTATTCTCTCTATAACCTTGATGAGTCAACTATACTTTACTTGACGGTCACATAACCAAAACAATTTTAACATCATTAATTGGCCTTGATTAGCATTCAAGAACACAAAGTTTAGTGAGTAAGAAGAGGGTAAATGTGGGATGAGTGGAGAGGTAAATATCATCAGAACATATAAGGAATTCTTAAAGAAATAGTTAAAAGCATAAGCATAATAAAGTAATTCAATTAATTTTTCCTTCTTCTAGGATTTTTTTTTCTTCTTGTATTTTCTACCTCCATATTAGGGAGCTATTGTGTATGGTAGTTTTTAGCAAAACACCATATTTCTGAGATAAACCCAGCTATAAAATTTCCCCATGGCCCCAGGCAAACCAATATATTTAAGGCTCAACGCTTAGCCCAAGACAGACTACATAGGCATTTGCTGTGGACTTTCTCAGTGTGACAATCTTAATTCAGAGTCTATTTCACCCCCATGTTTAATACTTAGGATGCAAACTCAGAAGCAACCAAAGATAGTAGTTTCTATCACATCAGGTAAAAGCCTACTGGGCCAGGAAGGGAAAAAACCAAAACAAACACTAAGAGTTGCCCAAAACTGGCCATTTTTCTTTTATTTCTAGAGGTTCAGTTAAATAAGTTAATAGGCTTATTATTTTGTCTAAATTAATTCATTTTTCATGATTTCATGCAGTCATTAGAAAATATTTATTTTAATATATATTTCAAAATCTAATATTTTGATTGTTCTTTTTTATTGAAAATAAATTATTTTTTATATAACACATCATGAATATAGTTTCCCTCCCTTTACTTTCTAATGTTCCTCCTGACTTTCCGTTCCTACTTGGTCCACTCCCTTTCTGTCTCTCATTAGAAGGAATAGGCTTCTAAGAAGATGACAAAATAAAATATAATTAAGAATGTAACAAAAACTATGATATCAAAGTTATATGCAGCAACCCAACAGAAGAAAAGTCCTAATAACATGCAATAGATTCAGAGACCCACTCATTCTTATAGTCAGAAGTTCCATAAAAATATGAAATTAATAACCATAATAACTATGCAGAGGACCTGATGGAGACCTATGTAAGCCCTGAGCATACTGCTTTAGTCTCTGAAGGTTCATATGTTCCTTGTTTAGTTGATTCAGAGGGACTTGTTCTTCTTTGTCTTCTATCTTCTCTGATTCTTAGAATCTTTCTGCCACCTTAAGAATTATCTGAGCTTTGAAGGAAGGTATTTGATAGAGACCTCCAATTCAGAATCTCTCTCCCTGCATAATGTCTGGCTGTGGGTCTCTACATCTGTTCTTGTCTGCTGCTAGAGCAATCTTCTCTGATCATCACTGGATAAAGCATTGATCTATGAGTATAACAGAATATCATTAGTAGTCATGTTAGTCATACATTTTTTTTTTTTTTTTGCCATTGGTGTTTTATTTTATACTAGTTTTCTGGGTTATCTAGTCTATGGTTCTTGATTACCCAAACAGTGTCGAAGACAAATTCCATCTTATTGAGTAGGCCTTAAGTCAGACTTTGGTTGGCTACTTCCACAAGCTCTATACCACATTTGCCCTAGCATATTTTGCAGATAGGACAAATAGTAAGTTAAAGTTTGCATGGCTGAGTTAGAGTCCATGTTTTCTCTTTCAAGAGCCTGCAGAATACTGTCCTAGAATAAAGGGGTAAGGCTCCATGTAGGCACCACCTTGACTTTTCCATGTTCAGTGTGTTGTATGGAGTTGTTCTCGGCAATGGGCATCTGCTATTAGTTTTCAGAGAGAAAAGCTTTGTCTTAGTATCAGCCTGAGGTTTTGGAAAATTCCAAAGGATTCACCTAGCAAACAACTTAATTGAACACAACCCAGTCTCTCCACTGAAAGCCTTGTCGGGCTACAAGACATGGCCAGTTGAGACCATGTCTAGTCTTCTAGTATCATTACTAGAAGTCTTCATTAGGATCACCTTCATGCATAGTTGCAGGTAACACATTGCCTGTCACTTTTAATGTGTAATAAGCTCCATTTATTTGATTAACAATAAGAAAACTTAAGAATAATATGGCTGGTAGTGTGGCCCAATTGTAGAGTATTTGTTATCCCAATATCTAACTCTTTGATATAAATAATTATTCAAAACTGCTAGAGACCCATATGTCTGCTGTCATCTTCCTCTCCTCCTCTCCTTTTCCCTTTCCTCCTTCCTCCCAGCTCCCAGCTCCACCTACCTCTTCTACTGCCCAATCATTAAGCTCCACTGCAAATACAATGGGCAGGAAAGAATCCTGCCACAATAAACCTTTAAATAACCTTGTTACCTAGACAGAGATAAATAAATATCATAACCTTGACAATAGTCTAAAAATGGTATTCAGGAATATTACTTATTATACATGATATTTTAATTTAAAGTATTTTGGGAGCATCATACATGCATTCTGCCTCTGTGTCAGTCCTGTTCCTTTACTTGTCCCTCAGTTCCTTCCATTTCTCCATGTTTTTCTCAAAAATCTATGACTTACTTGTCTTATATATATAATTTTATATTACCTACTTAATCCATTTGTGATTGCTAGTACATACGTATGTCCTGAGTTGACATTGGGATTTGACATCCTATGTGAAAGCTCATCCTTAGAGGAAATTGATGTCCCCTTTTCATCAGGCATTAGCCTACCTGCAGCTCTGCATCTAGGAGTAGGACCTTGTATAATTTTCCATGTTCGTGTTGGCATGGCAACTGCTCATACCTTCAGTGGTGCCTTTATGCCAAAACCTTAAATAATTGTATAAGCATTCATGTAGGGGATTATTTTTATATATTTAACAAACTGTTTAATAGGTTATTACTCTATTTATATCACTTGCTTTACTTTCCTTTTAAAATCATTTCATAACAACTAAAAACTGTAAATATAAATTAGTCAACACACAACAATGTCTGATATTTATATTATTTAAATAACATTTATGGGAGACATGTAATTTCTAACACGTAAACTAAATGGACTCCAATTCAATAAACTTTGTCTTATTTTATAAACTAGTAGTTTTCACATAAAGTTGTCTTCCACTTGGATGTGCAAGGAATTTATATATTCCATATAGAGTCCTCCAAATTCAGCACATATACAACAGTATGCCTACATTGTTACATATTACTTACAAGTCATTAAATCTGGGGCCATGGGGATGGCTCAGAAGGTACAGGAACTTTGTCACTAAGCCTATGAACCAAGTTCAATCTCCTTAATCCCAAAGACAGATGGAAACTGGTCATACAAGTTGTTCTCTGACCTTCACAAGTATTATATGAACAGTTCCACAAACTCACAAAAAAAAGTGAAAAAATAAATTCACCTAAAAAAAATTCAAGTTAAATAATTCTTGTTGTTTTAATACAGAGAAATGCAAGACCATTGTTTGAAATTTGTTTTATCATGATGAAAGTATCTTTACTGGTGAGCAGCATGTGACTGCAGATGCTATCAGATTTTGCAGAGTTATGGCCAGCATATAAAACAATCCTGATTTGACTGACAATGAGGTAATATAATACCGTATTTTATTATCAAAATTTCTGAGTGTTCAATTTGTAAAAAGATGATAAGCTAGACAGATACTAATTAGATTTTTGCTTTAAACTCCAGATCACATTCAATTGTGATGACAAGTGATCTGACACCAAGTCAGAAAACAAATGCTTGGCTTTTCTGTGATCCCTTATGAGCTTGGATTTATTAAATGAGAAGGAAATTGGTAGCAGTCTATTTTTATGGTCATATGTATTTTGAGAAACATTACAACAATGTGTTCTGTTAGCCCAACAAAGAAGTATACTAATTAAATAAAAAAAATCAGTGGAGCTGGGCTGAGTAATTAGGTTAGTTTGTAAAGTGCTTTCCATATAAACCTGAAGACCTGAATTCTGTCTGTAGCACCAGTAGGAAAGAAAACTACCAACACTACCACCACCACCACCACAATAACAACAACAACCACAATTGTAGAATTACTAGTAATCCTAGCACTAAGGGGACAGGTAGAGAGAGACAGATCCCTAAGGCTCACTGGCTACTCAGGCTAGCCTAGTTGACTACTCTCTAGTCCAGAGATTCACTTTGTTTCATAAGACAAGATGAGAATAAAGAATTACACTAGAATAAATATTTGGTCTCCACAAGCAAATGTATATTCACAGACATATGAGACTCAACATACATGAACACACACATACTGCAAACACCCACCATAAACTTATTGGGTTCAACCTGTGTTCTCATCAACTTAGACAAATTATGAAGAATACAAGATGTATATTTTTTTAATTAAAAAAAAAAGCAAAAATAAAAAACGAGAAGCTCTGTTTTCCTAGTTCACAATTACCTTGGTGTTATGTAACTGTTCAGAGCATGTTATACATAAAACTTTAAAAGGCATATACAAATGGTCCAAGTTGAATAAATATGTAAGCTCAATATATATATATATATATATATATATATATATATATATATATATATGTGTGTGTGTGTGTGTGTGTGTGTGTGTGTGTGTGTGTGTGTGTGTTATGCAATCTTCCGCTATGGTTAAGCAAAACTGCTAAGCCTAGGCAAATTGCAAGACAGACCCTGCATGAAGGCCCAGAGAGAATATTGTGAGTCTGTGAAAGAATAGCTTAGATCCTGGCTGGGCATAGGCATAGGCCTGGAACCCTGGACCCTAATGGGAAAACGGCAGGTGTTCGGCCATGCCCCCAGGCCCCAGCCTCCTGACATGCCATTGACCCACCATTGTAGAGCAATACAACCCCTCCCTAAGAGAGGTTTCACCCAGTACAGGTAGAGGGTGTGACTACAGGCCTCAGTCTCAAGAGATTTACATACTAATGAGATACCTGAAGGCCAGAGGGCATAGCCAATTAAGCATTCTTCTCCAGACCTTCCCTCCTTCTCCCTCCTTATTTAACTCAGGTCTGCCCTGAGTTTCACAGGGGTGCATCCAGATCCATCTACCATCTGCCATGAAAATAAAGCCTTTCAGAACCCTGGACTTCCTCGTGTTTTTTGGGGGCCCACCATAAGGAACTGTGGAAAAGGCCTTTAATGAGCCGCTGTAGCTCCAGCCACCTTGCCTAACTTCCCGCCTGGAGGACTTTTCTGCATTTCAGCCACAGGGACTGCCGATTCAAACAAGCTAGACAAGGGAGTATAGTAACCAGAAGTCTCTCACCCTCCAGGGGGCCACTGGAGCTCTACCTCTCACTCCTCTTGGCTGTGGGCTGGTCTAGCCCACACGCTCCCAGTATCAACTCTTCCAGTATCAACTCTTCCACGGCTTTCAGAGTACCTGGGAGCCCAGGACTCTGAGACCAGTTGATCCCTGAAAGCCTTCTTGTCCGGGGGTCCCCATCCAAGAGCTCTGCAACCAGCAGAACTTCAAACTGAGATTCTCTCACGCCCAGGTGCTAGCCTTTCAGCATCTGCCTGGCTGTGTGGAGGGAACTCAGTTGAATTCTCAGTTTCTGCCACTCTGAGCAGTGACAGCTGATCGGGGACCACAACACTGCCCAAGAGAGATCCACAGCCATGCCCACGTCATGTGAGCCAATCATCCCTGCAGAATATTGTGTGAATCTGTGAAGATGAAGCCTGAATTACATTTGAGATGCCAAGATGCCAGAGTCATAGGATACCTGTCAAGAAGAGCTGCTCACAGTGTGTTAAAACAGGCTAAGAGAGAGAAGTTCATTCCAGCTACCAAAGCTGGAAGAAACTGGAGATCTGAGAGGACTTTGGCATCAGATATGGAGATGCAGAATTTAGAGTTTGTTCTGCTGAGTTTCAGTCTTGTTTTGGTCCAGAATATCACTATGCTCCCTATCCTCTTTGAATTATGAATATATATTTTGTGTCATTGTGTGTTGGAAGTGTGTGCTTTGGAGTTTGATTTTGATTTCATAGGAGTTACAGTGTAGAGACAACCTTGAGTCTCAAGAGAACTCAACTTTGGACTTTTAAACATTGTTGAGATATTGATACAAAATGGAGATTTTTGAAGATGGAATGGATACATTTTGCATTATGATATGAATAAGAGTCTAAAGGGGCCAGGATGTAGGACAGAGCAATGAATAAGAGAAATGGCTTGATAAAAAGAATTGGAGACACTGAAATAAGGACACGAAATATCTGTTAAACTTATGAACTCAACACTCTCTATGAGTTTTGTAACTATAAGAAAGTGCTATTCCACCAAATTCCTTTACATTTTATAAGTATGTTTTTCAAATAAGTGACTATGTACATATTAATAAGAATTACAAAACTACATCACATACTCCTCAATAGTAACTTGTGGGGGGCTGATAGAAGGCAGCTATCACCCTTGTAGCCATCTTGAGCCATATACCCTGACAAGAGACTTGAATACATTAGCCTACAACAGCTGAGTACACTCTGATAACATCTTGTTTTAGATACCCAGGATCTTCCCTTGGGTGTGTAAGACTTAAAGGTGTGATTTAGAGCTGAGACTTAAGGGTGTGACTTAGAGATTAGATTTAGAGACAAGGCCTAAGGGCATGAGTTAAGGGTGTGGCTTAGAGGTGTGACTTAGAAGTGAGGCATATAAAAGGCAAGAGGCAGACAGAAGAGAGATCAGAGAGAACCAGACAACAGATTACTTGACAGCAGTACAACTTGAAACAGAGAGTTAGTTATTAGGCATTATGAGCAGTACAACTTAGAGTTAGTTATTTGGCACTTGGAGGAAGAACTTGGAATTAGGTATTAGATCATTAGACATTAGGCACTTAGCACTTGGAAGAAGTAACTTGGAACTTGGAGGCACTAGAGACTAGGAACTAGGGACTAGAAACTCAAGACTTGAGACTTGGACTAGGAAGAGAGACTGAAGAATAAATGGGATTGAATCACACTCTGTCTGGTCTCCATTCTTCGAGTCCATCCTCACTTTCTCTCCTGCTGAACCCCGACCCGTGGACCGAAGCAGCTTGGGGCAGTGCAGGGTCTAACAACTTAGCCCCCAAGGCTTTTGGCAGTGTTGGTCCCAACATTGACAGAGCGGTCCGTGACATTTTGCCCCCCAAGCTTGAGGCAGCTCGGGCCTCGACAGTAACTGAGAAATCAAAATATATATCTAAGAATTCAATTCATTCTCAGGTCATAGCCTCAGGGTTTGTTTGAGACCCTTGTCTTCCTTTATTTCTGGTTCATTTTATATTAACCTAACAGTTGTGTCATTGAAAACTAGTGTTCGGTCTTCAGTGCTAAGGTTCTCTGCAACTAAAGATGCTATTTTCACTCTTTATAAATGACCTGGTTTCCCTTTCAGTTTTGCTCACAAGTCCTAATTTTGATTCTTTAACTATCTTTCTGCTGGCCTTTGGATATCCTCCAGTATCACTAAATTTCAAGATAATAGATCCTCAAAGAAATATGTTAAAAAAGAGAACATTATTGAAGAAAAAACACTTTATGTGATTAAAAAATAAAAAGAACCACACAGGGAAAAAATCTTGTAAAAGTACAAGCAAAGATATCAAAACTTCTGTTCAATGATTATTTATTTATTTATTTGATACAGTTTGACTTAATTGTTAAGCAGCATTTCATATTAACAATTTAAAATTTTTATTTAACTAAAACTATAATAAATACGTTGCAAATAAAATATCACTCAAAGGGACACATTTTTAATTCACAAACAAAATGACAGGTGGGAATTGTTAGGTCCAAACCAGCACTCCCCCAAATGGCAGTGTGGGTGACACTGTTCTAAACAGTAGGACTTTGGCCAGGTAAACACAAGGACATTTATTGGATTAAAAAAGGGGGGGGGATTAATGTAGGGTTTCTGTTAACCAGGAGCCTCCCTTAATCTGTGCCAAAAGTCACTACCTTGGTCAAGGGTATCCAAGTCTCAGTCAATTTGATTAGTTTATATTAGCTTAGAGACCACGACCCTGTTGAGAGAAGGTCTTGAAAGTTTGATTACTCAATAAACCTTTCTTTCTACCCATGGAGTTCTGTAGTTTAGTAGTTTCACTGTGACTTCACAACAGTGTTCCTTGTATTTCACACATAATTATCTGTAATTTATAGTTTATTTTCAAAGTATAATGCATGCATGTCCTTCTAGAAAATAAGATGAAGCATTTGCTCTCTTTGGAATATGTGTTTTGTATATTAAATTTCTAATTTATCTAAATTATATACATTAATACGTTTGTATCAATAATTATGTGACACAGAAACAATAGCAACACATTACTAATAATGTAAATATGGAAGACAGTATGATGTGTTTAATATATCAATAAGTAATGAATCAAAGTTCCAGAAAACAGTTTAATAAAAACGAAAGCTCGAGGAAACATAGTTTAAGATAGAAAGCATTCCAATGTCATATTTAGTCAATTAGTAAATGTATTCACACTAAATTAGAATATGCTATCCAAAAGTAAATTCACATGCATTCACACTTTCTCTAAGATGGCTTCACACTTCAGAAACCATTAGCATGTCAGTTGAAACAAAAGTAATTTCTTACAAATATGTCATATTACTAAAATCTCTAAGAATAAATGCCTATAAAATTAACTGACTTGCTAAAAATTGTGTAAGTACTTTATTTAATATCAGATTTCCATGATCTCAAAAAAACATTTAAAACCATCTTTTATACAGTTTATTCCCAAGACTATGAAGAAACTTTGCATTTCTGTGAAATTGTAAAGGTTAGACTGTATCTACAGAATAAGCCCCATGATCCTCTGTAGACTTATTTTTCAACACTTCAGTTAATGGGAAATTTAGGTTTGAACTTAAAGTAGGAACCATGATGTCACTGCAATCCAATGATATGAACACTGTCTAAAATAAGTACTGAAATCTGAAAGGACAGAATCAGATGGCTCTCATACTCACATGCTGGAATAATAATTTACAACAATATTCCAGGACCAACTTGTAAAAACCCTCTAGGGTTTAATCCCATTTATTTTAGGTTAAAACTTTAAATTCAAATGGTCAAAATAATAACCAATCTTTTGAAATTCTAAATTACAGAATGCAGCAAAGAGTAACTTTTTAAATAGAATAATTAGGTCTCAGAATCTAAAACAATAGAAGATTAATTTATGTTTATAAAACATCCATGGAAAAGCAAAGGCTAACCTTACACAGAAAGACAAATTTTCACTATAAGTTTAAGAATTTGGACAGTTCAGAATAATTTATGACTCAACAAATGAATGCACACCCTGCTTTAAAGTCTCCTCTTGACTTATAGATCAATGTGATAAAAGTCCTATCCCTTTATCAGACACTTTACTGTCTTATCATATTAAATCGAATCAGGTAGTCAGACATGGTGACTCATGTGTATAATCTCAGTAGTTTTGAAGCTGAAACAAGAAGATTGCAGTATGCATTGTTCACTATGATTCCAGGACTGCCTGAACTCAAAAGATCTTATCCTAAAGTCAAAAATAAGTTCCACAGATGATAGAATAAAATCTAGTCTGAGGAGTGGCCTCTGACACCCTGATTATTGCAGGCAAACAGATGAAACTAGAAAATATCATCCTGAGTGAGGTAACTCAGACCCAAAAGGACATGTATGGTATGTACTCACTAATAAGTGGGTATTAGCCAATAAGAAAAGTACAGAATACCCAAGATACAGTCCACAGAACTCAAAAAGGTCAACAAGCTGAAGGGTCCAAGTGAGAACACCTCAGTCCCAATTGGGAAAAAGAAGAAAACAGTCACAAGTGGGGAGGGAGAAAGGGACCAGGGAGGGAAAGTGGACAGGGTGAGGAGGGGAATTGGGTAAAGGAAAAGAACTGAAATCCTGAGGGCCAGCAGAAAGAGTGGAAACAGGCAACCTCAGAAGGTAGGAGGTTAGGGGCACCCTCCCAATTACACCAGAGACCTGGTAGGTAAGAGATTCTCAGGACTCAAAGTGAGGTATCTTAGATGAAATGCTTGACAATAGGGATAGTAAAATTATAAAGCCCACCTTCAAAGGAAGACAGGGCATCAAGTGAGGGAGAGGGTTGCCATCCCACAGTTAAAAATTCTCACCCATAATTGTTCCTGTCTCAAAGAATTGCAAGGATGGCAATGGAGAGGAGCCTGAGGAAAAGAAGGTCCAACAACAGGCCCAAAGTGGATTCTAGCTCAAGGGAAAGTCTCAAAGCCTGATACTATTACTAAGGTTATGGAGTGTTCACAAAAAGGAACCTATCATGACTGCCCTCCAGAAAGACCCAACAAGCAGCTGAGTCAGATGCAGATATTTGCACCCAAGCGATGAAGAGAACCTGCTGTGGTTTAGTCAGAGAAGATGCAACTAACCCTCAAGAGACTGGAGGCCCCAGGGAGTTTAGAGGTTTGGTGGTGTGGTGGGTGGAGGTGGGGACATCCTTGTGGAGACAGGGGCTCCAGGAGGGGGTTTGGGATGTGGAACAATCAAAGGGTGGACCAGGAGGGGAATAAAATTTGGAGTTTAAAATAAATAGAGAAACAGCGAAGGCAAATACCAGCGAGCATTGGAATCCTGAGCACCTTTTTTCTACAGTTAAGGCCATTATTTAGTATGTGCTGTTGAATGTGCATGGTTATAGTATTAACAGTTTTCTTCAATTAGCATGGAATAACATTGGCTATATTGATGTAGCTATAAAAATGGCCCCTTGTCCTTCAGTTTTAGAGGTCACATAAACCCTGTTGTTTTTAATACTTCTATATTGAGTATTTTGTCATTGAGACACCAATATATGCATCCACTATTTGAGTTGAACAAGGCATTTTTCCCTTTCCATGTAAGGAGAGTCCCTGTGAGCAGTCACTTCTAAAAGAAACTGCAAAATGCTCACAATAAGATGCTACTAAAACTATTACTATGGGTCTGATTGTTACTGGGTAATTTTATATTATAATCAAGAATGTCTCCCTTCAGTTGAAGGAGCTTGTGGCCCCATTGGGAGAGCAGTAATACCAAACAACCAGAGCTCCCAGAGTCTAAACAACTAGCCTGGAACACACATGGAGGGGCCCATGGCTCCAGTTGTATATGTAGTGGAGGATGAACTTGTCAGGCATCAGTGGAAGAGGAGGGCCTTGGTCCCTTGAAGGCTGGATGCCCCAGTGAGGGGGAATTGGAGGGTAGGGAGATGGGAGTGGGTGGATGGGTAGGGGCACACCCTCATAGAAATAGGAGGAGGGAGGATGGGATAAGGGGTTTCTGGGGGGGTGGGGAAAGGGGATAACATCTGAAATGTAGATAAATAAAGTATATAATAATAATAATAAGAAGAAGAAGAAGAAGAAAAACAAACAAACAAAAAACAGATAATGGAACTGGCTTTTGCAGTTGAGCATTTGAGACTTTTTGGCAGCAATTTAATATTACCCATATTACTGGGATTCCTTATAATTTTCAAGAACAAAGGACAGTGAAAGGGGCCCACAGAACTTTAAAACAAAATCTTCATAAAATAAAAAAGAAGGAGGAATATCCCTGTACACCATAAATTTATTTAAATCATGTTCTTTATATTTTAATTAAAAAAATGGATGCTAAGGAACTCTCTGTTGGGTGTCTATGGCTCTATGGCACTCTATAACTAGGCATACTTATGCATAGGTGAAAGGGAAGGATCCACGTATTGACATAAGGCATGATCTCAATCAGGTATTTAATAGGGGAATTAATAGGTATTTAATTAAATTAAATAGGTATTTAATCAGGGGAAGAGGGCATGTTTGTGTTTTTTCTGCAGGATGATGAAGGAGCATGGTGGCTGCCAGAGCAATGGGTGAGACATGCTGATACCCAGACAAAGAATGATGCTGACTTGTGAGGTTTCTGAGTGCCCTGACAATGGGGACTGGGAAGCTGTATTGGACATATGATCCCGCCCCACCTTTGCTTACTTATACCTCTGATGGGACAAGTTCTCTTGACTCAAGTTTTCAGACCTTGTGGAATAGAGAATCAAAAACAAAAGTTATGACTGTTGTATTTTTCTTAAATGTGACCAGTTATTCAGACTCAATCATGGACTTGTCTAAAAATCAATCCAATGTTGTAAATAACAGTCTTCATTCAGAAGTCTAGTTCTGGATACTTTTAGAGACATATTTGCAAGTTAGCTGCAGTTCTCTATGTTGTTAGCAAGAGATAAAGTTGGGACAGGATCTAGATTTCAAATAGGTTTTTGCAGGAGAGCAACCAATCTATATTGTATGATTTTTCTTTCCATAGCCCTAATGTCTCCACAGTTCTGCAATTGATGAAGTTGGCCATGCAGCTTTAATTAACAATTGCCCTTCATCCCTGGTTATCCAGTCATGAACAGCACTTGGGATTCAACTCTAAGAGTCGTCAGAAGAGCATTTAAGTCCCCTTGACTAATGAAGAACATGTAGCTGTGTTAAATTAAAAAACAAACAAGCGAGCAAGCAAAGAGAGAGAGAGAGAGAGAGAGAGAGAGAGAGAGAGAGAGAGACCACCCTGTAAGATAACACTAATACAGCAATCAAGCCATCAATCAACAAAAAATAAATTGTTGATGTTAACACCCTTGTAGGGATTTTGAAACTCGGGTATTTGATAAACTACAAATATACACAGAATGTATAAATGTAGACATGTGGATCATCTGCATCTCTGATTATATCTGTTTTCAGTGATTGGTCTGACATTAAAATACTAAGTGTGTTATATACTTTAAAACATTTGAGAAATTAAAAATAAATGAGACAGCCTGACTATGCCTCAGTATGCCTGCTGCAATCTATATAGCCACAGAGGTTAGGTAAAGAGTAAAGGATTATTGGGGAGAAAGACAGGAAAAGAGTCATATCTCACATCTGTAATCCTTGGATTCATAAGTCAGAGACATGAGGATCACCCATCAATCTGAGACCATCCTGAAATAGACTGTGTCCAAAACAAACACATAACAACAATAAAATAGTAAATGAAATGAGACTATCCTATTAGATTAACTCTCATTTATATTAATAATATTTCTACAAACAATCTGAGAGGAAAGAAATCTACTCAGATTTTTACTTTTTTTTCAGTTTGTATTTCAGATATTAACAAAGCCTGTCAAAAGGTTTCAGGGATACATACAACATGCAATCAAGAACAAAGAAAAAGAAAAAGAAAACAAACAGCACATATTTATTTGAAAATTTATCCAATGGTGTGTTAGTGTTTCTTGCCCCACCTGAGGTGTCATTTATGAAAAGATGCAGTTTATAAATTGAAAAATGGGTTTGCAGGTTAATGTAAAATACCTGTTTCAGTATTTCAAGACAATACCTCCTTTAAAAATCATTTTTTAAAATATTCTTCATTAGATAAGCTGTGATACATATAGCCATAGAGATGAGGTATTGGAAAAGGGATTGTTGGGGACAAAGATGGAAAAGAATAGGGATACAAGGAGGAGAAATTAACATTTTGATCCCTTTGTGGGATGATATAGAAATTTATTACTGTAAAGTTTCTTAAAACATATACACATATGAAACTAGGAACACCAAACAATCTCCAACCTGAGACAGAAATGCATTGCTTTTCATAATACACAATTCATGATGAGTAAGAAAGGCATTTTTGGTAGAACAACCTAAGACAGGCTCAGTCTTGTTTATCAAATACAAAAAGGGGGGAGACAGAGAGCTTTTGGGGCTGCTTGGCAGGAATATGACATTGGCCAAGGACAAGGAAATGGGCTTCCGGCAGGAATCTGACATTAGGCTAGAACGAAGAAGTCGTTTCAGGAAGGAATCTAAATCTTAGGCTAGAACAAGAAAGTAGAATTCAGGCATGAAAATGACTTTGGGCTAGGACAGGGAAGTTGGCTCATCAGGATGATATTTTGGTCATCCTGATAAGCTCTTAGAAACAGTGATCATGGGAGTGTTCACAGAATTTTGTTTATTGCCTTGCTTGTTCTTTGACAATTTGTGTTTATTGTCTTGCTTGTTCCTTGACTATTTGCATCTATTGTACTGCTAGTTCTTCAACCTAGAGCTGACTTTTATTCTTGCATGTAATTTAAATGGTATAAAAGCAAAACAGGAGGAGGAGGAATGGGATAGGGGGTTAATGGGGGGATGGAGAAAGGGAATAACATCTGAAATTTAAATAAATAAAATATCGAATAAAAAAACAAAGTTCAAATATCCAAGATATTTCTAAAGTTATTGCTCTCTCTTCACAAACTGATAATAAAGCTCTATTGTTGAAGACAAGACTTGCACATCTCACTGAACACAATAAAGTTATGCTGAAACTTAACTAAAGGTTTTGTCCTTATTGACTAGGGTTCATAATATTAGGAGGTACTTTGCATGCTAGCAAAGAATAAATGTAACCATCAACTCAAATATAAGTTGTGTGATCTACAATGATGACAAGTTTGCATGATCAGCTATTGCAAGAGTGGCAAAAGGGAGAGAAAATGAGGGCAACCATATATTCTCTGATTGTATTCAAGACTCAATCAGTAAGATAGAATCTATGTCTGAGACTGATAGGATAGTCATGAACCTGAGATTAGATAGGCCCTGGGCCTAGAAGAAAACCAAATACTATTGTTCTGCTAAAGTAATATCTATCAACATTCTAACTATCACCATAGATCAATATCTTGCTTAACCATTATCAGAGAAGCTTCATTTTACAGTAGGTGGGAACAAATACAGAGGTCCACAACTGGAAAATGTGCATAGAGTGAGAGAATTTGGAAGATTTCAGCCTAAAAGGGAAGTCTTTGCAAAATCCCTCTTCTCAGGTCTCATGGAGCTATAGAGAAGATAAGGCAGAATGACTGTAACAAACAGAATGGATGGGTGAATCCAAAGAAACCATGCCTTCCAGCCACAACAGGCTGGTGCACATATGAACTCTTAGAGACTATGGCAGCATGCACATACTCAAGCAAGACAGGGTCCCAGTACTGAGATGGGGAAGTGGACATGCACTCCCTTCTACAACTAAGAATCTATCTCAAAGTGATATCCAGCTGTAATAGAAAAATTGGTTTTCTTCAATGGAGTAGCATGGAGTGCATTAATCACACTTAAAGGTAGACCTGATGCCCAACAGGACATGCAAACATAAAACAAACTGAATGGTGTTTCTGCAGATGGTTGGTCTCATATTACTTTGGGCATTTTGTCTTGCTGGTCACTTGCTTGTATATTATGGTTTCCATTTTGTGTTTTTACAGTTTTGATTGTGTATATGTGTTTCTTGTCTTTTTTTCTAGGTTTCTTTTATTTATTTATATTTTTTTTGCCAATTTGTTTGTTTTCTAAAGATAGACACAAAGGAAGGGATTTGTCGGGGAGCTGGGGAACATCTGGAATGATTTGCAGGGTGTAAAATGTTGATCACAATAGATTGTATAATTTTTTCAATAAAAAATATTTTTAAAAAAGAAGACAGAAGCCCAAACAACCATGGTATAGACAGACTGTGCTTATCTTTGTTAGAAACTACCATGCTTGTCTCCTAATCTACTATTAAAAACAAATAAGAAAGAAAATACAAAAAAACCCTTTCATTTGTAAATGGCATCAGTCTAAAATACTTTATTAATCATAAAACAAAGAAACAAAAGAAAAAGCAGTTATTTGGTTACTTTTTTAAATGAATTAAAATCCCTTAATTTATAGACACACTATCAAGAT
Organism: Rhabdomys pumilio; assembly: GCA_030674055.1. Lineage (NCBI taxonomy): Eukaryota > Metazoa > Chordata > Mammalia > Rodentia > Muridae > Rhabdomys > Rhabdomys pumilio. The sequence continues at coordinate 2,575,222 of JANHMN010000003.1, read as the reverse complement.
ACAATAGATACACACAGTAGATACACACATGTTTATTTACACTTATGTAAAATATTATCCTGTTCACCTGGGAGTCACTAAAGTTTCTTGTGATTGGTTCTTCATTGCATGCTCTAAAATGTTGTTGAAATGCATTGCTTTAGTTCAATCACCACTTTTTCTCATATGTAATTCAATTGCCTACATTCTTTCTACCTTCTTCCCTCTTCTCTTATTCCACAGATTAGTAACAAGTTAGGTGATTTTTTTAACTCTTTATTTTGATAGTTATTTTTCATGTATATGTATGTGTATGGATTTAGTATGTACAACACACGTGTGCAGGAGCCTGCAGAGGTCATGAAGGAACCATCATATTCCCTGGTACCTGGAGGAAATATAGATGTGAGTTTAAACACAGGTGTTAGGAATTGAGCCCAGGTATCCCTAAAAGCAATTAATTGCCCTCAATTTCTGTGATCTCTCTCTAGCCCCAAACACTACAATTTCAAACTATGATTCCTTCTTTCCCCCTCCCCAATTGTCTCTATTGCTGAAAACTTTCAGATAATTTTCCCTCTGAATGAATGAAGAGGTTTGTGCAGATCTTATGAGTGGTCTGTGATGTTCTATATGCTCTGTTTTTCACCTTGACTGTTCCGACAACGCCCTATGCTATGATCCATTTTTTTCCAAACACTGGAAATATCTTTCTGTTCCTAAACAATATCTAGTGCTCTTGATATTTCCATTTCCTCTGTATGTTGTGTTTTTTCCTTTAGATGACTTTGTGTGCGGAAGTGACATCCCTGGACATCCAAGATGTTCGTGTTTTGATGGCATTGCTCTAAGATTTGTTCAGAGCACAATTCATTTTCAAACTTGCCTGGATCCCTTTCTTTGTCCTCATTACTGAGATACTGATAACTACTCTAATGACCATAACAGAGGTTGTAATAAAGGTGTATGCATGCATAAATAAAGAGCCAGGGAGAATACCTGCTTACTCTCCTCTGACACAAAATAGCATGTATGAAATAGAAACATAAAGTTCATGAAGTTCCCTCATTTCTCTCTGTTACTACTTAATTATCTATAAGTATCTCAAGATTCATTTTCTATTCACTACACCAAGTCTCTTTAAATTTCTTCAATCAAGTATGTCCTATATGGATTCTTATCCAAACAGGCTTTATTTCTACAAAAACAAAGCTACATCCTTAACACTACCTTCCCATCAGACTGGATCTGAAACTTAGGGAAAAATGGAGTTTGTTAATTCTTTTTCTCGGTATCTGCAGCTCCCTAATACTTATATTTTCAGACTTCTCATTGTCACTGTGACTCTATTCAAGGGATCTTAAGGAACAATTTAAAACTGAAGGCACACAGGGGACTGTGAAGTGAGGTCATGTCATTTTTTCCCTCTGTTTATGACTATCTTGTTTTATTCTTTGAAGTATCAACTGTGTTATTTCTCACTCCCATTTCATCAATTACTTATGTTCTTACCATCGCTATGCAGGAGTTCCATCACCCTGAGTTCACCAGAATAATATGCTCCATATTTTCCTTCAAATTGTTTTAGTCATTTATCTCCATATCACAGAGTTGGTAAATCACACTAGCATTGCCTTTTGACACAAACAGCACAGGAAGAATGACAGCCTATATTAAGTGTATACATTTTCATTATCTATTTTAAGTAAGACTTTCATCTTTGCCACCTTCTGGCATAGCCTCAGTTCTAAACACTGTCTTCATTGTACTCTTGCTCATTTAACATCGCTTGGGAAATAAGACAGTGTGCTCTACTGAGACAGGTAAGTAAGAAAATCACATAAAGGAAGACTATAACTAGTGGCTTATATATAAATGTGTTCAAGTGTGAAACACCTGTCCTGTTCTGAAAGCAGGACACAACTCCTCATGTAGTTCTGATACTTTTCTTTTCTGAAACAATTTAGTATTATATGCTTAAATCTCTGATTAAAATCTAAATTTCTAAAAACCTCCCACTATTAATGATTTTTTCAAATACTACACTATTACAAATTCTTCCAAATACTTCCTGTATATTTATTACAGGACCAATGTTCAAATACCCACCACGTACTTTTTGCCATATCTGTAAACCTAGTGCTGGGGCCTGCATAGAGTCATGAAGCTTTTACAACTTGCTGGTCATCTACAATTGTTAACATGGCAACATCCAAGTAAAAATGAAACCCAGTTAAAAAATTACATGGGGAGTCACAAAGACATGATACCCACTTCTGGACTCAATACAGTTATATACATGTTCATACTTCATGTCATCTTAGCAACAACAGCAAAAGAATATATGGAGTACCTGCAATTTAAAATACAGAAGGAATGAAAGCATGGACAAGAAAGAATTTTTAGGCATTGTCTCCTAGTCTATAGTGGAAAGTGATTTCTACTTACATTGTACACAGTCATGAGGCTTTATATGAAAAAATCTCAGCTGAGTTAAGCATTCCATTACTTTAAAAACTTTAGTAGTCCACATAATGGGCAATTAAACCAAGAAATTTAGAAGAATAGCTTATGGAGGCAAAATGAACAAGTTTCAGCAGAGAACATGTCAGCTGAAGAAGTTTCACAAACAAGAGTTAAGAAGAAAATGTCTTCCTTTGAAGAGAGTAGCTTTTTTTCCTGCCATCGCCTAATTAAATCTCAAAGTATACAAGGTTGCACAATCAACTATCAACATCTTTCTGAGCTCATCTCAGGAAAAAAAAAAAGACCTTTTCTGAGCATTTATTTTAGCCTGCTTACTTTCTTGGTTCTAGGCATAAACTAGGTATATCATTATTTTGTGTGGCACTTTATCTCACTTCCATATTTGCAGCTTGATTGTGGGTTGGTGTGGTGGATTCTCCAGAACTGATCCTTAACAACCTTGGGTCAAGAGTGAAGTGGCAGCCAGCCACATGTGTGACAACAGCCATTGTTGACTCTCTTCAGGTTAGTGAGGTTCATCAGGGCATTCATAATGATGGATCGACATGTCACACTTTCCACTGTTTCCTGAATGGAGACACAGTGTACTGGCGAAGGTTATAGAGATGTTTTCTGAGAGCTCACAGTGTCAGGGCCCTTGTTGTTATGATATGTATATATCATGTAATCAAGGGGGTGACAGAGCAGCAAGAACGTACTGAATTCCATAAAGATAAGTAGTACCAGAAAAGACACATAATTTGCTGATAATGGTAATTTTTGTGCCATATGTCATTCAGAAAATGAGCAGATTTATTATATACTTAGAGTTTAAAGAATAATGTATAACCTAGCAGTCCTGAAATAATCACACAGCTTAGGAAATATAGCAGTAAAAATAACTTTGACCATTTCTACTTCTTCAATAATATATAAGTTCATTTTATAATTAGTCATTCCTTTGGTTTCTTCAGTATTTGTATTTCTGGTTATGTAGATTGTATGTGTCTATGTTTGTGTCTATGTTTGCCAGTGTTGGAGTCACTGTAAGATTAGCTCTACATGTATGGTTTGTATTTTCATTCAATATTGGGATCATGTAGGTGTATGTTTATTCATTTTAGCTAAAGAATTTTCTACTATGAGGATATAATACAGATTTTAATAATTCTAGTATAAACCGTGTCTCTAAGTTTCCTGAAAAAAAATTCAATACACATATTCACATACACCTTCTTACATGCATAAACAGAAGTATCTCTGTCCTCTGAGTGAAGGTAACAACTTCCATTGCTCCCTACAATACATAAAGTCTTATTCTCTAAATTCTTATCAATCTTATGGATTGAGAAATCTTTTTAATGATTGTCATCATGTATTTACATGATGTAAATAATCTAAATTTGAATGTATTTAATAAATAACATATGTAGGGCTGTGAAAGAGGTCTTGGTTTTGGTCAAAGTGCTGTCTGGAAAGTCCAGAGACCAAACAGGTGTCCATTGCCTGTAAGGGATGGGCATCTATATCGCTGTGCTCCCAGAATCCAGGCTCCTAACATGTGGTGGTGTGGAACTCCATTGACCTGCACTGTTCAGTCATGTTCAGGGCAATGCAGCCCGACCTAAAGAGCATAGGTAGAGGGCATGATTACAGGTCTCAGGCCCTCTTAGAGAGATTTACATACTAATGAGATGCCTAAAGGCCATAGGGCAGAGCCAATTGAGCATTCTTCCCCAGCCCCTCCCCCCTCTCTTTCTCCCTATTTAACTCAGGTCTGCCCTGATTTTTATGGGGGTGCACATCCAGATTCAACCATCATTTGTCATGTCAATAAAGCTGTTTTCGAAGCCCAAGGACTTTCTCTTGTCATTGGAGCCATGCTGTGAGAAACTTTTAATGAGAAACATCTAAGAAGGCCTTTAATGAGCCCCTGTAGCTACAGCCACTGTGCCTAACTTCCCGCCTGGAGGAACTTCCAGCATTCCCAGCCACCCTACCTACAGCTGGTGCCCAACATGGGGCACAACAACACAACTACAGAAAATGATACTGTGGGTAATCGTAGAAAAGGTCTCAAGTATCATACTGCTGTGGAAGAAGACCTCTCTGCATTCCAGCCACAGAGATAGCCCTCTTCAAACAAGCTAGCTGGGCCACCAAGTCTGCTAAGTGAGTACAGTAACTGAGTCTCTCCCATGGGGTGCTTCTTCTCTTCCCTCTTTATTTATCTTGGCTGTGGGCCTGCCGGTCATGTGCCACAAAACCCCAGCTTCAGTCCTTCCGTGGTCTCTCAGTGACATCTAAGAGCCCAAGGGCTTGAAACCAGTTGGTCCCCTACCACTTCTGGGCCTAGAGATCCCCAATCCAAGAGCTCTGCACCCCCACAAAACCAGACTGAGACTTCCCCATGCCGGATGGAGGCCCCAACACACTTGCCAGGTTACATACAGAGTAAACTCAGTCAAGACTCCCACGCTCTAGTCTCTGTGGAGCCATAGAAATCATAACAGCCCAACAAGATTCAAGAAGTCATGCCCGCACCCACACATGAGCTAATCATTTCCCGCCAATTCAACCAAGATAGCTGACCCTGCCAAGTGAGTGACACTCACCCTGTGGGACACCACCAGAGCTCTCCTTCTTGCCCCACTCTGCTACAGGCTGGTCTAGCCCACATGCCCCCAGTCTCAACTGCTCTGCAACTTTCAACAGCACCTGAGAGCCCAAGAGTCTGAAACCAGTCGATCCCCAAAAGCCTTCTTGCCCAGGGGTCCCCATACAAGAACTATACACCCCACAAAACTTCAGACTGAGTAAAAACTTCCCCACCAGACAGGGCCTCATAGCACCCATTGGTGCAGCGAAAAACCAACTCAGTCAAAGATCCCGGGCTTCTACTTCTGCCATGCTGAGCCACAGTTCCAGCTGACTGAGCCATGGTAGACATGGAAACACACAGTGCATGTGTGCCCATGTGTGGGCCTACATCATTCCCTACAGGTGGTAGAAGACGCATATAAAGCTAGCTCCAAGAGCACTCCCTGCTGGCGCCCATGAGGGAGAAGGGGAAGTCTCTCCATGAGACAGTGAATAAATTCAGCCTGGTTCACAAGATGAGGCAGGCCTCTCTCTGTGTGTCTCCCCTCTTCCTCCTCCTCCTCCTCTTCCTCCTCCTCCTCCTCGTCAACGTCTCCCCTTTGACTCTTAGCTACAGTCTAACTCCTGCCTAGTTCAAAAAGACTAGGTCTCTCTCTGTCTCTCTCTTTCTCTGTTTCTCTCTTTATCTCTGTCTCTTCCTCTCCACATGCTCTCCAGCTCAAAGACAAAATGGCAGTGACTCCTTAGCCTCCACTTTGCCCATCGCCCCCCACCCCCAGCTCCACAGAGAGGGCTCCTTCACAGCTAACAGCTGTATTTCAGGCCACAGCACCTGCCACAATCCTCATTCTAAGACTTTCCATTAGGTTGAAATTCCCCTTTTGTTTTGAGCTTTCAAGAGTGCCACCTCCATTCTTTGAATGCTGCTTGCTAGTATAGGTTTCTTTCTCTCTTTCTCCCCACATGTTCTCTAACTCAACAAGATGGCGGCGACTCCGTAATCTTCACTTTCTGCCCCTCCCCCAGGGGTCAGTCGTTCATGAGCCACCTACTAACTTCTTAAAAACACTGACTCCAAACTCTGGTTCCCTGACTCCAAACTCTAGTTCCCAGTGTTTTCCTCAGGGAGTCAGTCTTTCACACGCTGTCTGCTACAGCTGGCTTACCTAAAACAAACCTTGTTTGCACCCTTTGCCCTTGTGTCCCTCATAGTTTCTTCCTCAAAGCTAAAAACACCAGGCTGGACCTAGTTGCTGCCTACTAGCTTCTCAGAAGACCTGCTGGTTCCAAGCCAGCCTCCACGTGTCTCCTATGGCTCAGTCTTTTACACAGAATCTCACTGCTTCTGACTCTTCTAACAAGCCCCTATATTTCTTGCTTTGAGCCTTTTTCAAAGTTGTCCTTTCTTCTTCTCTACATTTAAGATTCCTAAGAAAAACAAAGGGAGAGTACCCTGACTACTTTGCTAGAGGACAGACGCCACATGGTAGAGCAAAGCCCTCCCCCCACTGCTTCTAAACCAGCCATTACTCCTTCTTCTCCCCAACAGGAAGACCTGCAACAATGTTGGTGATTTTCAACCAAATTTTTCTTGCTTTTATTTAAATGCTTCCTTTTCTCTCTAATACTCATGATATATGTCCAACATTCTTTTTTGTTTTTTTCAGCTTTTAAAATTTCTTTAAGGTTCAAAGTCATCTAATCTACTTCCACAGGTTAAGTCAACTATACTGATCACCGTTTTTCATTTCTTAATTAAAAACTAATTTTGTTTCACAGAAAAACTGTTGCTGCCTACATAAACATAATTAACATGATATTTTTCTCTCTTGGCCATCCAAAACAGACTCAAAGATACCTTCCAGAACTAAAACTTCTTCAAACACCTTTGCTTTTCTAAGATCTCAATGACAGACCATGACGTGCTTGCTCCCAAGTAACCTAATGCTTGCTACACACCCTTTGAAGACATCCCCCTGCTGGGCTGATGCTACCCTGTTGTGATTATCCTATAGGTGCTCCCACAAGTCCAAAGGAGACAACACCATCTCTTGGAACCTGCCTGGGACGCCAAGCTACCTTCTTCCAGCCACCATGTTTGACTGAAGACTCCAGACACACATGCTGAAGACTCCAGAGACATAGGCTGAAAGCCAGAGACACATGCTGAGTCCTATAGAAGACAGATCCAGACCTTCCAGCTACAGATAAACTTTTTTACCAAAGTCAAATAGCTAAAAGTTATGTTAGTAAGGAAAACATGTCTATCTAGATTAATCAGATGTTATTACCCTCAAACTGTACCAACTGTATTTAATTGATTCAATGATTCCTTTGCCTTCCTAACCCCCACTCCCACTTCCCCTTACCCCATGGCTTAATTGTGCCACACGCTATGGCATTTATAGTGTTTTCTTTTGACTTCATCCAAAATTTTCACTACAGATGACAGTGATCCTTCTTCTTTTTTGAAAAAGAAAACAGAGGAAGATGTAGGGCAGTGAAAGATGTCTTGGTTTTGGTCGAAGCACTGGCTGGAAAGCCCTGAGACCCATCAGGTGTCCATTGCCTGTAAGAGATGAGCATCTATTCTTCCACACTCCCAGAATCCAGGCTCCTAACATGTGGTGGTGGTGGCATGGAACTCCATTGACCTGCACTGTTCAGTCATGTTCAGGGCAATGCAGCTGCACCCAAAGAGCATAGGTAGAGGGCATGATTACAGGCCTCAGGCCCTAGAAAGATTTACATACTAATGAGATGCCTGACGGCCATAGGACCGAGCCAATTAAGCATTCTTCCCCAGCCCTCCCCCCTCTCTTTCTCCCTATTTAACTCAGGTCTGCCATGAGTTTTATGGAGGTGCACATCCAGATTCAACCATCATTTGTCATGTCAATAAAGAGTTTTGGAAACCCAAGGACTTTCTCTTGTCATTGGGGCCATGCTGTGAGGAACCATGGAGAAGGCCTTTAATGAGCCCCTGTAGCAGCAGCTGCCATGCCTAACTTCCCGCCTAGAGGAACTTTCAGCGTTCCCAGCCACCCTACCCAGAAACATAATTAGTTTATTTTTGACTTTTTTATTTTAACTTGTCTCAAAAGTAGCTACATACATTCTTTTTTAACTTCTACAGCATTATTTCTTAATTGATTTGTTAGATTTCTTTAGGTAGTCTGTAGATGACCTGGATACTAATATTTCCTTTTGGAATGCATATATTGCTGTTACATACTTTCTGTGTTTTTATAAATTTGAGTCACTTCTTACGATGATGGCTCTTATGTTGTGTGTTAGATTCGTGATAAGCTTTATAAGAGATTCTATAACTATTTTATGGATAACATTTAATATTTTATATTCCTACGAGAAATTGTGTGCCTTCATTATAGCTTCATATGTCACTGGTTTTACTTTAGCATTGAGTAGCGTCATAGTAAAGGTCTAATCTCCATTCTCCTCAGAGATAACCGTGTTGAACACACTTCATTTGTCATCTCTATGCTCCCTTTGTTGAAATGTATAACTGATTTCCTCCATGAGGTTGCAGCACACTGGGACTGTCAGGACCTCTTATCCATCTTAAACCAGCTCTTGATGCCCAATGCCTTTTGGCAAGACTCAAGAAAAGGCATTTCACCTTTCAGAACTTCTCCTAAGGCAGCTTCTTCCTGGTATCCAGCTGGCTAGCAGCTGAGTCCACCTCTTCACAAGAATATGTGTTGGGCCTCAGAATAGATGCCTTCTGTTACTAACAGTGGGTTGTTGTGAGCAGTGGTATTGAGATGCCTTTCTGCTGGATGGCCTGCAATCCAGCATCAAAGATTTCCTGTTTGATAAACTGGGCAGGATCCACACAAGATATATATCTTGGTCATAACTATTGGTCTTCACCAACTAGGACCCCAACATGCCATCCTTTCAACTGAACTGTAGAAGGCTGAGCTCTCATCAGGCTTTGCCTTCTGCGGTGACATAGCTTTTTCCAGGTTAGACATTGTCTGATTTGGGCTGTTCATTTGTGAAGAGAGGGTCTGGCACTGGTGATTATTTAGCCCAGAAGGAACAATACCTTTTAATATTGATGCAAACAACCATGACAATCTTGAAACCCAGATAGAGAATTTCTGAATGGCCTCTGATTCTGATATGTGCTTCAACACTCAGATCCTAGAGGAACCTGCAAAAACTTAATAAATGAGAAGAAGCTGGAGTTGCAGAAGTTGCAGCATTGACAGAAGATGCATAATAAGCTCTGCCAGGAGTTTGTTCTGAAGGCTAATGACTTACACTGTTGGATTCAGGAGACCAGAATGTGCTTTCTCAACAACAAAGTTTGCCATTGGGTTCTTCATGTTTATCAGTTTGAACTTGGAAATGATCTACTATGCAAAGTTCTACAAGATCAAAGAATAGGGAACTCTTGAGTTTCAGCTTGAGGTTACCAAACATACACCAAAAGAAGGTCTGAACCCGGAGAAGTCCAGTGAAAATTAAGGATTAGCTTGTGGCTATTGAAGCCTTTATACATAGCTCAGTGGGCTTGTTCTAGCAGAGGGATCAGATGGAACAGATGAACAAGCATGCACTGCACAACTTGGGCCAGCAGATCGAGGCCAGGAACACAAGTGGAATGATCGGTGAATCTCTCAATGATTTTAGCAATGCTATTCATTCAAACAGTGTGAAAAGAATGAGTCTGGCCAGATAAAGCACCAGGAGTTCTGCTTTCACTTGTCTGATCTGGCTATGACCTCTCAATAACACAGGAAAAAGAACCCAACCTGAGCTCAAAGTAATCCTGGATACTGTGGATTTCTACAGGGATGTGCATCTCTCCCTGCAAACCTGCATGGGTTACACTCTTTGATCAGGAATAAAGAATGTCAAGCAGAGAGGAGATTGGGAAGGATTTTCCTGGACTTCAGCAACCAGGGCAAGCCTGTTACCAAGAAGGAAATTACTAGGACTGTTCGGAGAACAATCCAGCAACTGTGTTAACCTCATAAACCCCTACATAGATGTAAAGGGCTTAGAACTTCTCACAGCCTTCAATTAAATCAGGTTTACCTGCTCAACCTTTGTGAATCAACTCCTGAGTCATACCTGCTCTCTGTGGATTTATCATTAGCTCAGAGGTTAGACCCACCCATGTTGTTTTGCTTTTTTTTGCCTTGATACATTTCAACTCCTCTGTGTATTCCAGGAGACTATTCTAGACAGTGCTACTTTCCAGTGTAACTGTAAGCCTGCTCAGCTTGTAGTAAAACTAGAAGATCTTTCTAGCCTCAAACTATCAGCATGTTTTAGTGGAAAGCAGATCTGTGTTTGAGCTAACTACCCTCATTCTAATAAAAAAAATAAAGCTCTTGACTTTTGTATTTTTTCTCCTTCCCTCCTCCTTCCCTAAATTCTGATTCATGTGAAAGACATGTTAAGGATTTATAAAAGAAATTGTGAATGTGTGTTTTGCCCATTTAAAAAAAATGTTATTGATTTATTTTATGCATACAAAAGTATTTCCTGCATATGTATATATTTAGTGTGTGTGTGTAGGGGATGTGTGTATGCAGTGCATGAGACCATGAGGCCAGGCCACACCCACTGAAGTTTTGGATGATTGTAAGTATACTTGTGGGTGCTGAGAACCAAACTGTAGCCTACTGCAAGACCATCTAAGGCTCTTAACCTAGGATCCATCACTCTAACACTATGTTGGCCATTTGTACCTTCCGGAGACTACTGTACTATGTACCATTGATTTTGGAGGTCCAGTGTATATCATAGATACTAGGCCTTTGTCAAGCACATAACCTGTGCAACTTTTCTTGTGGCTTTAATTTATTCCTTTGTTATTTTCATGTGATTTTACAGAAAAAAAATGTATTAATTCAGTTTATTTTTCTTATATGGAGTAAGGTTCGGCTACTGTATTTTGTGACCCAATATTCTCTCTTATTAAACTAAATAATGCATAATTTATTTTTACATTTTTATTCATTATCCATCTTGAGCCATGATCCGTGGCAGGTCAAAGACCACACACACACACACACACACACACACACACACAGAGAGAGAGAGAGAGAGAGAGAGAGAGAGAGAGAGAGAGAGAGAGAGGTTCTAGAGCCTTTCTTTTATCTTCATTGAATTGTTTCTGTATCCATCTTACAGAAAGAAAATATGCAGGATAAATTTTTTTATGTCTTGGACCAATTCTGTTTCATTCATCTGTTACTACAAACATCAGTATTTTTGAAGGACAAGAATTCACTTTTATATAAACCAGTTAAAAAACAGCTATCTTCTATGTGATTGTTACTGTTTTCAAATTGACTAGCATAATCTTTGTTAAGTAAATGGAACATGTATAAAAGCCCTTTCATAATTTTAGTGAGGACTCATAATATTTAGCCTAACTATCCTACCAATTTCATTAACTACAGTCATAAGATTATGATTGTGACAGTATAGTGATTTTTCTTTAGCCCTGTTTTCTAAATTTACTTAATTTTCAGTTTTATTTGCTACTTTCAAATCTATATAAATTGTTACATTACATTGTATATACTGAATTAAAACTGTACATAGTGTTGGATACATATGTGGTGGACAGAATCATCTTATTTTTTATTTTTAACATACCACATCTAATTTTGATATTTAATGGAAGATTTCAGGTAAATAGTATGCATTAGCTTAGAAAAATGTATCTTGTTCACAGTTGGCTTAGAGTTTATTTTTATCAAGAGTGGTTTTTGTTGATAATTTGACTGTAAGCCCTGTGGTTTAGAGTCAAATGTATATTTGTATGTTTACATGCTTAAGTGGAGCTTTTAAAGTGTAAAGTGTCCCTATTCTTAGGATATCTTAAAAGTTTTATGATAAGATAAAATTTAAACAAGTTGAGTCATTTTCTGGGATTAAGTCTGTAGGACTTGGAATAATGAGGCCTGATTTCTTATTTATCTATTACTTACCTAACTCAACTATTTCACCTTTACCTTTAATTTGTTTTCGATGAGGAATGTAAACTGACACTATATTTCTACTGTACATTATTACTGTGATAGTACAAAAAGAATGTAAAATAACTCAGAGAAAATTAACACCATAAATGATGCCATGTTCTATAATTAGAATATAGCAATCTTCAAATTTATGATCTAATTATTTTTACTCCCTTCCCTAGGCATAATCTAATGGATTTGGTTTTTGTACTTGACAATAAATGCCATAAAATTCAATTTTTTATGAAAATGAATAAAATTAAGCCATAAAGATATTATTTCACAAACACTTATTGAATATGCAAATTCAACCGTAGCAGCATAATATTTTGATGTGTATACTGGCTGGTTTTGTGTCAACTTGACACAAGCTGGAGTTATCACAGAGAAAGAAGCTACAGTTGAGAAAATGCCTCCAAGATATCCAGGTGTAATGAATATTCTCAATTAGTGATCAAGTGGAGAGAGCCCCTTGTGGATGGTGCCATCCCTGGGCTGGTAATCTTGGTTTCCATAAGAAAGCAAGCTGAACAAGGCAGGGGAAGCAAGCCAGTAAGTAACATCCCTCCATGGCCTCTGCATCAGCTCCTGCTTCCTGACCTGCTTAAGTTCCAGTCCTGACCTCCTCTGGTGATGAACAGCAATGTGGAAGTGTAAGCTGAATAAACCCTTTCCTCCCCAACTTGCTTCTTGGTCATGATGTTTTATGTAGGAACAGAACCCCTGACTAAGACAATATCCAACTGTGAGAACTTTCTCTTTAATTTTCCTTACTCTCATCTACTTTCAATAAATAGTTAACATTTAGAAAGAGATGATAGGGATCAATAACCACACTCTTTATTTTTCCTATTTTTACATGATTTTGAATAGTATCTAGTGGAAGTATTCTTGAGTTCTTTAGATTTCAATAACAAGAAAAGTAACTTACATGAAAACAATGTTGTGATTTTATTTTTGAATCCTACAAGGGTTAATATAAATGCAACAAAACAAGAAACATCATACAAAAAACTCACAATTATTTAGATCTGTTTTGTAATGTAAAATATTTAAGAACATTGCTAATTGACAAAAAAGAAAAAAGCAAGGTTGTAGGACATAAGACATCTAATTGTGAGTTCAAGGACACCTGGTACCATAGAATGCCAATAGATTGTATGCTCAAATTATTGAAACAATATTCTATGTCCCTATAAGAGGCAGATAGTTGCCCAAGATGTGGCTTTTGACATTAAATTATTTTATTTATTTACATTCCATATGTTTCCTCTTCCTGGTCTACCTCCCAGAGTTCTTTACACTATCCGTCTGTTTTGCCTCTGAGAGGGTGCTCATCCACCCACCAACACACCCCCTATAATCACCCCTCCAGCCCCCCACACCACCCTACTATATACCTCTTCCCTTGGGGATCAAGTATCTACAGGATTATGCACATTCTTTCCCACTGAGGATAGACAAGAGAGTTCTCTGGTACATAAGTACTAGGGTCCATGGACCAGCCCATGTATGCTCTTTGGTTAGTAACTTACTCTCTTGGTGGTCCTAGGGGCCCAGTTAGTTGATACTGTTGTTCTTTCTACCTGGTTGCATTCCACTTTAGCTCCTTCAACCCTTCTAACTCTTCCATAGGGGTCCCTGACTTCAGTCCCACAACCCACAGACCATAAGAGGTTTAATAAGAAGGAAAGCCTAAGTGGGGATGCTTCAGTCACATTTAGAAGGGAAAATACTTTTGGTTGTAAGTATATATCTGTCTCAGTCAGCTGCAGGTAGAACCTCTTAGAGAAGAGCCATGCTAGGCTTCTGTCTGCAAGCATACCATGGCATCACGAAGAGTGTCAGTGTTTGGTGCCCACCCAAGGGATGAATCCCAAGTTGGGTTGGTGACGTCCTTGAGTCTCTGCTCCATTTTTGTCCCTGTATTTCTTTTACACAGGAACAATTCTTGGTCAAAAATTTTGAAGGGACTCCATCCCTCCATGGGGCGGGGGGCTGTGTATCTACTGATGGTGGTCTCTTCAGGTTCCATCTCTCCACTCTTGGGCATTTTGACTATAGTCATCCATTCTAGGGGATTCCCCTCCCCAAACCCCATCCACAACTACATATTTCCATTCATTCTTCTAAGCGTCTCTTCAGTCTACCCCAATACATGATCCTGTCCGCCCTTTTCCTCTTCCCCTTTCCTGTCCCACCTTTTTCCCTTTCTCCCTCTGCATCATGTGAGTATTTCATTCCCTCTTCTAAATGGGACTGAAGCATCCCTACTTAGGCCTTCCTTCTTATTGAACATCTTATAGTCTGTGGGTTGTATCATGGATATTCTTTACTTTTAGTCTAATATCCACTTATCAGTGGGGGGAAACACTTTCCCTGAGCTCAAGATGTACTGCAGAGCAATAGTGGTTAAAAAAAAAAAAAGAAGAAGAGCACATGGTATTGGTACAGAGACAGACAGGTTGGTCAGTGGAATAGAAATGAAGACCCAGAAATAAACTCAGATATCTATGGACTCTTGATCTTTGACTAAGATGCCAAAACCATACAATGGATAAATGAAAGCCTCTTCAACAAATGGTGCTGGTCTAATTGGCAGTCTGATGTAGAAAAGTTTAAATTCATCTGTATTTACCATCTTGTACAAAGCTAAAAGTCCAAGTGGATCAAAGACCTTAAAATAAAACCAAACACACCAAATCAAATAGAATACAAAGTGGGAAAAAGCCTCAAACACATTGGCACAGGGAAAAATGGCTCAGGTACTAAGGTAAACAATTGCCAAACGGGCCTTCATGAAACTGAAAAACTTCTGTAATGCAAAGGACACTGTCAATAGGACAAAACGGCAACCTACTGATTGCGAAAGGATCTTCACTAAAACCACATCTGATAGAGGGCTAATACCTAAAATATATGAAGAACTCAAGAAATTAGACAACAACAACAAAAAAAAAATAACCCAATTAAAAAATGGAGTACAGAGCTAATCAGAGAATTTAAAATAAAAGATTTTGAATGGTTGAGAAGCACTTAAAGAAATGTTCTACATCCTTAGACATCAGGGAAAAGCAAATCAAAATAACCCTGAGATTCCATCTTAACACCAATCAGAATGGCTATGATCAAAAACTCAAGTGACAACAGATGCTTTCAAAAATGTGGAGAAAGTGAAACACTCCTCCATTCCTGGTGGGATTGCAAACTAGTACAATCACTGTGGAAATCAATCTAGCTGTTCCTCAGAAAATTTCAAATAGTTCTACCTGAAGACCCAGCTATACTACTGCTGGGTATATATATATATATATATATATATATATATATATATCCCAAAGAAGCTCTTGATATTTTAACCCGTTAGAGAACACATAACTTCCTTGAAACCTAGGATTTAGAAAATTACATCTCCTCAACAAAGAGCTTAACAGCAGTATCAAGATACCACAGACAAACTAATATACTATAGAGAAAAAGTTTGAAAATTTAAGATCTTAGAAGTGGTATGAACAGGCTTAGAAGCCAAAATTATCCACAGAATCAATGAGGCTGTTTTCTGTAACCAGAGAACTGAAGGTTTCAGTAAGCAAGTGACACATCGAGAATAGAAGTGAAAATTTGTTATAACTCAGCAGAAGCCAGCAATGAGAAAAGATGTCAGAGACTCCAGTGCAAGCTAAGCTGCCATGCTAATATCAGTTAGGGAAAATGTCTAAAAGCCGGAATCTACCAGGCGATGGAAAATAGGAAATAAAGTAGGATATTAACTGACAGCACTAATCATTAATTGAATGAATTTAAAACAGAAGTAACTAAATTATCATAAAAAGTGCAATATATTTTTTCCCATTGAACAGAAACAGAAACCCACCAATGAGCTATACTTGGAGACGAAGGGTTAGTGTTTTACATTTTGCTTGAATATGAATTTATAATAACTGCATATAAATTAAACTTACTATAGAAATTTCCTAATCATTTATAAAAATATTTTTGTGTTGCTTAGATTGAATGAAACTGTAAATCTGAACTACATCCTCAAAACTTAAATAAAATATTTTTAATTTTCATTTAAATTTTTGATATTAAAATATAATTAGTAGCTTCATTACTAGCTTCCCTAGCCCCCTCCATATCCTACCATTTATCTTTCTTTGGTCTTTTTTTCAAATTCATGACCTCTTGTCATGATTAATACAGTAAAACATTTATTTCTTTTGTGTCTGGCTTTAAATGCAATGTTTCAGCAAAGCCTTTGCTATGTTTGGGTTAACCAGTAGAGGCTGAGAAATTGTTTTGAGACTGTTTGATCCTTGAAGAAATGTTCTTTCTAGAGAACCTCCACTTGGTGCTACTTGAGAGCTTGCAGTTGTACCAACCTTGGTCCTAAGACACTCCTGGTAAAACCGGAGTTCTCATTTTTGATTATGGTTACAATAGTTTTAAAAGGCTGAGATTTGTGTAGGTTGTCTGTTCTCTTGGGCAGTAAGGGCAAGATGATTTTGGTAGCTGGAACTTTTCTCAGACCCAATTAACCATGTATAGTGTTTGAATAAAGTAACTGGAGTTAGCTAGCTGGGTGCCAGTCTTTTTTCAAGAAGTCTGAATCCCACTGCTCCATGGGAAAATGAAGTGTCACCATCTTGATGAGCTTCTTTCTCTATAGTACAGTGGCACCTACAAGAACGTCAATCAATAACCTCTTTTTTTATTAGTTGTTGCTACATATATTTATGCATATGCATATGTATTCCTAAATACATAAATACAATCAGATCAGTCTGTATAGTGTAACTTACATGTGTGTTTTCAGGGCTGACCACATGGTATTGAATGAAGTATTTTAAGCTCATTGTCTACCTTTAAAGCAGAATGTTAGCTATCTCTTGAACTCTGAAATAAAGCCTAGGCAATTCTCAATATTCGCAAAAAAACAAGGCCATACTTCTTACTCTTTACTCCACTTCAGCAATTAAGTCAACTCCTTAGCCACATTTTTTGAGTGATAAATGGTTAAGGATTAACCTCTTCCTGAATGGCTAATTCAGGTAATGTTTTATTCAATCAGTGGAACAGAAACAGCATCTAATGTATCTGTGGAAACCACAGGTTTTGTGCTAACTGGATAAATGATAATCTCCTTAGATAGCTTGGGGTCTTATTATTCTCAGTATTTTCTAAGGTTGAACTTCCAAAGTCTGTCTCCACATCTCTGAAAGTAGCAACAATCAGTGATGAGAAAACACGTCTGGAGAAGTAGATTAATTAGGAGAAATTCTTGATGATAGAAGTCAACCTAGAAGGTTAATAGCACAATCAAAACATTTCATATCAAAGAAAAAAAAACAAAGATTTTCTGATCTTTTTAAAATCTTTACTATCTATCTTTTATTTAGGAGTGTGCATTATTTGGGTAATATTTAGTATATTGGGACAATCACCTTTAGGAAAGAAGATACCTAGGACATCAAGAGTCAGCTAGGTCAAACACATCACTGAAAAGGTCAGTAATTAAGGTCTACAGAATGTCTTTGCCCTGAGTCACCCCGGTGGTCAGTGAAAAAAGGCACTGATGCACAATTGTTCTTTCAATTAACTCATTGCTGGAAAGAAGAGGTGTTGTGTAAAAAACGATCCAGCAAAACATTCTTAGAATAAAAGGCAAGAGCACCTTACTAAATAAGCTCACACTGTCTGCTGCATGTGCCTTTCTGATGCTTTATCTGATTCTTTTATCTGCTAATGGGCAGCAAATAGTCTCATACCAAGAGAATTTTCAATAACTTTCCAAATGATGAATAAATATGATATATATTGAGAATTCACGCTTTTCAGTCACTCAGAGAACTGTCATTAACTTTGAAGCTTACATATAATACATTTTGCATAAATCTTGATGGCAAAATAAAAATATTCTATTTGAAACCATAGCAACGTTTTGTATTATGCAAAAGGGAAATCTCAAGGGTAAAGATTGATGCCTAAAGCTAACTCAAGATGCTTTACTGTTTAATCATTCCAATAGTGGATGAGAACTACATTCAGCTTAAACAATCTGGGTATTGCCAGTTTCCATCTAAAGTTTGCACAGTTTAATGCAGTGGCTTTTACTTATGATGGCTGAAGTACAGAGTCACTCTTATTCCAGATTCTGGTCTATAGCAAGTAAAGTAAAATTGAGGGTGTGTGGCATAATTTTTGAATCTATGTGAGGTGGTGAATCAAAGATTTTAATATTTATCTGCCTTTGGTTGTAAAAGTTTTATCTTAATAAAATTTGCATAGAGCCTTAACTTCTATTTTCTCAGAGAGGAAAGTACACAGAAATATTCAGCTTCTGTAAAGTGTGGATGCCCTTAAGAACATCTATTTTACTTAACATCACAGAAAAATGAAATTAAAATAATTTAGGATAATATTAGGAAAATATTATAATCATGAAATTATGAAAAATCATAAAAACCATTAATCACTGATGAAAAACCATGAAGAAGATTCTTGTTAAAACATGGTATTTTTGAAGTTTAGTCTCATATTAATTTAATTGTATGCATTTTATTAACTATAATGAGAGAGTTTTACTTTCCAAATTAAATAACTTAACGACATCCCAATCAATGTCTGAAAGCAGTAAATCATGTGAATGTATACAAAAGGATAATGAATGACGTATAACAGTTTTAGGTGATTATTTTGTCACACACAACTACTTTAACAACTCGTAGACAAACATATTTTAACAGGTAGCTTAGCTAAATGCTTCTCATGTAACAGTAAATACATAGCAAACATTGGAAGCATTTCAAAAATTATGTAAAATAATACCATACCTAAATTCCCTTTGCCAGTAATAATCATTTTTTTTTCAAAATTAAATAGGATAGATACAGACATAATGGAGTCCACAGCAGGAAACCTCTATCATTGGAGAATGTTATTGACCTTGTTCCTAGCTAAATAAGCAACGTGATTAACAGTTTGGCTTCGTGGGAATATTACTGACTAGCCATCTGAAAACGAATCCACCATGATTTGTATTATATAAATTATAAAATTTGTGTAACTGGGTACTCTCTCTCCACACATTTCATACAAAAGCTCTCTCTCTCTCTCTCTCTCTATATATATATATATATGATATATATATATCATATATATACTCATTATATGTACATATATACATATAGTGTATATATACATTCTATATAATGTGTATATATACATGATATATATATTTATATACACATATATGTATAATGTAATATATATATTATATATGATATATATATATATATATATATATATAATAACATTGTGCATAGTGGTACACTTCTAGAATCTCAGCACTTGTGAGGTAGAGACAGCATGCTGAGTAACTCAAGGATATTATTGGCTACATTGTGGAAACGAGGCCAGCTGGTGCTATTTGAAACTACATATTAAATCAAAATTAAGTCTTAAGCCGATGATTGATACCTTACCAACATGTTACAATCTTACTGAGAAACTTTTGTTTGAAACAGGGATTACATAAGTGTTCGTGGATGACAGGTTTGTGATTCATCATGAATGAGAATAGTTTTCCTCTGAGCTAAACATATGGCAAACATGTCTTCGGCAAAAGAGTAACTAACATTAGTAATGCCATTACTTCCTTAAAACTTAGTTTGCTGCCCTATGGAACAGAACCCAGGGATTTTTAAAGCCACAGCACAGCAGCACTTGTACGGGTAACCATACCTTAATTATACTTTGGGCACTCAGCTTTTTCACACTGTCCCTCTAGGCAATTGTTCTTTCCTATTCTAGGGAAGGGAGCACATAAATAAAGTTAAGGCAGTTGGAAATGGTTAATGGGTTTCTTCTCTCTATACTGGGTGAAATTGGGTTTATTTCATTTAGTGTGCAGTAACTAACAACCATATGAGTCTAAAGCCAACAACAGCAGGTATATAAACTCTAATGGTATAACTTGCACAAAATAAAACTTTTTTTAGAAGAGACAAAGGCCATGGAATGATCAAAATTGATGCCATTTTGTTGTTACTATTGCTTTTGCTGTTCCACATTCAGTGTAGCAAACTCTGAAGCCTTCTACTGACCCAAAGGTGGTGTAAAAACATACAATGCTCTTGAGAGTAAATAGATTGGTTAGATCTGAAGGCTGGGTATATAGTTCAGTGGTAGAACACTTGCTCAGCATGCACGCAGCTCTATATAACTGAAACAACAAAAACACCTAACCAACCAACCAACCAACCAACCAACCAGCCAAACAAACAAACAAACAAAAAAAAGCTTTAGTCCTGTTCTGATCACAATGGTTTATGAATAGATTCCTTCTGTCTGAAAAGGCTATCTACTTTGGCATGGGTTTCAGAGTTTAGCCACAGTTTACATGTGACCTGTAAGTTAAATAAATCATTTTCTTATTTCCTTCCTTTCTTTTTTCCTTTTTCTACCCTATCCCATCTTTATTCCTCTACTCTCTTCTTTTTTAATAGCTTTTAATTGGAATTCTAATTCTTGGTAAATTCATAACTTACTGTTTGTACAATAAATAAGGCTCAATTTATATTTTTAAGAAAGAAAGTATTATCACTTACCTTTTTCATTGCTTATTTTATTTATCTTCATTTCAAAAGTTATCCCCCTTTTCAGTTTCCCCTCAACAAACCCCCTATCCCCTGCCCTCTCCCCTGCCCCCCAACTCCTTCCTCAGTGCATAGCATTCCCCTAACCTGGGCCATCAAGCCTTCACAGGACCAAGGGGCTCCACTCCCAGTGACACCAGATAAAGCAATCCTCTACTATATATCCAGCTGGAGCCACGGGTTCTCCATATGTTTTACCCTTTTAAGTTAATTTGCCTGTTAGTAGATTCTTTCAAGATGGTGTGGAGAAATAAATCTCAAACTGAGACCCTCAAAACAGCCAACAGCAGCAGCAAATTTCCAGAGTCTACTTTGAGCCTCCTGTTTGAAAAATAGCCACATGTAATGCAGACGGTTCTCCTCTGGGGTTTTGAAATCACTCACTTGCAACTTGAGTAGCAGTGGAGAAAGTAGAAAGTATCACAGTTTCAAAAAATGGCTACTTCTTGGATATGAAAATATCCTAATATGCAAAAATTCAATGATGTGAGAGAGCAAGAGTAGAGAAAGATTAATTAAAGGTTTAAAAGTGCAAATGCAGTTATTTAAACTGGATATTCTCCACTGTTTTAATCCCAATTGTGCCTTTTTTCTTTCTATTTAAATTCTTCTCTAATTTCTCTCACATTCATAATGAGAGAATTTCCATAGTTGTTCTTTCTGGTTCTGATGAAGATTCAATTAGTAGGTAGGACTTATATAGTTCTTAGATTAAGCAACATAGATGTAGCATGATTAATAATATGAGCTAGTGGCTAGCTTTCAATTGCCTTATTAAATTCAATAAGTAATATCTCTGTATCACTAGGTTTAAAATCATAGTCCTGTTCTCCATTGCTGTGGTCAAATTTAAGTCCTCCAATTCGATCAGTGTTACAGAACTTCCAGAGGAACTGTGACTGGATCTCTGGTCTCTAGGCTGTGAGAATCATCTGTTAGAGATAGATTCTGAGAATCAATCTTAAGACTTAGTTTGTTACAACTCACGTTAAAAAGAGCCAGTACCTTCAGATGGTATCCATTGTAATTAACTGATAATCTTTAGTATGGACAAATTAACATTTTACTGGGAACTTAATGTCAAACTAGGGATATCCCTGGTGCTTCTTTTTTTACTGAGTGAGAACAATTTCTAGCATTCTCACGTTTCTCCCAATTGCTCACCATTATCAATTCATAGCTACTAATGTATATTGTTTTCTCAGGAGTTAAATATGTCGCAGGTCAGTAAAACCAAAGCAAGAAAAGGATCTAATGGTAGTCTGTTATCTAATATTAGCTCAAGGAGACATCCATTCAGCCTGGAATTCATATCTAACATCAGGAAACTTCCCTTCTTTTCCTGAGATCCCATCTAAAGGTCTACTCAGGATTTTTGTTTATGTGGTTGGTTGCTTGGATGGAAGGTTTTGTTTTGTTCATCTAGCCATGAACAAAAATTACATCTGCACACTTCTTCCTTCTCTGTCCTCTTGATTATGATTGCTATTTTATTTCTCTTCTTATATATTCAAACCTATCAACCCCAAAACATCTGTTTAAGGTGAATTCTGAATATCCTTTATATTATTGACGGTCCCAAAGTATGTCTTTTAAGGCATCATTGAGAGCCTATTTCTATGACTGATTCTTGCATATATGAAATGAATCGGTATCACTGTAACTCAAAATGTTATATATCTTGTCCCCCTTTAGAGGAGGCAAACTATGTTCGTTTGTAGAAATAAACAGTGATGGAGTCTGTTATATTGTAATTGGCTATTGTAGTAGATAACATGGGATATCTGATGATAGATATCTGATGATATCTGTACAGTGTCATACAGAAGAAGGATTCGGGTACATGCTGATGGCCTTCATTAAGAGTGTATGCATCGCACCAAAAACATGTGGAGTTTAATTGCAACTATATATTTAAAAGTGGTGAGGAAAACTCATGAAGTCTTGAGTTAAGTTCAGTTTATTTTTTTTTTTTTTTTTGAGGTAAGAACCAATCTGTTTGTGTGTCACAGAGAAATAAAGCATAGAAGGTCAAAGTCTGAGTAAATCATGGGAAAATATGCGAGTAGTGAATAATCGGGGATACAATGGGTTAGAAAATGATTGCATCTTCACTAGAAAGTGAGAGCAAGAGTAAATACCGGACTAGGGTCTTAGTTAAGATTCCTGGTGTTTCTGAGGTACTTTGAAGACAGAGTATTAGAATAAAATAAAAAAGATATAAATAGGGGAGAGACTCGGTAGTCCGAGACTGACAAGAAGGAGTACATGTAGGTCCTGATCATAAAGGAAGGACATGAAGTAGAATGGAGGAGAGGATCGCTGTAAGAGAGTAAGTTAGTAAGGTTCATGTGTGAAGCTAAGGCGTTAGTCAGATGAATCACCTCCAAGAATGTTTAAGTCACTAATAACGAAGGTCAGAGGTGCACTGAAGAGAGAGCCTGCCATCAGAGAATGAGTCAAGAGCTGAACGTCTCAAGGAAATGTTGCGGGCCCAGATGCCCCATGTTGGCCGTCAAAAATGTTGAGAACTGCACCAGCCCACGTTTGGGGGCCAAATGTCATGGACCACTCTGTCAGTGTTGGAACCCGCACTGCCAAAAGCCTTGGGGGCTAAGTTGTTAGAGCCTGCACTGCCCCAAGCTACTTCGGTCAGCGGGTCGGGGTTCAGCAAGAGAGAGAGTGAGGACGGATGCAAAAGAATGGAGACCAGACAGAGTGTGATTCAATCCCGTTTATTCTTCAGTCTCTCTTCCTAGTCCAAGTCCCAAGTCTTGAGTTCCTAGTCCTTAGTTCCTAGTCCCTACTGCCTAATCATAGTTCCAGTTGCTAGTCTCTTTCCCAGTTCCAAGTTCTTTCTCCAAGTGCTAAGAGCCTAATACCTAATGCCTAATAACTAACTCCAAGTTGTATTGAACTCTTTTGTCTGCCTCTTGCCTTTTATATGTCTCACTTCTAAGCCACACCTTTAAGTCATGCCCTTAGGTCTTGTCTCTAAATCTGATCTCTAAGTCACGCCCTTAAGTCACAAACCTGTAAGTGTCACACACCCAAGAGAAGATCCTGGGTATCTAAAGCAAGATGTTATCAGAGTGTGCTCAGCTGTTGTAAGCTATTGTAATCAAATCTCTTGTCAGGGTATATGGCTCAAGATGGCTGCAAGAATGATAGCCACCTTCTTTTGGCTCCCCACAATTTACACTCCAGATTTTATCCCCCTCCAGGTCCATCCTTTGGTAGTTCCACATCTCATACCTCTTCCCTGCTCCCCTGTCTCCATGAGGATGTCCTCACCACCCACCACCCACCCCACCACACCTCTAAATTCCCTGGAGCCTCCAGTCTCTTGGGGGTTAGGTCCATCTCCTCAATGAACCCAGACTGGACAATCCTCTGCTGTGTATGTGTTGAGAGCCTCATATCAGCTGGTGTATGCTGACTGGTTGGTAGTCCAGTGTTTGAGAGGTCGCAGGTTAATTGAGACTGCTGGTTCCCCTACATCATTGCCTTCCTCCTCAGGTTCTTCCAGCAGCTGCCCTCCTCCTATATAGCCACTGCCATTTATAAATGTTTGGAAATCACAGTGGAGCAAGTAAAACATGGTTTGTCAAAAGACAGAATGACTTTCCTTTAGATGATATGCATGTAAATGTTGCTTCCTTTGCTCAAATCTAAATCTAAATTAAAAAAAAATGTTCAGTCGCACAGTAAAAAAGATACAAAGGTTCCTATTATATATTATATGAATACATGCAGAAATGGACACTCTGAAATGATAGCTGAAGTAATGACAGGAGTGTGGACAGAAAGGTGATAGTGCTAAGAGGGAAGAGAATCACCAAGTAGAGAGAACAAGGAAAGGCCTGGACCACCAACCTCCACCTTCAGAGAATTTCCAAAGCAAATTCTCTGCCTGTCTTGACTCTGGGGAGTGATGATGTATAAAGGAACGAAAGAAGACAAATTGCAATGTGAAGATCAACAAGGAACTAATCATTTGTGCCAGCTCTGTTTTCTTTTATGGTTCGCAAGGTGAGAAATGAGCTGATACAAAACGAGTGGAAGACAGTTTTGAAAGCCTGCATTCTTGCCAGTCTCGTGCTGTATCCTCTCTACTGTGCAAAGACCTTGGCTGAGAAAGTAACATTTCCTTTTAAACCATGGCTACACTGAACAACAGCATAACTATTCACAGTGAATAATAGAGATTTGTCAATGTGACTTCTGTTTACATTAAATCATCCATGCTCCCATTAACTCTTTCCCATCAATGTACTACTATAACTGGAAATAAAAACAAAAATTGATCTAGCTCTCACAAATGACATCATATAGGTAATCTATTGCGGTGAAGACTGGAAATCAAGGAAGAACTATGGAACTATGTAACGGTAGAAAAAATGAGAAACGGCAAAATATCTCTGCCAATGAACTGATTGAAAATCTCCCATGCTCCTAGGCATGCCAATGAAACTCAACATTTTTTAATTTTTTTTTTTTGCAGTAAATAGAGAATGGGTTTAATGGATGTAGCTATTTTTTAATGTGAACATTTCTAGACAGAACAGATTAGACCACACCCAGGCTACATCCTCATGGGAAAATGAGGAAAATAGTCCTGCAGAGAGAGAGCACTGACAGTTCATATTGAATGGCCAGAGGTATTGATGAATTCATATCCTGCATTGTGAGAACAGCGGGACAATGCAATTAAGCAAAGCCAACTCCTAGATTTCTCTCTTTCATGTCTCCTAAAATTGATTGGCTAGTGACCAGTGTTTAAAATGCAATCACATCTCTTTGCGGCCTGTAATGTTTCCAGTCAACCATGTGTCCACACAACGTAATGATTAGTGTATATTTACCAATTTCTACTCTGGTACGATAACTACATTATTTCCTAGAAACAAAATCCCTTTATCTGCCTAAGGTCCTTAGATATCACTGTTTTGTTCTCAGGCCTCATACAAGGACATTTTCTCTGATGTGTGTCATTGCCAACCCCATGATCATACAACATGAATATACAAGAGAAATGACCATATTAACTGCTGTGCAACTGCTTTTCCATTCATTAAAGAAGAACCATGAAGAAAGTCTCTAAGCTGATCACAGGTCTCCCTAGCAGAGTAACATATTTTGTGATAGAATGATGCACATCTCCTCCTTAGAGAAACAGGGCTTTGATTGCATG
The DNA here is from genome assembly GCA_030674055.1 of Rhabdomys pumilio. Classification (NCBI taxonomy): domain Eukaryota; kingdom Metazoa; phylum Chordata; class Mammalia; order Rodentia; family Muridae; genus Rhabdomys; species Rhabdomys pumilio. The sequence goes on along the minus strand of JANHMN010000003.1, from coordinate 2,549,315 downwards.
GCAACTTCCCATCTAATAATGATTTGTTTTCTCTCACGTGTAGAATCTAGAAAACTTTATGGTGATCCACACTTTTCACTTACTTTACAGAGCATTTTAACTAGATTCTTAAATTTATGTTTGGCTTCGTTTTTTAGTTTGATACTGCTATTTCCTTTGTTCCTGCTTTACACATCTCATATTATACTATATATTAATGTGAAATATGCATTTCAAATCATGCTTCATCTTTTTAATTAGGGTGATATAAGTAAGGGTGTATATATTATGCATATATTATGAGGAGGAGGACGAGGAAGAAGATGATGTAAAAAAAAGCCAAAAAGAAAAGATTCTTGAACTTCTACTCTAGTCACAGGAAGTTTTTTTCCTATGATGCCATTTTGTCCTGTCCCCAGAGTTTAGTTTAATCAACTCAAAAATAAGAAAAAAACAAAAAAAACACCTCTGACCCCCAAAAGACCTCAGCTGAGAAAGGTCATCAGCTATTGTTTATAAGGTTTATTTATTTATTTATTTATTTATTTATTATCAGTTATTGTTCATAACTTGCCAAGAGAACCATATTTCTTAAGTTTGGTGAGAATTCTCATTTCAGTCTCATCCCAATAAAAATTTGTAAGAATTTTGGAGTTCTTACAAAGGGATAAGATGAGATCAGGGCAGTGTACATTTCACATACTGTGGCATATGGTGAGCAGTGTAGACTGGAAGTCCTGCTGCTGAAATATGATCCCACTGATGGTAATGAAATCAGGCTACAGTAGAACACAGACTCCTAGGTCAACATTCTTACTGTATATAAAAATATGTAGGGCTCTTCTGACAGTTCTATACTAGTAATTCCTTCCAGTTTAGTGCAGAGCATTTAGAGAGATACATTCAAATGTCTCAGACATAGCACCCTAAAGCGACTGCTTTGCCATGTATTTAGGTTGGCCAAATATACTGGAGAGCTTGAGCAAGGTAAGCAAACACAGAATTATCTACACACCACTGTACTTACCTACACAATTTTCTACAAGACAAATTTTTCTCCATAACCCCAAAATAAATAATTTATAATTTATTAGTTGAAAAACTGGAATTAACCTCTCCCACACCTTTATCATAGCTGGAAGACAAACAACTGTAAAAGTAAATAGTTAAAACATACAAGCTTTTATATCAAATCATTTACAAAACCAGCCCAGGCATATTCTCCTATAAAGAATTGCAGAATTATCAGTATCAAATGCTTTCTTAACTATTTACTGAAGTCTATATCTGAGAATTTCTTAAAGATTTTAATTTGTTATTGCTCTGCATATAACCAATAATAATTAAGTAAGTTGACAAATGTATCTATCTATATCTTTACCATTTCCTTTTACTCTTGTCTTCACTCTAGTTATATAACTACATAACTGCAAACGTCAATGTTTTGATGTAGGAATAGCTTCTTCATAGCTCTGTCCTGAAGTACTATTACATAACTAGTTGCCCTCCATATTTGATTATGTTCAAGTCTTCCTTTCTATCAAAGGTTCACTTGAAAAACAGTGACTTTTACAACCAGGTTTTTTTTCATAGTATTATTTGTATTAAAGTAGACACACCTTAAGTTCAAGTTTCTATAAAATTATAAAGATATTTCACCTCATAAGCTACCACATGGAGTCACATCAATGAACACTGTACAAACACCTTACCAGAGTGCTATCCCTGAGATATTCTACTATGACCTCAAGGACCATCTCTTCATAACACAGACAGAAGATGCTAATAAAACCAACCCATAAACCATAAGGGAGAGTATGTGCAGTGATGCTTTGTAGTACAGCTCTAGGGTCGTTTTAGTGAAGTTGCCAGGTGCACCCCAGATGGAATACTAAGTCTATGGGATTCAGCCATATTTTTGAATACTTCCCGTTTGCTTGAAACATCCAAAAGAAAGAAAAATTACCACACAATGAAATATAACGTATCGCCCGGAAAACTGTAATCTGCCCAAGAATTTTGTTATTGCTCTCAAAGAGCTAAGTACATTTTGAAAACTCATTTAGTGAAATTAAATAGCAATTAGCAATCCTTCTAACTAACTTTGCAGTATTATTTAGTAAAAGACTATGTTCAAAGATATGTTTCATGGGAATTTAAAATATTTGATATATAACTCAAAGATATGTATGTATATCTTAGTTAAATAAATATATAAATATATATTTAGCTAAAGAATAAACATTGTTAAAAAACAAGTTGTTGAATTACAGATTGTAATCAATAAATCATCAATAGAAACTAAAAGCTTTGCTGAACTCAATGCAAGTCTTAACTGTGACAGTACCTAATGCCTTCTAATGGTAGTTCATAACATAAAACAAGAAGTATTTTAGCCAGTAATATCATCGAAACAACAAAATATGATAAACATCTGTTTAGTTATATTTTAAAATCTACATTGTTGAAACTTTTCAAGGATGCTTTTTGCCATCCATTTTTAAAATACATTGTCAGAAAAGTAGCAGATAATAGAATCAACATGTAAAACCACTAGTCTTTCTATGCAGTAACAACTAACTTGCTGAAAAAGAAACTGGAAAAAAAATCATCCACAGTAGATTGAAAGAATAAAGATAGTAAAAGAAGTAAAAGACCTCTACATTGAAAACTAAAGATTCCAAAGAAAGAAAACAAGATAACACTAGAGGTTGGAAAGGCCTTACATGCTAAAAGACTGATAGAATTAATATTATCAAAACAGATACATTGCCCTGAGCAATCTGCAGATGCAATGCAATCCTAATTTATTTCAATTCAAATTACACTCTCCTCAGTAGTAGGAAGAAAACAGTTTTATAATCCTCATAAAAGCACAAACAGCTGCAAGTAGCCAAAGCAATGTCAGTGAGAGAGAATGATGCCGGAGATGTCATGACATTCAATTTCAAATTGTCCTAAAAACTCATAGAGAAATAGCCCTGCTACTGCACTCATCTGATAAATTTACAACTTACATACATGTTGGCAAAACATCCATGAGCAGAAAATAAAAAGAAGTCAATTCAAAAATATTTTGAAAATGTATTCAACATCTTTAGTGATCAGGGAGTCAAAAATTGAACAAGAACTGAGCTCCCACTGCAACCCAATCAGGTTGGTCATCACCTAGGAAATGAACAAACAAAGAAAGGAACATGGCAGTGAGGATGTAAGCAATACCAGAGCCATTGGTCACCAAAGAACTCTTCACAGAGGTTCCTGAAATAACAGAGAATCTAATTATTATATGCTCCAATATACTACCACTTTCTAAGTCAGGACACAACTCAAGTAGCTGCACATCCATTTGTACTGTTGCACTATTCGCAAGCTAAGTTATGGAGCAAACCTTAACATGCCCCAGAACATCAGTGAAGACGGACATTATGCTCCACATACAATGGAATTCTACTCAGTTGTGCAGAAGCCTGATTATGGTATGTGCTGGGAAATGATTGGGGTAGGAGAAAGCCTATATTTTCTTGTTACTCTGTTTCAAAGGGAAATATTAAATGACAATTTCTTCATATTTCTTAGGAGAAATACATAAACTTGACCTACTGGCCATACTATGACAACAAGGAATATACTGTGAGTTTCTCCCATGACTTTGAAATGAGAAGATGGCACCTCTTCCATGTTTTCTGTGGAGAATACGTGAGGAAACCTGGTGAAGATTTGTCTTAACTATCTGAGGGAAGAGAGGCATTCTTCTTTATTTTGGCTGATGATGTAATTCAATGTAGAGATTAATTAAGTTCTAAATATTTTTTGGAAGACTTCATTTAAAGAATTGAAAGCTTAATTAGCAAACAACTACTAAGTTTGCAATCAATGAAATTCCCACTGTGAGCTGCATATACGGCATAATATCAAACCATATTCTTATGGCCCCTTGAACTGTCTTATCTCAGAACTTGGGTTTTTGTTTGTTTGTTTCTTTTTGCTAAAGGGCATATTGATATACTTATGCTATTTCCTCCATCTTGCAGTGTGTGTATGTGTAAGCAAATATGTAGAATTTTAACATATTTCTCAAATCTACATTGTTTTTTTTTCCAACACACAGACCTTTCTATCTTTGTATTTCTATTATTTCTCACAGAGTATCATGAAAAAGAAAGAGTAATGTGCTTAAGCAAAGGTTGTTGGGTATGCTTGGATAGGTAAAAAAGCATCAAACAGGACAATTCAGACATTATAAATGTCTGTGAATAAGAAAAGAGGCAAATGGCCAAAAGCATTTTCAAAGAAATATCCCAGCTCTACTTACCAAAAGTAAAACAAAAGAAATGTGTCAGAGGCATGTGAATGCTAAGTTTTTTCACACACAAGGTATACCATAAAACTCCTATCTCTCTAGAGAAACTGTGTAGGTTAGAAGAGAAAAATGATACAGTACACAGGTTTAAAGAAAATAAAGTTGTCTGCTAAGAACATATGCCCGATAATTGTTTAGCAGTTTAAAAACATACTAAAGACTTTTAAAAGCAAGATTAATATATATCACCATAGAACATTTCTAAAATATACATATATAAAATGAGATTAAATTGAATTATTTTATAATGAGGTTGCAATGCCTTTTCCAGACACCAATAGGCTATCAAATAAATATCCCATTGGCCGGTATGACTTATTTCCTATTAATTTTTGGCCAGCGGGATCTCATAGACCTGTTTAAATATTAAGTTATTGATATTTTTCTTGGTCAGCATTGAGAACTTGACTGTAACACACTATTGCTGAACACATCTCATAAATAATAGAGTCAGACAATGTGCAGAAATCAAATTGTTCCAACCTATAATATTCATACCTATTGGCTATCTTTCATAGTGCCAGAATGTGCTTGCACACTCCCAGGGGAGAAAAGTTATAAACAGTGTTACCTAGCTGTGAACCTTGAAAGCTACAAAAACAATTTGTTTGGTAAAAAAATATTCAATAATGGAATAGCAATATAAATGGTATAAAAGTAATGGATTTAGCCACACACATTATAATTGTGTTTAAGGACAAGATAGAATTCATATTTGGTACAATTAAGTGGCCAGGACTCATGGTTTGGTAGTCCTAAGCCTACCATAAGTCCTAAGAGAGAATGCAATACTTTTATTCTGCTAAATAGACATAGTACTTGTATATTCTTGGCCTAAGAAGTGGCACTAGTAGGAGGTGTGGCCTTATTGGAGTAGGTGTGTCACTGTGGACATGGGCTTAAGACCCTAGACCTAGCTGCCTGGAAGTCAGTCTTCCACTAGCTGCCTTCAGATGAAGATGTAGAACTCTTATCTCTGCCTGCACCATGCCTGCCTGGATGCTGCCATGCTCCCACCTTGATGATAATGGACTGAACCTCTGAACCTGTAAGCCAACCACAATTAAATGTTGTCCTTATAAGACTTGCCTTGGTCTGGTGTATTGAGAGCGGATGACTGCTGTAAGAGGAGGAGGGTTTAACAATGGCATGGAGTTCAGAGGGAAATGTGGTGGGGGACAGAGAAAACTCCATGGGAGATTTAATCAAAACACATGTACATTGGATATTCTCAGACAAAAAAATTACTAAAAACATATATATAGAAAACATGCATAAAATTCATTACTGTGGTGGTGGGCATTCTCTATCAATTCTATTATAAGAATTAAAGGTAGCTTTCAATCTACCATTCTAGCTGCAGCTGGGAGAACTTTAAGGTTTACAAGATTCCTGAGCTGTGGCACCAAATGTCTGATTTGATCCCAATGACAGTGCCAATGTCAATACTCATCAGCTAGCTGCTTTAGAAGCCAAAGATGAGCTGAAGCACCGTTTACTGGGTTCTGGCTAGTTTTTATGTCAACTTGACACAACTTGGATCATCTTGGAAGATTCCTGATTGGAAAATAAAACCCTCCTTCTGTAGACTGCAGGCCACAGCAAGAGAAACCTGGACACCAAGCCATCCTCAAAAACCTCAGCACACTATCTGTCATTTCTGCAAGATGTACTAGCACAATGGTGGCACAGAACTTGTGGGAGTAGCAGCTAATATTTGTTTCACTTGAGGCCCAAGCCATGAAAGAGAATCCATGCATGTCCTATAATTCCTGAATGGCCAGGAACCAGACACTAGATTGTCTAGAGACCTAGGGTAGAACCAAATATAACTGGAAAAACAATCAGTGACATGCTTTTTAATATTTGCTAGACTCACAGGTCAGTGCTTGTCCTGTCATAATCAGAGAGGCTTCCTCTAGCAGCAGATGGTAACTGGTACAGATACCCACAGCCATACATCATCTAGAGAAAGAGTCTAAATTAGAGATCTTTATCAGGTCTCTCCCTTCAGAGATGAAAGCAGCATGGAAGAGGGGCAGAAAATGTTACAGGAATCAGAGGAGATGGAGGATAGCAAGAGAATACGGACCACTGAATCAACTCATCAGGGTCCACATGGGCTCACAGAGACTGAAGCAGTAAGCATCACTCCTGTATAGGTCTTCACCAGGTCCTCTGCATATATGTCATATTTGTTTGTTTGGAGGTTTTGTGGGATTCCTAACAGTGAGAGTAGGTGTGTGTGTGTGTGTGTGTGTGTGTGTGTGTGTGTCTTATTCATTTGCCTGATCTTGGGACTCTTTTCTTTCTATTGGGCTTAGTACAATCTTGTAATGAGGGCTTTTATCTTAACTTACTGCATCTTGTTTTGTTCTATTCAGTTGAGCTCTCTTGGAGGCCTTTCTTTCCTGCAGAGGAAATGGTGAGCAGAGTGGGGGAGTATCTGGGAGGAAAGGGAACGGAGGGAGGTGTGAAGAGTGTAGAGAGAGGAAACAGTGGTCAGTGTAATACATGAGAAAGGAATCTCTTTTCAGTTGCAAATAAATAAATAGATAAATAAATAAAATAGATTTTTAAAAAAACCCTCTCCATCACACTAACCTGTGGGCAAGATCCTTAATATGAGAAGGATTCAACTCAGTGTGGATGACTCTACAGCAGGCATGTGGTCTTGGATGAATGTTAAACCAGTTGAGTAAGCTATGATACATAATAGTCAAGACATGAAAGTAATCTAGATGTCTGTTGTCAGGTTAATAGATACAATGAGCCATATACATAAAAAAGAGTATTGCTCAGTATTAAAAAAAAGTCTTCGCAACAGTATGAATTAACCTGGAAAGATACCATACTTCATGAATTATCCAGTGACAGAATTTCAAGCACTACTTGTGCTTGTTAGTTTTTTTCTTTTTAATCTTTAATCGGTTTTATAATCCAGTCTTTTATCTCCCTCCTATTCTGTCCCCCAACAATTCCTCAACCCATTCCTCCTGCCATGTCTCCAATGTCCTCACACTACCACAGTCCTCACACCTTGCCAGGTCTCCCCATTTCTTGGGGCCTCAAGTATCTCAAGAGTTAGATATGTCTTCTTTCACTGAAGCCAGACGATTCAGTCCTCTGCTGTATATGTGTTGGGAGCCTTAGACCAGCTCATGTATGCTTCCCTGGTTGGTGGCTCAATGCCTGAGACATCTCAGGGGTCCGGGTTAGTTGAGACTTCTGGTCTTCCTATGGGGTCACACTCCTCCTCTGTGGAGTGGTGGGCTGTGAGAAGCAGCTGGGTGCTTAGTCGAGCTTGGAACCCCACAGAACCTTATTGGACAGCAGGAATTCAGCTCTGCTCCTAGGCCCCTGTTCTTTTCATTTAGCTTCAGCCCTCCAACAACCACTCCTACAGAGAGGTCTATGGCCAACAGTCAAGAGGAACAGGCCTCAGGCTCTAGAGCGATTTACATACTAATGAGGTTCCTGAAGGCCAGAGGGTGGAGCCAATTAAGCATTCTTCCCCAGACCCTCCCTCCTCTCTCTCTCTGTCTCTCTCCCTATTTAACTCAGGTCTGCCCTGGGTTTCAGGGGGTGCATCCAGATCCATCTACCATCTGCCATGACATTAAAGGTAAAAACCCATGGATTTTCTTGTGTCATTGGGGATGCACCATGAGGAACCCTGAAGAAGCCATTAATGAGCCACTGGAGCCACAGCAGCCATGCCTAACTTCCCCGTGGAGGAACCCTCTCTGAGTTTCCAGCAATTACCGACACTCCTCCACAACTTCTTCTAGACTTTCCATAATTCAACTTCAGGGGGTCCCCAAATTCAGTCCATTGGTTGGGTGTAAGTATCTGCTGTCTCAGTCAGATGCTTGTTGGGCCATGCTAAGCTTCTGTCTGTAAGTACATCATAGAATCAGTAATAGTGTCAGGCCTTGGAGTCTCCCCCTTGAGATGTGTCCTAATTTGCACTGGTCATTGGACCTCCTTTCCCTTTTTTTGTCCCTGCAGTTCTTTCAGACAGGAACATTTCTGGGTGAGAGTTTTTGACTTTGGGATACCAAAACCATCCATCCCCTTGATGCTCTATCTTTTTACTGGAGATGGACTCTACAAGTTCCCTCTCACCACTCTTGGGCATTTCATATAAGATCCCTCCCTTTGAGTCCTGAGTGTCTTTCAACTCCTAGGTCTCTGGTACATTCTACAGGGTCATCTTACCTACTACTTCCTGAGGTTGCCTGTTTCCATCTTTCTGCTGGCCCTCAGGGCTTCTCTCCAGATTCCCCCCCCACACACACACATAATACCTGATCATGCTCCCCTTTTCCACTGCCCTCCTCCTTTCCCACCCAGTTCCCTCCATCCCTCTGCCCTCTGCTTTCTTATCCCTTCCAAGTGGGATTAAAGCATCCTCACTTGGCCCCTTTCAGCTTGTTATTCTTCTTGAGTTCTGCGGATGGTATTCTGGGTACTCTGTACTTTTTTGGCTAATACCTACTAGTGTGTATATACCATGCATGCATGTTCTTTTGGGTTTGAAATATTTTTTAGTTCCATCATTTGCCAGAAAAATTCATGATGTCCGTTTTCCGTTTTCTTTTTTCTTTTTCTTTTTTTTTGGTTTTTTTTTTGTTTTGTTTTGTTTTTTTTTTTTGTTTTGTTTTTTGGTTTTTTGGTTTTTTTTGTTTTTTTGGTTTTTTTGGTTTTTCGAGACAAGGTTTCTCTGTGTAGCCCAGGCTTTCCTGGAACTCACTCTGTAGACCAAACTGGCCTTGAACTCAGAAATCTGCCTGCCTCTGCTTCCCAAGTTCTGGGGATTAAAGGCATGCACCACCACTGCCCGGCTATGTTCTTTTTCTTAATAGCTGAATAGTATTTCATTGTGTAAATGAACCATATTTTCTGTATCCATTCTCCCATTGTGGGACATCTGGGTTGTTTCCATATTCTAGCTATCAAAAAATAAGACCACTAGCACTAACTGCTCTTCCAGATATCCCAAGTTCAATTCCCTGCTGGGTAGTTTTATGTTAACTTGACACAAGCTAGAGTAAAACATACTTTCTGAATAATGTCCTAAGTTTCTCATTCATTAATTGTTGAGGAAAAATGAAAGAAAGTCACAAAGAACATCATGACAAGAGTTCCTCCAATTTTGTCTCATAGAATAATCAGGACGACTTTCAGAAGACTAAAATTTTTAAATAATTCTGTCTTCCTTTAAGAAGTATCAAAATAGGACAAACATCTTAATAAAAAGTTACAGCATTTACCAATTTCTGTATGCATAAAATTTAATTTAGCTTAATATATTAAAAATACAGGCATGCATCTCACTTGATGTTTTATTTTTAAAATTACTGTAATAATACATAATATATCTTCCTCAGAAACAAAATAAATATCATAAGCTATTAGAAAACACTTTCTTCTTTTTAAACTGTTCTACTCATTCCAGCTCCTCATGTAAATTTGCAAATGAAGCTTCCAGCAACTCCAACAAGTTGACCAGCATCACTGCAACTCTCCATCAGTAATTTACATCAAGGAAAGTTAGAGAGAGTCTTGACATAAACAAATTACTGACAAGGTGCTTTACAATAAACTAGAAGGGACACTCCTGCTACAGCATGCTGCCTGTTCTAGTTTAGTTTATGGCTCACAGGCATGACTACTGTTTTTGCTCCTGGACTACTGAAATGAGCACTTCTAAGATCATATACTGCTATTATTCAATACTGAGCTATAAACTTCCTCTTTTAGGGAATAAAATAGCACCATTGGTAACCATGATTATAAATGAGCTCACACCCAGAGAGCTAAAGGATTTTTTTTGGGGGGGCATGGTTTTGTTTGGCTTATTTTTTATCAAATGTTGACATCTGTCTGGTTTAGTCTTACACATTGTCACACTCAGAAGTCTCATTCCATGACCATGTCTAATTTCTTTCTTTATGATAAATCATTTCCCTGTCTGCAAACTCATTTTTTTCACAGTGCCTCACTAGTGTATGAGATATATTTGTGCACCCACAAACCATGAGTCTAGACAAAACATGTCTCCATCACTTTCAGACAGGCTTCACAGGACCATACAGAACAAGGCTTCCAAAGAATGTTTCTTAACCCTAGAAGTTGTTTCATCTGCGATAACTTAAGAATATTGGAATACTCTGTTACACAGAAACAAATGCTAGTGATCTTCCTTGGCTATTGTAAATTAATGCTGCTGGATAATTATGAAAGTGAGTAGGCACTAGAAAACTCCATTTAATATAATATTCATTTCTTTATACATGCATCTCTAATGCTATATTTATTTCCATTTATATAAACTGGTTGATTGTTTTAAATATTTTTTAATTAATTACACATGCACATGATTAAGTGTGTGCATGTTAGTGCAGTGTCCCACAAAGGCCAAAAGAGGACATCATAGAACCTTCATCTGGAGTTACAGGCAGCAGATCAACTGCCTGATAGTTGGGCTTCACTCAAACGTAGATTCTCTGGAAAAGCTGCAAGTGTTCCTAACTACTGAGAAGTCTTGTCAGCCCCAGCTGCCTTAGTTTTAAAAATATCTTTAAGATAATTTTATTTTGCTTGATATTAATCCAGTACACAATACAAATATATTTAATTTATAGATATATAAGAATTGTGGAAATCTAAATAGTATATTTAGATATAAAAGATAGAATCTCATTTTCTATATACAATAAAGACTACATTTTAGATAGGACAAAAAAGTAACTGTAATATAAAAAAATACTGTTATGGATAATTTCAAATATTCACTTTGTTTTAATTTTTTTTTTTTTTTACAAAATATCACCATTGTTATCAAGAAGCAGAGTAAGTGAAAAAGATATCTCAAAAAAGAGCTATGATCAGACAAACATCAAATCAGAGCTCAATACCAGAAAAGAAGTATTCATATTTAAAATCACTTCTCATGATGATGATAGAGGATATTAAGAAGAATATGAATAAGTCCCTTAAAAAAATACAGGAGTGCTCAAGTAAACAGGTAGAAGTCCTTAAAGAGGAACATAAACATCCCTTAAAGAATTACAAGGAAACACAACCAAACAGGTAAAAGAATTGAACAAAATGGTTCAGGACATAAAAATGGAAGTACAAACAAAGAAACCACAAAGGAAGAGTACCAAGGAGATAGGAAACCTAGGAAGAAATGAGGAGTCATGGCTGCAAGCATCACCTACAGAATGCAAGATATCAAAGAGAGAATCTCATGTGAAGAACATACCATAGAAAACATTGACACAACTCTCAAAGAAATGCAAAGTGCCCCTAACCAAAAACGTCCAGAAAACCAGTAAACAATGAGAAGACCAAAACCTAAGGATAATAGGTATAGATGAGAGTGAAGATTCTCAACTAAAAGGGCCAGTAAATATCTTCAACAAAATAATAGAAGAAAACTTTCCTACCCTAAATAAAGAGATGCCCATGAACATACAAGAAGCCTACAAAACCCAAAATAAACTAGACCAGAAAAGAAATTCTTCTCATCATATAATAATCAAAACATCAAATATATAAAACAAAGAAAAAATGCTAAAAGTAATAAGGGAAAAAAGTCAAGTAACATATAAAGGCAGACCTATAAGAATTACACAAGACTTCTCACCAGAGTCTATAAAAGCCAGAAGATCCTGGGCTGATATCATACAGACCCTAAGAGAACACAGTGCCAGCCCAGACTATTAAACCCAGCAAAACTCTCAATCATTATAGATGGAGAAAACAAGATATTCCATGACAAAAACCAAATTTACATAATATCTTTCTACAGATTCGGCCCTACAAAGAAAGGGATAAAAGATGGAAAACTTCAACACAAGGAGGGAAACTACAACATAGAAAAAGCAAGAAAGTGATCTTCCAACAAGCGCAAAAGAAGATAGCCACACAAACATAACTCCATCTGTATTAACAAAGATAACAGGATGTAGCAACTACTTTTCCTTAATATCTCTTAACATCAATGGATTCAATTCCCCAATAAAAAGACATAGAATAACAGACTGGATACATAAACAGGACCCAACATTTTGCTGCATACAGGAAACACACCTCCATGACAAAGACAGACACTACCTCATTAAAAAAAAGGCTAGAAAACATTTTCCAAGTAAAGGGTCTCAAGAAACAAGCTGGGGTAGCCATTCTAATACCAAATAAAATCAACTTTCAACCAGAAGTTATCAAAAAAGATACGAAAGGACACTTCATACACTTCAAAGGAAAAACAATCAACCAAGATGAAAGCTCAATTCTGAACATCAATGCTCCAAATGCAAGGGTACCCACATTCATAAAAGAAACTTTACTAAAGCTCAAAGCACACATTGCACTTCACACAATAATAGTGGGGAATTTAAACACCCCACTCTCAGAAATGGATAGATCATGGAAACAAAAATTAAAAAGAGACACAGTGAAAGTAACAGAAGTTATGAAGCAAATTGATTTAACAGCTATCTATAGAACATTTCATTCTAAAAAAAAAAAAGAATATGCTTTTTTATCAGCATGTCGAGGTACCTTTCCCAGACTAGACCATATAACTGGTCACAAAATAGGTCTCAACAGATGCAAAAAGATTGAAATAATCCCTTATGTCCTATTAGATCACCACAGACTAAGGCTGGTCTTCAATAACAACAAAAACAATGGAAAGCCCACATACATGTGGAAACTGAACAATGGATTACTCAACGATAACTTTGTCAAGGAAGAAATAAAGAAAGAAATTAAAGACTTTTTAGAATTTAATGAAAATGAAGGCACATCATACCAAAATTTATGAAACACAATGAAAGCAGTGCTAACAGGAAAACTCATAGCCCTAAGGGCCTACAAAAACAAAAACAAACAAACAAACAAAAAACCAAAAGACAAAAAACAAAACTGGAGAGAGCATACATTAGCAGCTTGACAATACACCTGAAAGCTCTAGAACAAAAAGAAGCAAGTACACCCAAGAGGAGTAGATGACAGGAAATAATCAAACTCGGGGCTGAAATCAACCAAGTAGAAACAAAAAGAACTATACAAAGTATCAACAAAAACAAGAGCTGGTTCTTTGATAAAATTAACAAGATAGATTAAACCCTTAGCCAGACTAGCCATAGGCAAAGAGACAGTATCCAAATTAATAAAATCAGAACTGAAAAGAGAAACATAACAACAGAAACTGAGAAAATTAAAAAAAATCATCAGATCCTACTACAAAAGCCTATAATCAACAAAACTAGAAAATTTGGATGGAATGGACAATTTTCTAGACTGATACCAGGTACCAAAGCTAAATCAGGAGCAGATAAACCATCCAAACAGTCCCATAACACCTACTGAAATAGCAGCAGTCATTAAAAGTCTCCCCACCAAAAAAAGGCCCAGGACCAGATGGTTTTAGTGCAGAATTCTATTAGACCTACAAAGAAGACCTAATAACAATTCTGTTCAAACTATTCCACAAAATAGAAACAGAAGGAACACTACCCAATTTGTTCCGTGAAGCCACAATTATGCTCATACTTAAACAACAAAGACAAAAAAGAAAGAGAACTTCAGATCAATCTCCCATATGAATATCAATGCAAAAATACTCACTAAAATTCTCTCAAACCAAATCGAAGAACACATTAAAACAATCATCCATCATGATCAAGTAGGCTTTATCCCAGGAATCCAAGGATGGTTCAATATATGGAAATCCATCAATGTAATCCTCTATATAAACAAACTCAAAGAAAAAAAAAACACATGATCATCTCACTAGATGCTGTGAAAGCATTTAACAAAATTCAATACCCCTTCATGCTAAAAGTCCTTGAAAGATTAGGAATTCAAGGCCCATACCTAAACATAGTAAAAGCAATATACAGCAAATCAGTATCCAACATCAAACTAAATGGAGAGAAACCTGAAGCAATCCCACTAAAATCAGGGACTAGACAAGGCTGTCCACTCTCTCCCTATGTATTCAGTATAGTGCTGGAAGTCCTTCTCAGAGAAACTAGGCAACAAAAGGAAGTCAAAGGAATAAAATAGGAAAGGAAGAAGTCAAAATATCACTATTTTCAGATGGTATGATAGTATACTTAAGTGAGCCCAAAACTTCCACCAAAGAACTCCTAAGCCTGATAAACAACTTCAGCAAAGTGACTGGATATAAAATCAACTCAAACAAATCAGTAGCCTTCCTCTACTCAAAGGATAAAGAAGATGAGAATGAAATTAGGGAAATGACATCCTTCATAATAGTCACAAATAATATAAAATACCTTGGTGTGAATCTAACCAAGCAAGTGAAAGATCTGCATGCCAAGAGTCTCTGAAGATCTCAGGAGATGGAATGATCTCCCATGTTCATGGATTGGCAGGATTAATATAGTAAAAATGGCCATCTTGCTGAAAGCAATCTACAGATTAAATGCTATCCCCATCAAAATTCCAATTCAATTCTTCATAGAGCTAGAAAACACATTTTGAAAATTCATTTGGAATAACAAAAATCCCAGGATAGCAAAAAGTATTCTCAACAATAAAAGATTTATTGGGGGAATCACCATTCCTGACCTCAAGCTGTACTACAAATCAGTAGTTATAAAAATTTCATGGTATTCATACAGAGACAGGCAGAAAGATCAATGGAATAGAATTGAAGACCCAGAAATGAACCCACACAGTTATCTATGGTCGTGTGATCTTTGACAAAGAAGCTAAAACTGTCCAGTGGTAAAAAAGATATCATTTTCAACAAATGGTGCTGGTTCGGCTGGAGGTCAGCATGTAGAAGAATGAACATAGATCCATTCTTATCTCCTTGTACAAAGCTCAAGTCCAAGTGGATAAAGAACCTTCATATAAAACAAGATACACTGAAACTAATAGAAGAGAAAGTAGGGAAGAGCCTCGAATACTCGGGCACAGGGGAAAAGTTCCTGAACAGAACATCAATGGCTTATGCTCTAAGACCAATAATTGACAAATGGGACCTCATAACATTACAAAGCTTCTGTAAAGCAAAGAACACTGTCAATACGACAAAATGACAACCAACATATTGGGAAAAGATCTTTACCAATCCTATACCTAATAGAGGGCTCATAACCAATATATAGAAAGAACCCGAGAAATCAGACTCCAGACAACCAAATAACCCTATTAAAAATGGGGTACAGATCTCAACAAAAAATTATCAGCAGAGCAATATAGAAGCGCTGAAAGAAATGTTTAACATCCTTAGTCATCAGGGAAATGCAAATCAAAACAACCCTGAGATTTTACTTCACACCAGTCAGAATGGATAAAATAAAAAACTAAGGTGATAGCAGATGCTGGTGAGGATGTGGAGAAAGAGGAACACTCCTCCATTTTTGGTGGAATTGCAAGCTGATACAACCACTCGGGAAATCAGTCTGGTGGTTTCTCAGAAAATTGAACATAGCATTACCTGAGGACCCAGGTATACCATTCCTGGGCATATATATACCCAGAAGATGCTCCAACATATAACAAGGACAAATGCTTCACTATGTTCATAGCAGCCTTATTTATAATAGACAGAAGCTGGAAAAAACCCAGATGTCCTTCAACAGAGGAATGGACACAGAAAATATGGTACATTTACATAATGGAGTATTACTCAGCTATTAAAATCAATGACTTCAGGAAATTCTTAGGCAAATGGATGGAACTAGAAAATATCATCCTGAGTGAGATGACCCAATCACAAAAGAACATGCATGGTATTCACTCACTGATAAGTGGATGTTAGCCCAAAAGCTCGCAATACCCAAGATACAACTCACAGACCACATGAAGCTCATGAAGAAGGAAGATCACAGTGTGGGTGCTTCAAGCCTTAGAAGGAGTAACAAAATACTCATGGGACCAAATATGGAGACCAAGCATTGGTCAGAAATTGAAGGATAGGTTGTCTGGAGACCTCTCCACCTGAAATCCATCCTGGGTATCCATACCCTCTACAAATGTAGAGGCTGATATGAATGCCAGAAAGTGCATGCATGCTAACTGGAGCTTGATATAGCTGTCTCCTTAGAGGTCTGTCAGACCCTGACATATACAGAGGTGGATGCTCACACCCAACCATTGAACTTATTATGGGGTTCCCAATGGAGGAGTTAGAGTGAAGACTGAAGGAGCTGAAAGAGTTTGCATCCCCATGGGGAGAGCAACAATACTAACCAACCATAGCTCCCAGGGTCTTAACCACCAGCTTGGCAGCACATAGGGAGGGACCCATGGCTCCAGCTGTATATGTAGGGAAGGATAGCCTTGTTGGGCATAGGTGGGAGAGGTGGTCCTTATTTCTGTGAAGGCTGGATGCCCCAATGTGGGGGAATTCGAGGTTGGGGAGGTGGGAGTAGATGAGTAGGGGCACATCCTCATAAAAGCAGGAGGAGGGAGTGATGGGATAGGGGGTTTCTGGGTGGGGGGAAATAGGGAAAGGGGATAACATTTGAAATGTAAATAAAATATCCAATACAAAATGTAAAGTTCAGAGGACTCTCTTACACATTTATGTTGTCTAATTAATTTTAGAAATATAGAAGCACAAGTCTAATATGGAGTTTCAGGCCCTAAAATTAATTATATGTCTTGAATCAATGGAGAAAATCTCATCAAAGTAACTGACCAATTTCTTTACAGCAGCAAATATATCACTTGTGGAAAGATAAATCACCCAGACATGAAGTTGTTGATAGCATGTTCCTTGCCAAATTTCCAAAATTTCAATCAGCCCTGTGTTCTTTGATCACCCAGATGGTATGTGGCTGTGAATCCAGACAGAAAATACATGTAATCATTATTCTAAAGAACAATGTTGGGATGAAGTATGTGAGGGTTGACAGTATGAGTGTAGTTAGAGAGAGAAGGTTCTAGAAGACAAGGTGGTTGGCTAACATATAGAGAACCATAACAATCAGTACCCTTTGGGTATTATTTCCTTATGAGGATTCAGAACAAACCTAAATTCTCATCTTCTGGTATAAGTACCCATGCAGCAGCATGAGGTTTTCATTCCTTCTTTTTAAGTTGAATGTACAATGTAAGTGATAGGAAAAAAAACCTTTCTTTCATATTATTATTCAAACAATTGCATCTTAGAAGTAATTGTATCTCTGTTTACAGATTCATATTAATATCAAATACTCACTACACCCTGCCTTTGGTGCTGAATATCTGGAGACATTAGAAATGTGTGTTTATTAGATTCTAGTAAACATTTGCACACTACACAATATGTGGCAAAAGTAAATCTCATATCTGTATCTTCCTTTCAGACATGATGAAACTAAATTTTCTAAAGAACAGTATCTTTTCAAGCATTTTCCTTCTACGTAAACTTCACTAATAGAGTTCTTTTTATATTCAAATTATTTCCTAACTTTCATTACTTATTCCACATAACACTCTTAACCACCTGCTAATTCAAAGGAAGCACTCAAACATTTTTTTGTGTCTTAAGGATAAGAAAAATTTCAGAAGTTCTAAGTGGCTTTGTCAGTTTGTAAGGAATGAACCATGTTTGATTTAAACATGGGATCGAACACTTCAACTTGCATATCATTTGAAATCCAGACATAGGAATAAAGGTTTTACAAATGGAGATATCTTCTCTACAAGATAAATCTATACTAGAAAACCAGAGGCTAGGAGCAATTGATCTTCCAGTGAAACAGAGGACAAAGCAGCACCAGAAAACTGTGACTTTCCTAAACACTAAACATTAGCCCAGTTTTTTTTTAGCCTTGACACTACTGACATGTGCTACCCTACTTATGGCTATCCTAAGCCTTATAGCATGACTGGCAGCATCCCTGGGCTATGCCAGAAGATGCTTGACCAGTGACATCTTTACTTTCACCCTACCACCCATGTATATGTGACTATTAATATTATTTCCCAATTCATCAAATATCTTCTGGCAGCTCTTCTTCAGATGCTCATATTCTGAGTCTTGTTCCCCTGTAGCACCATAATGCCATTATTTCCATTCATGAAGCCTTTCATTTTCTTTTTCCCCCCACTGGACACTACGCTCTACTTTAGTGTTTGACATAGAATCTCAAAACGAGGTTTGCTATATTATTCTAATCCTCTTGCCTCGGCCTCTCTTCCTAGCATGCCGGTAGGACAGTCATTTGCTTACCAGTCCTGGTCTATTAATCCAATTTTTAGGTAAAAATGATCATCACTTATATTATTTATTAAAAGAGAGAAGTTCAAAGGCTAGTTAATATAATGAAATTGGTATCTAAAAATAAATAGTGTTTCAAATCCAGTGTATTATAGATATTATTTGAGTTTCTGTCAATCGGGATGAAATGTTGTGCAATGATTTTAAAACTCTGTTCTTTAAGGTCAGGCAACCTGAATTCAAATGTTATTTTTCACATTTATAAATTGTGTGACCATTATCAAGTTGCTTAAATTCCAACATAAGTAGTCTTCATGTTAAAGTAACATAGTATATATTTTCAGTTCACACTGAAATTCATAGAACAGCCCTTCCTGATGCTATGACATATATTATGTAAAACAACCCATCATCTTTTTACTAATAATAAAAGTGTAAAATCTCATCAATAATCTTTATTTTAGGTTCAAATATCCATGTTTTTTTTCTATGCTCAAAAATTAAAATGAAATTGGAATATATTCTAGATCCCTAGAAATTCAAGTTTATATTTATTTCAACTTAGGTTGTCATAGGATAGTTTAAAACATAAGTGGTAGTTAATATTTCCAATTTAGTTGGGTCTAGGTCCAACCAGGATGCAATCCTCTGGACACAACTGTGAGAGATTAGCTCGATTAGGTTAGCCTCTTTGAATATTTCTGAGGGATTTTAATTAAGTCATGAAGACCACCCAAAATGTGGGTGACACCACTACCCTGGGATGGGATCCTGAAGTGAAGGAAAATTGAAAGTGAACCAAAAACAAATATGGGTCACCCATATTCTGATGTAACATGACCTTAAGCTCCCATTGTTATGACCTTCCTACCGCGATGACTTAAATGACCATAAACTTGAACTGTGAGCCAAGTGAAATCCTTGCTTCCTGAAGTTACTTTGTCTATTATTTTACCACAGTAAAAGGAAACATAACCAAGACATATGTGAATATATACCTTTCATAATTGTATATTTAACCTATAAGAACCCAGCTGTGTATTCTCAAATACAATGATCAAGGGTAAAAAAAAATTAGAAAAAAATACATTTTTATATATTTTAAGTTGATTCAGCTTCTCTGATCATACTAAAGAATCCATTTGAATCAATATTTTCAAAGTGACATTTTTTAATTTGTAAAATTATACCCATTTTGGGAGGCAGCACATATCAGAGCTCCTATGTGAATTTCCGAGGACAACTAAAGGAATCTGTGCTCTCCATAATCCAGGGAAATGGAACTGAGTTAACTGGTATTTATAACTACTGAGCTACATCACTAGTCTCTGACCAACTATTTTTTTTTAATAAAAACATCCCTAACATTATTTAACCTAAGCAATTGTGTCACAACGGAATAAACATTATTGAAAACACAGTAGATGGGAGACTATATTTTTATTCAATATTGAGAAAAATCACACAGGGCACACTGATTGTATATATTAGAAAGAAATATGGTAGGAAATTCATCAGATAGAAGTTCAAATCATGCAAGATATCTGTCTCCATGCATCTCCCTCCCATTGTCTGGTAACTAATGTAGAAAATTATGCTCCCTTATTCTTAAATTGCATTATAAGAATGAAAAATGTAACAAAAAGGTTAAGTAGTCATCTTGCCAGGATGCAGATATCCTGTATTTTACTAAAATATCATGTCTTCCCTTTTACCAGATAACACTTGCAGAATCTCCTTGGTCCATTCTCTCTCAGTGACTCCTGAAGCAACTTAATCAGCCATCACTTCCAGATGACTAACTCAGAGAACATAAGAATATAATCCATCCATCGGCCAGAACGGGATACTGGTGAATAGTATCCAAGACATCAGTTTTCCACTGAAATGTTAACTGATCAGGGGTCTTTCCGAACCCCAAAAGCAACTCAAACTAGTTTAGATTCTTTAACACAAAGTTTACTTTCTGATTTTAATACATATTCTTTCCACAAAGGAAATACAAGATATTTAGCTGAGTATAGTGGTGCATGACTATAATTGCAGAACTCTGGAGGTATCGCTACAAGCAAGGCATGCTTCCTCTAGCCGTAAGTTAGTGGCCACCAGGACAACCAAGGAGGATCCTGTTGCAAGTAAAAATGGTGATATGAGAGTACCGTGACATTTCCTAAAGCTATCTACAGGTCATTTATGCATCGGCGTACAAGATGCAGGGCTATAAGCTCCTTGTTCCTTCTGGCTTAGTCAGACTGTTGACCTCATCCAGCAATTCTGAATTCTAGTACATTTCCAGGTACAAGAAACCAAAGGTAATGGATTTTAACTAGTTTCCTAAGTCCTTTTAATAAAAAAATAACTCCACATAGGAAAAATATGAGTAAGAATTGATCTGTAGCCTTGTGCTAAGGATTTTGTAAAGAAAACACACGCCAGCTAATTTCTATGATATAACTTCAATAGTCCAGTAAGCACCTCTGCCAAAGATGACCATAGAAGAAACCTTAAGGAACAAATAAGGAGTTTACAGCAGAGAAGCTGAATTACTTTCAGAAACAACACGACCAAAGCTACAGAGCTGCAAAGTGTTAAACAGTAACTAAAAGCAATTTAGAATTAGGACCTAAGGATAAGAAGCAGAGCTCTCAGAATCAGCAGGCCTGGAGAGCTGCCATAGAACCGATCATTAGAAAAAATCATGATTTCTAAAAGCGTAATATGGAATGCAATAACTTTTCTAATTAGGCCACAGAACAGTCAGGCAGATGTCAACTGCCAGAGAACTAAAAAGCTATCCATTATTTTTTATGATTCAAAAATGTCTTTGGTTCGTTACTTTTCTCATTACTGTGATCAAATACCAGACCAAAAGAAACAAAGGGGGAAGCTTACATTGGCTCACAGTTTAAGAAGGAGTTCAGTCTATTATGGCCAGGAACCCATGGCAGGTAGAATGCGATGCAACCAGTTTCTTTGCACCCATAGTATATAGATGAATGGATGAGACACAGGGCTGGGGTGTATAATCTCAGGCGCTCACCCAGTGACCAATTAATTCAAGTACAACTCCACTTTCTTAATCTTCTACAAGCTGCCAAAACAGCATGACCACTTAGAGATCAATTACTCAAATAAAGAATTTTTTGGGAGATATTTCACATTCAAACAATATAGTCCTGTGTTATACAGTATCAAATTACAGAAATCGGGAAGAAAATCCCAGAGTTGTAATATTTCACCTCAGTGTTTCCAATCAAACAGAGTCAAATATAAATGTTGTAATCACTTGCTCATATGGAAGTTATTATTTACTTGACCAACTACATGCTGCTGCCATTCCAATACTTTCCTACGAGTTTGATTTCCACTTTTTGCTTATGTTCACAGAGGAATAACTTCCCAGTTTCCTTGGGTTAATGAGATATTCTCTCAAATTACAGCAATGAGATCTCTAGGCCCAGGTTTTCCTACCTGTATGGTATCACATGATCACATGTATTCATGGACACAAAGAGACTGTAACTTTAGATTTGACTTTCAACCAATAGTCCAGCTGTTATAACAGTAAAGTTAACAGTACCCAGCGGAACAAGTAAGGGTGATGTTTAATGCAAACTAGGTTAGGGAAATATGATCACTTCCTATTATATTACAAAGCAATAAAATATTAAAAAGGACTCCTTGGGGAGATATTTAATGTATATTGATAAAGTTGATAGCCTGAGGAGTTGTATCTGAACCTAAGTACAACACAGTATTAGAAAAATTGTAGGCCAGCTATTTCCATCAAAATGATGTAGAAAATGAATATGATTGAGCTAGAATACATACTAGAATATGTATTCTGAAACTAGGCAACTCTGAGAAGAAAAATCTATATTCTGCCTCATTTATTCCAACTATGTAGATTCTATTTTTACTTTTGGTATTTGTTTATTTTGTGTATATTAATGCTCACCTGAATGTATGTATTGCACCCTGTGTCTGCCTATGGGTGCTTGTGAGAACATGCAAATGCTGGAAATTGAACTGGGATTCTTGGTAAGAAGAGCAAATACTTATAATCATTGAGCTATCTCTCCAACTGAATACATGTACATTTTTAAAGACTATCTATCTATCTATCTATCTATCTATCTATCTATCTATCTATCTATCTATC
>JANHMN010000003.1:2499233-2526598 GCA_030674055.1 Rhabdomys pumilio | reverse complement strand
ATCTATCTATCTATCTATCTATCTATCTATCTATCTATCTATCTATCATCTATCTATCTATCATCTATCACCTACCTATCTACCTACCTATCTATCTGTATATATAGTATCAAATTATATATATATATATATATATATATATAATGTGCATATATACATTCAAGTAGGTCTGTTTGCTTCTAAACTTTATATTTTTAATTATTGCAATATACACACACACACATAAATATGTCAGGATAAACTGATGTGGTATATATACATTTTTTTCTATCACAGTGTGGCAAGATTTAAAACTAAAGGATAAAAAACAGGAGCCAGCACATTTGACTGACTTGGCTTGCATGCCAGCACCAGTGATCCTCTCCATTGAAACTAAAATTCCAACAAAGCAAAAACCCTTATCTTCTATCTTCCATACTACCCATCTCCCATCCTTATTCTTGATAGATCGCAAAAGAGAATATGAAACATATATATTCCTATAGATTTGTATTCCTTGACTAGTTTTGGAACTAATATACAGACAGTATTTCTAAGAAACATAAACCAATTGAATATATCAACTTCCTCAACTTTGTACATCACATTGTAAAAATAATTTTCCGAATTTGGTAAAAAATACAAAATATTTAAAGAAACCAAATGACACAAATCTACAACTCAAATAATTTCAATCTGTAGGTAGAAATGTATAATAAATACTGAAATGCCTAGAGAATACATCCCTAAGTTCTCTGATGTCTTGTTACATTTATTGTTTAAGAGCTATTCTGCAATAACACACCATTGTTATTATCTAAATATGTATAGTTAATGTTGCGTTCATATTGCATCATCAATGTAGTTATAACTACCCATGTCTGTAGCATACTAACAATGTCTCCCATCATGTTAACAAGAACAATAATAATACCAACTAACATTCCACTGAGGTTGACTATAGCTAGCCCAAGTACTATTTTTGTTACGTTATACTTACCACATTATTTAATGGTCATAATAATCTTACAAAATAGAAGTTCAGCATTTACTGCTGTTACATAGCTAGCAATATGTATCCTATATGAAGTATACTGAAAGGGTTTAGAGCTAATCCTTGTAATTATTGCATTGCTATGTTTATTTTGACTACCTCAGCAGCATGATTACAACAAAAGGTACAGAAAATCTATAGCTACAGAAAACAGAGATTCCTCTCACCTGGGACTATATGTTCTTAGAGTTATATGCTCATTCTCTTCATATAGATAGGTGATATGCAGAGAAGTAGGCAGGCAGACAGATGGATAGACAGAAAAAATATCAAATCAAACATGAATTAGTGGATTTAGTCAGGGAGGGGAAACTCAACAACTTCAAGTGAAATTTAAAAATTGCCCAGAGGGAATCCTGCAGCTAAGAACTATACAACATTTATAACATTTAAGCAGATGAGAATTAGGGGCTATAAGGTTTTAGAATTCGTACTGGCAGGAAGCCTCAAGCCGAGATGATAGAAGAAAACAAAATGATGCAAATTTAAGTGGGTTAAATAGAGAGAAAATCAGTAGGGGGGATCTTTAATCAAGCCCAAACTGAGAGGAGAATAGAGGTTGATGATGTGTAAATGGTTAACAATTTTATATCTACTGAGATCAGCTCTATTCAGGTGATTTTTTCTCAGTTTTTAAGTTCTTGGTAGCTTAATCTGTTAAGGCAAGAATATGTAGGGTTGTAGGAATCATTCGCTTTTCCACGTGAAGAAATCAGTTGATTTAAGACACTCAAGATTTACAAAGCTAAAGGGAAATTTAAATATCATCATCAGACCACACCAAATGAAAATCAAAAGAGGAACAAAAAGAGGTTAATTAAGCTTGCTTTCATCGCTCTAAATGTCACTGACATAATCTTGAATAAGATAATTATTTAGAGGCAGGATGTGAAGTGCAGCATAGAAGCTAATTTGGAATGTCCCTAGAGGAAAGGACTTCAGAAAATAATGCATCTCTAGACTTTTCCTTTAGAGAAACAAACACAAAAGAGATCAGTAAAGACAATGGACTATGTTCATCACTAAAACATTTTACAGAAAATAATTTATCACATACATTCTAAACCTTTGATCATCTCTGTATGTTCTAATTAGATTTGGAGATAAGGACAATCACAAACATAATCTTCTCAATTTAACACTCCTGGATAAAGGCACAGAATATGACTAATTAGAATTTCAACTCTTTGAATTGTTAAGACATCTAATAAGAACACCATTGTCACAGGCTTTGTTGGAAGGTAACTTGAATGCAGCAGATTATGTGTTCTGTGGGAAGATGAAAAAAGACAGAGTCAGTTTCGACCTTTTAGAAACATATAAGTCATATGGCAAACAAACATGGTGAATATTAAACCATGTTAAAGAAAATATTATAAAGTAGATTTTAAAGAAAATGAGTGTGGGGGAAATTGAAAATTCAAAAATATGGGTTTTTAAGTAAACATAAGTTAGAAACTATCAACTGTCTGAATGTGAGATGACTGGTGGTAAGAGTTTTAGATAAGGGATGGAAAATTTGGGTCATATAGGAAAGACAAAGTAAATAGTTAAACACATTCAAAAGCCTTTAGATTGGCAGATCTGCTTGGAAAAATTGCTTAAGTGTATTTGTCAATGGGACAATGACAACATTGATTCTGAAGGAGGAGATTTAGGCCAAGGAAACCAGACAGCAGTCTTCCGCTCGGCAGTAATAGAGAGCATGCTGGGTTATTTTGAATGTGATCTACTGAGGGTATTAAACTTTTATGACTTTGGATATAAATACATATGTTCAGAAGACTTTACAGCTATTCATCTTATAATGGTTTATAATTATCATTAACCAACATAATCCTGTGTGCCAGCAGCGTGTTCAATAATCCCATTATTGAATTCTTCTTATAACTCCACGGAATATACACTGTGTATTCAAACATTTTGTACATATATATATATATATATATATATATAATAGTTCACCATCGAGTATGTGCCGGTAATGTGCTGAGCACTTTATGAGTGTCATGTGACCTAACCCTGAAGTAGTATAACCTTAACATGGTTTCACGGAACTAAAAAGAAGGCATTGTTAATTAGGGGCAGATCCTGACCAAAAAATAATTATATAGATTTCTGAATATGTAGCCTGTATTATAGCTAATAAAAAAAAAGTCTCATAATTTGGAGCCTGAGGAAAACTAGAATGTAATTGAAAAAACAAAACCTAGTCTGTCTCTGTCTCTGTCTCTGTCTCTGTCTCTCTCTCTCTCTCTCTCTCTCTCTCTCTCTCTCTCCCTCTTTCTCTCTGTCTCTGTCTCTCTGTCTGTCTCAGAAACCATCAAGGTCAACAGCTCCACAGTTAGAGATAGTAATCTTTGAGATGCTACCCTATCTATGCTGGGATTTGGGTTAGCATGATCTTGGGGAAGCATAATCTTATGTACACAGACAATGCTGCTGTGAGTTTGTATGTATAGTGGCCCAAGCCAGAGTACACATGGAGGGTTCCATGGATCCAGCTGCATATGTAGCAGAGGATGGCCTTGTTGGACATCAATGGGGGAGACAGGCCCTTGTTCCTGGAAAGGCTCCATGCCCCAATGTAGGGAAATGACAGGGTGGGGGAGGCAGGAGTGGGTGGGCAAGTAGGTGAGCACCCTCATAGAAGCAAGGGAAGGAAGGATGAGGTAGGGGGTTTCTGTAAGGGAAACTGGAAAAGAGGATAACATTTAGCATATATATAAATAAATTATACAATAACAAAAGTGAAAACAAGGGAACTCCAATGTAAAAAAAAAAAAAAAAAAAAGCTATCATTGCACAAAAATGTCTCAATATTTGAAACTCTGTGTTTTCAGCACAATAGCAATCACCATGTGATCTGACCACTGTGATCTGGCCAAATGAATGATAGCTTTCTCATCACTTAGAAAAGATAAGTACTCACTAGTTGTTCAGACAGTAGGCATTATTGCTTCCTAAAAACTATCACACTATGTTGTCCGAATGATTGAACTCAGAAAGTTCATGTCCCTCCTCAAAACCACAAACCTACTGTTTGTTGAGATTTGAAATTCTGATGCAGGAATATTTTATGATTATAGAACCTCTCATTTCTTTCCTTATGCCTCACTGAAACTTTGATACACACTTATACACCCTGCATAAAACTCAAGTCCAAGTGGATCAAAGGCATCAACAAAAACTAGATACACTGAACCTGATAGAAGAAAAAGAAGAATAGCCTGAAATGTATTCGCACAGGAGCTGACTTTTTGAATTAAACATGGGTAGCACAGGCACTGAGATCAACAATTAATAAATAGGACCTCACCAAACTGATAAGTTTCTATCAGGCAAAGGGCTACATCAATTGCGAAAAATGGCAGCCTACAAAATTGGAAAAGATTTTTACCAACTCCACATCCAATAAAGAATGAATATTCAAATATATAAAGAACTCAAGAAACTGGATATCCAAAACCAAACAAACAACTCCCTCCCAAAAAACTCTAACAAACCAACTTAAAACATGAGATACAGGTCTAAACAGAATTCTTCCTAAAAGAATCTCAAATGGCTGAGAAGGACTTAAAGAAGTGTTCAATATCCTTAGCCAATAGAGAAATGCAAATCAAAAGTATTTCAAGATTTCATCTTATACCAATCAAAAAGGCTAAGTTTAAAAACCCAAGTGACAGTTCATGCTGGTGAGGATGTTGAGCAAGCAGAACAGACCTCCACTGCTGGTGGAAGTACAAGCTTCTGTAGACATTTTAGAAATCAATATGGAAGTTCCTTTAAAAATGGGGACTCAATTTACCTGAAGACCCAGCTATATGACTCTAGGGCATATACCCAAAGGATACAACCTACCATAAGGACAGGTGCTCAGGTTTGTTCACTGTGGCTCTATTTATAATGAGAACCTAGAAACAACCTAAATGTCCTTCAATAGAAGAATGGATAAAGAAAATGTGGTACATGTACACAGTAGTGTATTACTTAGCTATTTTAAAATATAACATCATGAAGTTTGCAGGTAAATAGATAGAACTCAAAAAAATAAAATAAAAAACAGGGCGAGGCAACCCCAGATTAGAAAGATAAAGTTGGTGTGTATTATCTTATAAGTGGATTTTAGTCATTAAGTAAATAATAACTAATTTACAGTCCATAGACCCAGTGAAGTTAAGTAAAGAGAATAGGTCTGGTGAGGGTCAAGGATCTCCCTAGGACAGTGAAATAGAATAGATTTTATGGGTATTTTTAGGGTAGGTAGAAATGGGAGCAGAGCCATTAGGTAGGGGTGGGAAATGTGGTGGAGGGAGAGCGGTCATGAATTAGGCTATGGGAAGTGATGTGGAAACTAAGAGTGGAAACTTTCTGAAATATTTGAAGGTGATCGCAATGAGAACTCCAAGTAAAGAGAAATGTAGAGTATCAACTGGTCGTTTTTTGTTACCAAGTGATGTACCAGGTTGAATTCAATTGAGTTGTTAGCCAAGGGCATTCCACTGAAATTCTCAAAACACTCAGGCTGTTACTAAAACAACGAGTTTCTTTCTACAAACTAATAATGTGCAGAGACTGAGTAGAAGGCTTGGTATTGCTGAGGACAATCCCCACCCAATTCATTGAACACAGAGAACTAGAGCTGGGACCTACATGAAACCTCCTCCACCCCTACATTCTAGTTTGTTTGGTGATGCGAGAAGGTAGTCTTCAGGCTACTGAAAAGCGAAAGATGTATACCAATCCAGTCTCTAAACCTTTTACCTAGAATCTGTCCTGCCTGCAAAATATGCTAGGGCAATGTAATAAAAAAATTGTAGGAATAGCCAACCAATATTTGATTTGACTTAAGGCCCACTCCATAAGATAATACCCACACACTACACCACTTGGGTGAGCAAGAACCAAGGACTATATAGCCCAGAGACCTAGGGTAAATCCAAGCAATACCTGTATAAAAATACGTTCAATTTAAACATGACTCATAAAGGTATTCTACTACACACATAGAGCAGTGCCTGGTCCAGTCATCATTATAGAGGCTTCCCCTAGCAGCAGACGGGAACAGACACAGAGGAGCACAGTCAAATACTATGTGGAGAGAGTCTAATGGGATCAAATTCCTCCCCTCACACCCCAGAGAATCCCACAGAAAAGGAGACTGAAAGAGGGTAAAGGCCAGATGTGATGGGGGCTCTCTGAATCAACTAGGCAAGGCATATATGTGCTTGCAGCACACAAGGGCCTACACAGGTATCTATCATGCCTTCTGTCTATTTATTACTATTATTAGCTTAACATTCTTATGAAACTCCTGACAAGTATAAGGAGTGAGTTTCTGAATCTTGTGCCTGGTCTTGGGACTCTTCTCCTCTTCTTGTATTGCAATGTCCAACTTTATATGATAGTTTTTGCTTCAGCTTACAATATTTTATTTTTTCATGCTTGGTTTTTATCTCTTAGAAGCCTGTTGTATTTTAATGAGAGGCAGAAAGGGAGTAGATTACAAGAGGGGGTAGAGGAGTTAGGAAGGTACTTGGAGGAGTAGAGAGAGGATATATTGTGTGATTAATAATCTATTTTCAGACAAGATCCTGGTGTGGCAGTTCCTAGGGAGGTCTGAGCATCAACAGACCAATGCAGATGTGGATGCTTGGAGCCAACCATCAGACTGAGCTCAGGGACCCTGGTGGAGGAGCTGGTAGAAGGACTGGAAGATTGGAGCAGAACTGCAACCTCATTGATTCTGACCACCCAGTTCTCCCAGAGACAAGATCACCAGACCTCTAAGGAGACAGCTATATCAGGCTTCTGTCAGCATGCACTTCCTGACATCCCCATCAGTGTCTATCTTTGGTAACTGCACATGGGATGGATACCCAGGTGGAATGGTCTCCAGACAGACCCTCCTTCAGCTTCTGTCCCACATTTTGTCTCCATATTTGCTCCCTTGAGTATTTTGTTAATCCTTCTAAGTAAGACCGAGGCACCACACTTGGTCTTCCTGCTTCATGAGCTTCATGTGGTCTGTTAGTTGAATCTTGGGTATTTCAAGCTTCTGGGCTAATATCCAATTATCAGTGAGTAAATACCATGTGTGTTCTGTGATTGGGTTACCTCACTTGGGATGATATCTTCTAGTTCCATCCATTTACCTAAGATTTTCTCGAATTCATTGTTTTTAATAGCTGAGTAATACTCCATTGGGTAAATGTACCACATATTTTTGTATTCATTCCTCTGTTGAAAGACATCTAGGTTCTTTCCAGCTTCTGGCTATTATAAATAAGGCTGCTACGAACATAGTGGAACATATGTTCTTGTTATATGTTGGAATATCTTCTGGGTATATGCCCAGGAGTAGTATAGCTGGGTCCTCATGTAGGGCTATGTTCAATTTTCTGAGGAACCCCCAGACTGATTTCCTGATTGGTCGTACCAGCTTGTAATCCCACCAACAATGGAGGAGTGTTCCTCATTCTCCACATCCTCACCAGCATCTGCTATCACCTGAGTTTTTGGTATCTCGGGGCTGTTTTGATTTGCATCTCCCTGATGACTAAAGATGTTGAACATTTTTTTAGGTGCTTCTCTGCCATTCGAGTTTCCTCAGTTGAGAATTCTTTGTGTAGCTCTGTACCCTATTTTTAATAGGGTTATTTGATTGTCTGGAGTCTAATTTCTTGAGTTCTTTGTATATATTGGATATTAACCATCTATCGGATGGAGGATTGGTGAAGATCTTTCCCCAATCTGTTGGTTGTTATTTTGTCCTATTGACAGTGTCCTTTGCCTTACAGAGGCTTTTCAATTTTATGAGATCCTATTTGACGGTTCATGATCTTAGTGCATAAACCACTGGTATTCTGTTTAGGAAATTTTTTCCTGTGCCCATATGTTTAAGTCTCTTCCCCAATTTCTCTTCTATTAGTTTCAGTGTATCCGGTTTTATATGAAGGTTCTTTATCCACTTGGACTTGAGCTTTGTACAACGTTATAAGAATGGATCAATTTGCATTCTTCTACATGCTGACCTCCAGTTGAACTAGCACCATTTGTTGAAAATGCTGTCCTTTATCCACTAGACAGTTTTAGCTTCTTTGTCAAAGATCACATGACCATAGATAGCTGTGTGGGTTCATTTCTGGGTCTTGGATTCTATTCCATTGATCTTTCTGCCTGTCTCTGTACCAATACCATGCAGTTTTTGTCACTACTGCTATGTAATAAAGTTTGAGGTCAGGGATGGTGATTCCCCCAGAAGTTCTTTTATTGTTGAGAATAGTTCTCACTATCCTGGGTTTATTATTATTCCGAATGAAATTGAGAATTTCTCTTTTTAACTCTGTGAAGTTGTTTATCAGTTTTAGGCATTCTCTGATGGAAGTTTTAGGGTCACTTAAGTATACATCTATAAATAGTAAAATTTTGACTTGTTCCTTTTCTATTTGTATCCCTTTGACTTTCTTTTAGTGTCTAATTGCTTTGGCTAGAACTTCCAGTACTATATTGATGAATAGATAGGGTGAGAGTGGGCAGCCTTGTCTAGTCCCTGATTTCAGTTGGATTGCTTCAAGTTTCTTTCCATTTAGTTTGATGTTGGCTACTGGTTTGCTGTATATTGCTTTTACTATGTTTAGGTATGGACCTTGAATTCCTGATTTTTCCAAGACTTTTACCATGAAAGAATGTTGAATTTTGTCAAATGCTTTCTCAGCATCTAGTGAGATGATCATGTGGTTTTTTTTTCTTTGAGTTTGTTTATGTAGTGGATTACATTGATGGGTTTCCAAATATTCATGGACACTTTGATGATTTCTGTCTGCATCAGCTTTGTGTCTTGATTTGCTTGTATGGGAAAGGAGAAAGAAAGGCAATCTAGACAGACACTGAGGTAGCATACTCTTGTAAACACTTGAAGCCTTGTTTGGATTACCTACTGATACCAGAAGTATAAGAAGAGCCCAAGCAACCTACTCTGCTGGAGGAAGATAATGCGAACCAGGTGGATGAGAATGAAGAGGACAAGGAAGACAAGGACAATGTCTAGGACAAGGATAACAAGCAGATACGGAGGACCAGAAGGAGGAAGGAAAAGTGATGGCATCCCAAAAAAAATAAGAGAAAGAAAGCCAGCAAGGGCAAGAAGAAGCAAAAATAAAAAGAAAGAAAGAAAGATTCTTTTTAAAAGCCACTGGGAAATGGAATAAAGGGACAAGGAACTGGAAATGTGTAGGAATATCCTGGTTTTACTCTATAGCCTTAGAGATTACCATGGTATTTAACGTGCTTTTAGACTGGCCTGAAACTTTTGATTCTCCTCCCTAGATCTTTCAAGTGCTGAGATTAAATGTAAGCAAATTGCATTCTCAGCTTTTATTTAAATCATTTGGAAAAGTTCACTATTCTACAATGAGCACATGAATTAGTGCCTCCTTCACATCACCATAGATGGGTCCTAGGCATATTAATTGGTTTGTTTTCAAATCAGTTCATTTAAGGAGGATTTAGAGGGCATAGGATAGGGAGCATGAGGAGAGGTGAGCGGCATACAAGAAGAGTTGGAAGTGGCAGAGGGAATAGGATACGATGAAATTTTGTACTCATGCACAAAATTGTTGATATGCTGATCAGACTATATTTTAAACTAGTTGATTTGTCACTATCAATTTGCTGTATAACACTGGTTTCTTCAGAAAATCAGGGCACCATTTCATCATTACAGATCCAGAAACTAACCCTGACACTGAAACTTACCTCTGTGATACAATGAGATGACTTTACCAAAAAGTGTTTAATTATATTTTACATGTGAACTTCAGTTCATTGTCTCATCATAATCTTTTACATAAACCAGTACCAGAAAGGGCTAAGGAAATATCTAGTACAACAGTGGGAGTATTTAGAATAGCTAGTAGTTGTGTCAAATCTGAGACTCCTGAAAGTATTTTTTTGTTAAATTTGTAGTGGTCCATATAAAGCTAATGGCCTATAAGAATGCACATCACCATAGATAAAAGTGTTGAGATACGAAATTCATTTTACATTTCAGAAGCAATAGCACTGAGTCTGCTGAGTGAATACAGATCAACAAGGAGGGAAATGGCAGTGACTTTAATTTTGTATATGAACCTAGGACAAAATTAACTTGCTGACAAATGACTTTTTGAAATAATTTCCTCTCCTTCTAATTAAGAGTAGAATTGATAAGGTCTTTTAAATCCTCATTCACAAATTATTATTTATTAAACACAAAGAAGAACTAATTTATAGAGTTTCAGACATAGAAAATTTCAAGGATGGGAGATATTCTTGCTCTCTTTCCACAAATATTTAAAATGTTTCCCGGCCCCAAATTGTTCCTAAATTTACGATTTTTGCACAAACATTTTATTATACTTTATTTGTGATAAACATGAAGTAATATTATCTTTAGTTTGCACATGAAGAAATGGAAGCCAATAAGAATGTTCCACATGTCCAGAAAACCAAGCCAGACAGCCCAGATCTTGGAATTGAACATGGGTCTGTGTCTGCCAATGAAGAAGGTCACTCCTTAACCATTTTTCAAATGTACTTACTTTCTCACTAAGAACTCCAATAGAGACAGATTCTCTGCCCATAATATCTGAGAATAGTAGCCCATGACTATATTTCAATATATTTTTGTTAAATGTCAAAATCTGGGGCATTTCATTTCAATTTAATGGAAGTTATAGGTCTCATAATCCTTAAGAAATATATCTGTGGGAAATTTGTGGATTTGTAGTTCAGTACTTCCACAGGGAAAAAAAAATCCTCACTGCCACAGAGATGTGAATCCCAACTGACAAGCATAAAATACTTTCCTGAAATGTAATCATAATGGATTTTAACAAGACAAAATCTTCTGTGTTTGCTTTCCTATAATACATGTCAGCTTCTCCCTACAAAATACACTATTTACAGCACTAGTAATTTTCTTACAAAATACATGCAGAAATTCACAAGTATAAATCCGGTGTGAGCTACCCTGTAACAAATTTTAAAATCCTTGAAAGAATATCATCTTGCATTTTCCTGCCATGCTTCGCTTCTTGTTGGAGACGCTTAGCAAGATTAGCAAAATTTTAAGCATAGCAATTTTTTTTTAAAAAAAATTGTTTTGTTCCATGTGGATGGAAGACGATTTTTGTAAATTCTTCCCTATTCTCCTCAAGCAAACTTTCTCTAACAACCAAAGATCATCTTGTATGATTACAGTGCAATTACTTTGACTTCATTTCTAACTCTGCCAATTCACATTTGATATTGTCTCCTGATTTCTGTAAGTGGGTAGAGTGCTCATTCATTTCCTCACAGAATCCACTGGATGAGATGAGACAGCCCATAGAAAAACATTTTGGAGTCTCTCAGGTATTATGAAAATATAAGAAGAATACTACCTAAGCAAATTTGACAAGGAAATAAGCTTATTTTGGGCCTAAAATATGAGAAATAAGTATCTAAAGTTTCAGGAGTTAATTTCCATAATCCATTCTTACTATTTCCCCTCTTTTGGAAAGGAATGTTCTCATAATTATTCAAACTTGAGTATGAGATAACCGAAAAAAAATCACTAACTCCATTTAACTCCAGGTATAGGAAATTTAATCTGGGAGCCAGTTTCTACCTCCATCTGTGCTCATGTTAGTTCCTGTTGCTCAAAAGACCAAAAGCAAATTTAGTTCTGCATAATTTTTTTAATTGTGAACAGTAAGCCAAATTTCAATAGAAACTTGTGATCTGATTTTAATGCAATTTTGGACTCAAATAGGAAGAACAGAACTAATAAACAGAGCAAGTTTAAACTGGATCAACTCATATAAATTCTGGCTCATTTTCATAATCTAAATTAGCCTTAAAAGTCAGAGCTTTGATATTCGTTATTTTCAATAATCATCATAGTAAATTTTATTTTTACTCTATATTATACCCACTACATGATTCAATATAAGCTTATATTGTGGTATATATTACACAAACTAAAAAACTATGTTATTATTATTTTACTTATTCACTTTACATGCACTCACTGTCTCTCTCCTGTTGACTCCCTCTCACAATCCTGCCCCCACACCCTCTCTCCTCCTGTGAGTAGATGGGGGCCCACCGGGTGTCCCCCCCACTCTGTTACATCAAGTCTCTATGAGGCTAGGTATATCCTCTGCAACTGAGGCCTGACACAGCAGCCCAGCTAAAGGAACATATCCCGCATGCCAGCAATAGCCTGTAGGATAGCCTCTGCTCCAGTTTGGAACTCACATGAAGACAAAACTGTACATCTGCTACATATGTGCAAGGAGGTTTAGGTACAGCCTGTGTATGTTCTTTGGTTGGTGGTTCAGTCTCTGAGATCCCCAAGGGTCCAAGTTAGTTGACTCTGTTGGTTTTCCACTGGAGTTCATATCCAGTTTTGGGCCTGCAATCCTACCTCCTATTCTTCCATAAGAGTCCCCAAGCTCCATCCACTGTTGTTGTCTACATCTGCCTGAGTCAGCTGTTGGGTGGAGACTCCCCTAAGACAGCTATTCTAGACTCCTCTCTATCTGTGAGCATAGAAACTCTATATTAATCCACTAGATGATTCAATTTAAGTTTATAAAATTATAGTATATTTTACTCAAACAAAATAATTTTTAAAAGTAAAATATGGTCAAGTGTTCCCACTGAGTTTGTTTTTAAAAACATATCTGCGAAATATAAACAGAATCTATGGATAATTACAAAGTTCTATATATAAGGATTTTATTTATGCTCTTTAAAGATATCACCATTCAATTCAACAAAATAATGGAAACATACATCATATAAAATCAAAGCCACATTTCATGCAAAATCAAAGCCAATTAAATATGAGTATTTTAATAACCTATTAATATAAACTTTAAAAAATTGCTTGCTTTATTTTATCAATAATATATAAAGTTGATCTAATATTATACAGAACAATAATCCATTTTTCTTATAGTTATTTTGGTAAATATGGTCAATAGAGATTTCTAGGAATGACAAAAATTGAGTAAAAATGTGACAAAGATTGTGTATTTGGCACTTAGTATGGAATACAGATATTACAATACCAGATCAATTGTTTATTACGGTTTACAAACTTATTTTATGTCTCCTGTATAATTTTGTGATAAGTGAACCTTTGAAAAAACTGTGGTAAAATTACACATTACTATAATAATTAAACTTATGTAGGTTCATTTTGATTAATTACTAACAATTTACTCTAGCATAGCTCTTGATTTCTTCTAAATGTCTTCCAAATTAGCAATGTATTCGATAAAATATTAATACAAAGTGGGGCTAGGGTATAGCACTGAGGCAGACTTGCAAACTTAGCATGTACCAGACATTGAGCTTGATATCAAAAAAGGGAAGAGAGGAAATGAGGAATGGAGGTAAGGAAGGAGATAGAGGTAGAGTAGAAAGAACCACAGGGAAGAAAGAAAGAACAAGACATGATTTGTGTCTACTGTGAGAAAAGACCCAACAGAAGTAACTTATGGAAGAATTTATTTGGCTCCCAGTTCTAAGGTAGAATTAGTTACAACAGGGATATCATGGCAGGCATTTGGGGCCACAGATCACATGGCACGTAGTCTGAAACAGCATGAATGCTGGTGTTCTACTTGACTTCTCATTTTAACTAAGTCCAGGATACCCTACTCCAACCATGAAATTAGGTTGCCAACAGTTAGGGAATGTCTTACCACCTCAACTTATCAAGGGTAAAAAATTCCTCATACACAGGTCAAGAGGCTTGTTTACTTGATGGTTTCTAGATCCTGTTAAGTTGTCTATCAAGAATTATCACAGAATGAGGGGAGAAAAGAGAGGAAAGATGGAAAGGAGAAAAGTATAGAGAATATTTATTACAAACTATAGCAAACATTTTTCTTAGCAGTTACATGTTTGTACATACAGCTTGATTCAATCAACAGAGGATATTTAGTCAACGTACTAATTATTTTGCTGATTTTCCTACTTCACTTTCATTTTTACTACTTTTGACCTAATATAAACTTAATGAGAATAACTTAATAGTTATTTGAAGATTATAACAAAGGCAATGGCAACAGCCTCATCTTCACACTTTATATAATGGAGAAAGTTTACAGGAGAGATGAGAAAGAACACAAGCCTAGGCTGTCTGAGATAAGACCCCAGCATTACAAACTTCCCCGGAATTCATATGCTCAGCCCTGCCTCACATTTCTGTCACAGGCTACCACTGGCCCCCAATCTCAGTTTGACTCTTCTGGGGTCCTGAGAAGTAAAAGCTCCCTTTCTCAAGTCTGTTATCTAGATCCTTCCATTATATTTTCTGAGGACAAGGTTTGATTCATGCAATCATTATTTGTTGAACCTCAAAAAGCAGAATTCAGAATGGCAACCCACTACTAGGACATTTAGTGGTAAAACATTGTCACCGCCTGTCTTTTATAAGGTGTGTTCACATGCACAGATCACCAGAGAGCAGACATGAAAACTCCAAGAGGTACATGCGACGGCCGTCTTGTTCACCTCTTAGGTGGCTAAATTTCTGAGCCCACTTTAATAGAAACTCACCATGGATTCCCGATAAAGAATTTTCCTGGGCTGTTCTTACTTTATTTGCTAAAAGTACAGAATTTAAAGTTTCCCCCCACTTTAGTGCCTTCCAAAGTGGGTAACAGAGTTCAGTTCAGAAAGCTACAAAAGGTGTTTATCATTCTAGCACGGAGCCCACACTGACACTACCTTGCTGGTCACAGACTCTGCAGAGACCTAAGAAATCACCAATATATAATTTGTTTCAAAGAAAGCCAGTCAGCAGGGCGCTGTGATGGATGGAGGGGCAGAATGCTGGCGAAGGCACAGAGTAAAGAATCCGGAGAAGTTTTGGTGCCATTTCCACTTAATGAGCCATAGTATAATAAACAAATAAACAAACAAACAGACTTAATTAAAAGGTAGATGAGCCATTTCCATTTAATGAACTCATCTACCTTTTAATTAAGTCTGTTTGTTTCTTAACTAATGACGGCTTATATACATTTGAATAGAGGAAGAATAAAGTATGCAAATGAAAAAATTACAAAAAGAAATGCATATTTGATACAGAGAAACCATCTAATTGTTTAAAGATTCACAAAGCCACTAGTTATACATGGGGAAGTGTTTATTTGCATGCTAATCTAGAAAATACCCTAATGTACTCCAGCTATGACGAAGACTCCTAACAGTATTTCAGCCCATATCAGTGACTAATACTCAGAATGAATATCAGAAGGTTAGAAAAGAAGTTTCAAGTAGATTTAACTTGATAAATAAATTTGACAATTACTGAAACTTAGTATTTACTATGAATGCTATATGGAAAATGTTTTATATTCAGTCATATAGCAAATAACTATAGTGTAATTGCACAACACTTATTCACTTTAATCCTCACATGCAGTACCTGAAAAGTTTTAAACCACTAATTGTGAGGAGAAAATGCTGGGTAAGGTGAAGGAAACCCAGGAAAGATCACAAAGCCGGCAGCCAGTAGAAATTTAGTGTGACTAAATCCTTTGACTACCAATTTATGCTGTTAATACTTTCTGAGATTTTCCAGGATTTAACCCTAAACATGTAAGGCTCAGTTTCATTGGCCACTAATTCAAGCAACTACTTTAACAATAAGGATAATTCCATATGACTCATGCATTTTGAGAAACTTTGATAAAGGGAAAATCGTTTTATATCGATATTACAGACATCAGCTCCACTCAGTGATCCACTTCCCACTTCAGACCCTTCGTGTGCAGTGTAATAGTTAATATTATTCCAGGGAGTCACTACATGCCATTGTTTCTTTAAATATCAATTAGGGATTTCTACTCTACTCCAGATCATATTGTTCCCAGATAAAAGGCACAGAGACCTTTAGATTTATAGTAAGTTTAAAAGTACTAGAGCTAGGCAGGTATCAACCCTCTATGCTATTGTGTCTACTTACCTGGGGTGATACCCGAGCTATTACTTGCCCTGTTCTGCCTGGGCAGCTCCTACTCCATCAAGCTAGCCCTCATGGCCTTGCAATCAAGATTCACTTACCCCATGGCTACTTCCTTTTCTCTCCTCTCCCTCTTTCCTTGTAGTTCCTTTTTGAGACCACAAAGCCCAGGGAACTTCTCTCTGCACCTCTCTTCTGCCCAACCCAGGATATAGGCATCTTTATTAACCAATAAGGGATAACTTGGGGGACAGGATTTACATGCCATCATTTACAGGAGGAGGAGCTCCTTCTTGGGGGTTGGGAAGGGAAAACAGGACACACAGGGTCCAGCACTTACCATCTGAATATCTGACAGCACCAGAACAATCCCCTGTATGCAGCACATAGGAGGTTTCAGAAAATCATTTTCCTCCACATTCTCTTGCCTTTTGTGTCCTAATCTGTTCATAAATGGCCTATCAAGACCTTCAATTCAATAATTATTGATGCCACCAGAGAAAGTGGTTGCAGTAAACACAAATAAAGAAGGCCCTGGGGGCTATCAATCATCTAACTTCCCTCCTCCACTCCTCTTGAGGCAGGCAGCTTATTATCCACTAATTGTGAGACTATCTCCAGCTCAGACACTTGAAGACCTGACTGTCCCTTTTAGTACTTTTGCTCCTGGGTATCT
Organism: Rhabdomys pumilio; assembly: GCA_030674055.1. Taxonomy (NCBI): domain Eukaryota; kingdom Metazoa; phylum Chordata; class Mammalia; order Rodentia; family Muridae; genus Rhabdomys; species Rhabdomys pumilio. The sequence continues at coordinate 2,509,879 of JANHMN010000003.1, read as the reverse complement.
TTCTTGACATTCTTGTGAATCTTCCTCCAACTTTCGCCTCAGTTATTACACCTCACAATGCACCCTTAAAAAGAAAGTATAATCATGAGGCTTGATAAGAGTGTATGCTTTGCAATATCTGTTGATAGCACATGGCAGGAGTTACAGATATCAAATGGTTTCAGTTTAAGCATCTATAGAGTGTGACTGTGGGCGCATGATCAATATATTGCCAATCTTCTCTCTTCCATCTTGGCATATATGATTGAACCTAGAAACACACAGGTTTGCATATTTCCCACATATCAAGAGCAGCAGTTTCATAACTCCTTAAACTTTCATGGAGCATGTCCGCATAAAGCCAGATACTGTGCAGTGGAATGGCACAGGTTTGCCAGATACTGAGACCCGCATAATGAAATGAGCCCCTTTAAATGAAAAGACAACAGGAACTTAAACGAATTTTCCCATTAAAACAACAAAGTCAACAAGTCTGCCTTATCAACAGGTTTCAGTGATATCTCAGAAGAATAATAAGAATTTAACTCTAACTAGTATCAACTAAGATACTGGTTATTAACATAACTATTACCAATTAAGATATAATGCTAACATGCACAAACATGAATCATGTGTATTGACTACTTATTCAAAAGATGAAAGAGGGAACGAGTGGTTCCTTTAAAAAGATATATGGAAATCTACGTAGCCTTTCAATAGGCAGTCCCTATGTGTAGCACAACTACTATTAGCTTGTTTTAGTTATTTCTAAATCTACTAGTTAAGCTAAATTTGACTGTCTCAAAGTTTTCTAAGAGGCTTAACGTATTAAAGATAATAATGAACATTTTAAAGACAGCAATAAATTTTCAATACTGATATTACTATACCTCATTTTTTAATTCAAAATAGTTAAACAGCCCCTACTGGAGGACTAATTGTGATGTTATATTAACTCTGTAATTAACTTTAATTATAATTATTTTCTTTGTTCTTTAATATTTAAATATATTAATGCAATATCAATGTCCTATATAAGCAGAGACCAGAGGAAGACATCAGGTGTCATCTTCTATCAGCTTTCCATTTTAATCACATGAGAAAGTGTTCTGAACCCAAGAATTGCTGTTCTACTTAGGTTAACAAGGACAACCCAGGCAGAAATCCTACTGTTTTGCCCCCACAGCACTGACCAGCGATGCTGGTGAGTAGAACTCAGGTCTGTAGGCTTACACAGTGTTTTTAACTCCTGTGTTATCTACTTGCCTTTCTAGTGAGCACTATTTCCAAATGTTAGAGTTTGTGGCTTGAAGAAGTGGAGAGGCCACAGTTCATACAACACCCCAGATAGGGATCTGAGGAACTGCTCCCTAGTTCTGCCTGGACCTTTCCCTTGGATGATGTTGCCTGGTATCATTTAAACCTTGAAAAAATATAGCTGAGATGCTGTATCCACCTAACTCCTGACTCTTACATCTTTCTAATATATCACCAAATCTAGGGCCCCTGAATACTCCCATCACTTTGTATATCATAGAATGTTCAAAAGTACCACAATTTCATTTTTCTTTTGTTGAATTAGGATTCTAACTTTCTGTCCCTTTCTAACAAAAACTCTACATCTTTATCTGGGTAGCAGAAAGAAAATCACAGGCATCAGATGGTTTCTGTAAAAGGGTGTACAGAGGAAATTGGAGGGAGAGGCACTTGAAAAGTAATATAGGTAATCATAATGACTCTAATTTACAAAATATAGGCACTCCAGTACCTATTGTGGAAAGATTAAAGCTTAGGCTCTCTGGAAGATTACTTAGTGTGGCCCCCAGCTGCTAGGGGAAACAGGATGTTCTTGGAGAACTCTCACAGAACACAGAAGGCCACTCTGAGAAGTAAAGTCAGCACAGAAAACTGTTCCTTGTGTTAATTAGATACATCAACAATTCTCCAATACTTTAGGAATTTGTGATACTTTATTAATATTATAAAACACGTGTGACTCTATTAGTAAATGAAGCACTGCAAATGTTTATGTAGTTTACACTATGAATCAGAATCTGTTCTTAATAAAGGCTTTAGTGCACTCTTTCTGTCCTTCTTCAGGGCAAAGCAATTCATTCTTTGACTACAAGGAGTGTTGGCTGCTGCCATGTAAGAGGTAAAACCTCTTGGGCATTGCCTGGGCTAGAGGGATCTGCTCTCCTTCTCCATATGCCATGTCTGTTACAACCAACGGTCCAGATAGTTGTAGAAAAGTGTAACTTGAGAAACAGGAGGTGTCCTTCAGAGCTCCCTGTAAGAGCAGCTAAGCCACTAAGGCACGTTCATAGCTGCTTGACTGTCCTTCCTTATCCTTCTTCCAACAGTCTCTCATAACTGAGGTTCCCATGTGAACAACTCCAAAATAAGAAATTTCACTTAAGAAAACCTCCTATTAAGATCTATTTCTCAGGGGAAACACAATTTCTCAGTGCAACACAAATGATAAAGAGATCTTTCTACTTCTTGTGGATCTATCAACTTGGCTGGGAATTAAGATAAAGCAAGAACATACATTCTATGAAATCAGTGTCTGGGGGGAACAATTGAATAAGAAGGTTCTGGGACTACTACAGTTGAGGTATCAAGAGAAATTTACAATGATAGGAATGTTCTCTCATATGTGGAGCAGATGGGGGGGAGGGCTTGTATAGAGGTCTCTTATATGGTGCAGACAGAGGAATGAAGAGGTCTATTGTGGCTAAGAAGGAAGGTAGTGGCCAAACGATGAGGCTTGTGAACATCAGAAGACAGTGACATTTGTATCAGGCAACTGGAGTCATTCATAGGTGTGTGAACATTATTAGCATGTTACATTCACATTATAATGGAGAACTGGAAAAGTTGTGAAGGCAAACCCTTAGAGTCTAATTCCTCAGCTTAATCCAGTTTGAATCTACTCTAGGACTGTATCTCAGCATAAAAACCCAAGTGCTACCTGCCAAGGATTCTTAGTATTTCCAATGCCAGCATAGACTAATGCATGAGAAAACCCCCATCCAGAATAGCTGGTAATGTTTATATCCATTTACACCCAGGTCCAGGCTGAAGAAATAAAAAGCCAAAATGAATGACACATATAAGGGAGTGAGTGGGCTGGAAATCAATCCTCGTGTGAAGGAAAACACACAGACTCTGGCTTTGTCAGAAGCTAAAGAAGTTCAGGAAAAAAATAATGACTGGGACAGATTGAAGGAGATGAAGGCCTGGACATTATGCTCTGAACAAACAGGTCCATTAATTATCTGTAACGTGTATGAGGCCAATAGTGGAGAATATCACAAGTCACTGAACTGAAGAAAAGCTGAGCTCTGAGGCTCTGATCATCAGTAAGAAAATAAAAAAGAAATGTAAACTCGCATCCACAAAGGAAAGCCATGTGATGCCAGTGTGTTTGAAAGTAAGCTGTAGGTTCAGCTACCCTATTTTATTAAAACTGTAAGTCAATGACAGTTTCCCTGATTCCTCGACCAACTCTAAAATGCCACCTTGTGCCAAGAAATTAACAGCCTCCAAGCTTTACAAAATGTCATAAATGACAGGCACCATCATTACTAGTCATAGCTTACTCCTGCATGGAAACTGAGGTCAGTGTTTATAAGGCCATCTGGAATTTGATATGAGTTCCAGAAGGGGACAGCTGCCTCTAGGGTTGGCTGCTGAGCTATAGCAGCCATCAGTGATGACCTGGGTTGAGGCAGGTAGCACCTGCTAGCAGGACTCTGTAAGTAAAAATAACAACATTACCTCCGTGTATGTTCCTCATTAATTCACCTATTCTTGAGCCATGTCTCCACAGGTAATTGGGGCAGTGTATGAAACAAACCCCATCTGGAAAGTAATTCAGGTCATCTAATCAGATACAGGAATCCACCTCTGCGCTCCAGCCAGCCTTTCTCCAGGGTTCCTCTGGACTGCACAATTGAAAATTCACACCCAATTATAAAATCCAAATGAGGCTGCTTTGCTAAATGAATCTAGCATTATTTTGCATGTTTTTGACCGGAGTAACTGCAATAGCCAGGATAACTGTCCAATTGATCCAAGCAGAAGGCACTCAGAACTGGAGCAACCAGTATGCCAATTCCTATTCAGGGTTCTACAGCACTCTGGGGAATTTTAGTTGACAATTGTTATAAAGATTTTATTCTAACTGTAAACAACTTATAAGAGAGAATTTTAAAGGGGGATCACTGAAACGTATGGCTACACATTGCTATTCTCTTTATGTCCCTTTCTCCATTTATACAGTTCTAATTCCCCATTTTTAACCTCCAGAACATATATGCCATTGTTCTGTAAATATTTGCTAAGTGGATAGATGTCATTTACTATACGTATTAGTCCTACAAAAGAATTATATCATTACTCTTTCATTGAAACTGAGCAAGACACACCTCAAGGAAGAGCTTCAGGTACTCAGTCATAGAATGGAGATTTGAAAACAAGTGTGGGTGATAAGCATAAATGGTTTTCCACAGTCCCATAAAGGAACTGAGAAGACTGTAGGACTCTACTATTTAAATGTCAACCACACAAAAGCTTCACGGGGGGAAATCTCAACAAAGACAGCCCAACACAATGTGTTTTTATGTTCTGTTTCATTTCAGAGATTCTTATTGTAATTTGGTAATTAGGTATCTCACGCTTGGACTTCTATTTCCAGCATTTGATCTCTTGCCATAACGAAAGCATCTCTGTGACGTGCAATAGGCACCACAGTCTCTTATAATGGGATGTGTTTTTTTTTTTTAAATGTGGAATGAAAAGAAAGCAGGAACAAAGGGGGAATTAAATATAGACTGACTTAATATCAAGGTACTCACACACCAATGATTTTTCTTAGAAAGGGTTGAGTGAGACAGATATGATTGGAAAATAATGTTATACATGCTGAGTCTGTCCTAGGAAGAATGCCCAGCTGTCACATTAATGTCCCACCTGCCCTGTAGGTCTGCTTCAGACTCTAGAGAAAAGAACTTGGAAAAGACTAAAAGGAGCTGAATAGCTGACAAGAAAGCAGATTAGAACACTGAAGAGCATCCTGCCATATAATGTTCATGGAAAATACCCAATGTCTCACACTGCCCACATTAGCAAAAGAGAAAATATTCTCTCCTTTTCTGAGAAAGCTGGCTTAGATTGACACACATGAGTACAGGGCAGTTAAACAGTCTCATGCTGGGAGATTGAGAATTTGCTGCTTCAAAAGCACATGCAAAAAAAAATATGAAGAGCTGCTGAAATATATTTTCAAGCTGCATCAGTGTGTTTGAGATAGCATCCTTACAGTATGCTCGGTTCACGAGGATCACAGGCTTTTACGGTTATTAAAAAGCTTACAGAAGTATAGGAAGTGTATTCTAGATAACAAGGTTTTACATACCAACACATATGGCCAAGTCATATGTTATAATTTTAATTTTACAATCAAACCCTGCTGCTTCTAATTAGACAATTTATAATCGTCCCAGGACCTGTTTATTGCTGAAAGCTCATTATCATACAATTTATAAAGAGTCAATTCTAATTTTAGCGTGTGTGCACATATAAGCCATGAATCACAATCCATAACTCTTTCCTAATAATTCTATAGTGCCTGCTGGAAGGGCACTTTAGATAAGTGGACTGTAATGCTCTACCAAAGCAATTAATTAGCTAAGGCTGTGCATATTCCTGCCAGCACAATCAGGAACCTCAACAAGGGGAGACACAACAACAGCAGAGAGAATGAAATATGTACCACAGTTAATAACATGGCTAAGAAAATGGAAAGATAAATATGATTGCTTTAAAACTCAAACTCTATCTATTGTTTGGGAAAAGTGTTAATGACAAGCATTATACTAATGTGTTGGGGTCATATTAAAAGGCCACACTTCTGTACTCACTTCCCAATGGAACGTAACACTGCACATTCCCAGGCACTGGGATCTGAAGGTGGACTTCGGACAGCGGTGTGTTATAGAGGTACCTGTCTTACATACCTGAGCTTTCTGAGGTTTGAGACATGGTCTTTGCCACTTCCTACTGTTATACTTCCTACCTCCATGGTCATGCACACTTGAGGAATACAGTCACATAAATACAAATATAGCTGCATATTGTCTGTACACACACACACACACACACACACTTGCAGTATTATATCCACAAAGGCTACAGAAGTTGTTTCAATTGTGCATTTTTAATTCCAAACTTGAAATGTGAGAGAGAGTCTCAAATGGCTAATAAGTAACTATGTGTAACACAATTTAAGAATGTATGCAGTGAAGGAGATAAGCTAGTTTGGCTTATTATTAATACTATAACAAAATACCTACATATTGTTAACTCATAAGCAATAGAAACTGTATATGGTTGTAAACCTGGAATGGAAAGAAAGGTACACAACTTGTTCTGCGCTGGAGAAGACTTCCTTCCTGCATCTCCACATGTTGCAGAAAGGCAAGAAATGTCGAATACTGTTCAAACACAGCAGATAAGAGTGTGAAGGAAACGAACACTTTCACGCTTCATTTACTTCGGCATCAATTACATTCATGAGAACTCAACCACTGGCGTGAAACAACTTCTAAAGGACCCAAACTCCTTATACTACAACACTGTTTTAACCTATGAAAGTTTGGAGCATGTGTAAGACAATGTAGACTAAGCAATCAGTAGGCTGACCAAAGTGAACCTGACATGCATGCTTGTAGTATTTGGGGAGGCAGGTAATGAGTTCATATTCCCAATGATATGGCACACGGAAGAGTACCTCAGTTTCTTAAATGTCATACATGTGTGTGCAAACGTGAATGTGTTTCTGTGACTGATGAGAATGGAGGGAAGGGGTCATTAGTAACAGACTGGTGTAATGGAATAAAAACTGAAGGCAATGCTGTGAAGACTTTTTACTTCTTCTAAAATAATATACCTCTGCATAAAAATGTGAACAAGAGTATTGATGGCCAGGCAGAAAACAAGAAAAAAACAAAAAGAATTCTAGGTGGTCTTCATGGTTCACTTTTTTGTTGGTTGACAAAAGAACAACCAATTTAGGGCTGGGCAGGAGGACTTCACACTGAAACCCAGAGGTTACTGCTAAGGATCATTAGGAGGCACATACTGGAATGTGGTCAACCACTCATGGGTTGGCATTGTATTTTTTAGTTGTGAATTTAGCCTTTAAAGGCTGAGCAATCTCTCCAGCCTGGGTTACCATTGTATAAACCCAGGAACCCAATTCTATAAAACCAGAAAGGGAGACAGTAGCTGAGCTACAACAACTGGAGAAGCACACAAAAGGTACTTTTTTCTTTCTAGGCAATCAATACTAGACTTTATTGAAATAATAGTTCAAGCAATAACACTAACGGTAAACACATGATGATTACCACGTAAGTTGCTTCTCTAAGCACACAAATGTAGCAAGCAACTGGATTTTATTCTCCTAATGATCTTGTAATTTAAATTTTTATAATTACTATTTTATAGGTGAATTATGGGATGGTTATATGTATGATAAAACATGTTTATTGTTGAAGATAAGAATTTTTTTTAAGTTATAATTCTACTCTATTTTAGGAAGTATATTCAGAGAAGGGATTACATGGCTTTCTTTCCACAGCACTGTTCATCTATTGAAGGCATGACAGGAACTCATACATGGCAGGAATCTGGAGTTAGGAGTTAATGCAGAGGCCATAGTGAGCTGCTGCATACTGGCTTGCTCCTTGTGGCTTGGTCAGCATGATTTTTTATAGAGCATAGGACTACTAGGCTACTTACAGTTTCTGGAAACTAGATTTTGCCAGCAAAAGCCACAGATAGCAGACACAGAGATTCAAGTTTTGATTTTTGCTATATCAGGTTTCAGTCATGCATTGGTCTTATCTGTCATTGCCAGTCCCCATTCCTCTCTTTTAGAATGAGACTATTTTGTCAATACCATTTATATTTTATGTAATGGTTAATATTATCCACCTGACAGGTTCTAGAATTACCTAGAAGACAATTGTCTGAGTATGTCTGTAAGGAATTATTTAGATTAGGTTAAATGGGGTAGGAAAGTACATCTAAATTGTAGCTCATTCGATAGGCTGGGTTCCTACATCGAATAAAAGTAAGAAAGCGAGGTATCTTTTTTCTCTCAATAGTTGATCCCGGTGATAAGAAAAGTAAATAGTCAACACATATCAATAATAGTAATTCATTAAATAATATTACCCTCAAACGGCTAAGGTTAACAACAGAAACCAATTCTAAGCTTTTGTTGCCTTTCTTTAGACTGTGTGTGTGCATGTGCATGTGTGTGTTTCTTTAGGTTGTATGTGTGCATGTGTATGTGTGTGTTTCTCTGTTTTTTTCTCTGTCTTTACTATTTTAAAATGTTTTGGAGACAGGATCTCTCAATATAGCACTGGCTATCCTGGAACTCACTATAGGGACCAGGCTCCTCTTAAACACAAGGAAATAGATCTGTCTGCCTCTGCTTGCCAAGAGCTGGGTTAAAGGTATGTGTTACCACATCCTGCTGGCCTGAATTTTCTTAATTGAAGAATGTATTATCTTTTGAAATCTGTTCTCTAATGCGTACTTATTGGCTTGCTTCTATGATTTTTGTAACTTGCCATCCAATACCAAGTACTGTGACTTGCTATCCATTACTAAGTACTGTGAATAATTTAAATAGTTGGTAATGTTTGGACATTGTATATCCCACACTGTGAAAACAATCACTATAATAAAACATTATTGAGGCATGAAAGGTAAAAAGAAAAAAGAGGAAGGAGTAATTTAAACAGTTCTCTGCTTGTTCTCTTTGAATCAATCTTTCTGCCTTTGGTAAAAGACACTAGCCGTACAAAAAGGTCTCTTTTGTTAACCATGCATCTCAAATAATAGAATCTCCATGACAGTATCACTGCAACATCTAATCTCTGACAAGCATAAGAAAAAAAGTGCTGACTTTTTGAGAAACTATTGAAGACACCACATCCTCATGAACTAGCTAAGGAGGCTAATGAAAAAGACTATGGAATAACATTCTAAACACTATAAAAGCTGATAATTCTAAACACCTACAAGAATGATGTGACTATTATCATTGTTTTCTCCTGTCTCTAGCTCAGATACATCCTTGGCTCCCTATTTGTCTTTAAGACAAATGTGTCATCCATTTTTCCAATATAAAATTGTGTGACAATTTGTGAGCAATCTTAGTCAGTCAAAAAAATAAATATTTTATGCAATTTTCTAAACACTTTATTATTCGCTATCTCTCAAAATTTTGAATTTGATCAAATCGAATTAAGAGCTTGGTTTCAAAATGTTATACATGCTGAATGCCTTTTCTGCAATACTTACTATAAAAACAATGTTTTTTTTCCTAGCCAATCTTTTTCAATATTGTGCTATTTTATTTATTAAATATATTTCATTTTTAATGCAACTGTATTGTCATTCCAAACATTTAACAATAAACTCCATGGAGACAATCTAGTATTGCATGTTTCCTAATTCTAATATTAAATCTTACCTTTTGAAAGCAATACTTTGAAGAGTTTTATAATTAAACATTAAAACTAAAAATATTTTCCTTGCCTGAAAATTTGCTGAATGGAAGTTTACTGGATGAGTATTTAAGTTAAAAAAAATGAATGTAAACAATACTGGTTGTATAGCAAATAATATGTTAAACAAGGCAAATATATTTTCTGACATGAAATTCATATTGTCACTTTCTGGTGGATGATGTTTTTTTTGTTGTTGTTTGGTTTGTTTGTTTTTTTGTTTGTTTTATTTTTGCTGCTGTTGTTAGTTTGTCTAATAAGAAGACCTGAAGCTGAATTTCCAAACACATATAAAACAAAACACTGGAATCTTTTTCTCCCCCATTAGTGCTAGAAGAAATGTTATTAGTCTAAGCCTCACTTTTTTGTTCTGTTCACCTCATTTATAGTAGCTATAATTCAGTTGGGTTAGGGAAAGGTTTTGGGAGTCTCTTCTTTTTCTCATACTTGGAAGTCCATTGCTAACAACTACATAAAGTCTTAAATGATCAGATGATTTTCCATGTGACTTGAGATCACTTAATACTCTATTGAAACACAAAGTATTCCTGCAACTAGAACCAGCCCACAAGATAGGGTCAGGTTCAACAGCCATGACCAAATGATTTTAATTTTAAGACATTTCTATTATGATTATCTTTCTTAACACTTAGAGTCCTTTACCCAGAATAATAGACAACTATCTGTATTCTCCTCAGGGTCATTTTTAGAAAAATTTCCTTATTTAAACTTGATATTATTCTATAATCAAAGAGATCCTGTCAAAAGATATGATCTCAGCCAAAATATTATTCTTGGAGCAACTTTAGATCAAGTCTAAAAATAATCCACCATTGGTGAAAAAGAGACTCCATGGTAAAGTCTCAATGAAAAGACTCATGATATGAAAAGGTAGCTTAGATATCACTCAAATAAATATAATTTTAAAAGCAAAATATTAAATTGTGAGAAACAAGACATCAAGGAGTATTCTTTGCATAGCCAACCTATCCAGGGTGGAGACCAAGATTAGAATTTATGTTTCTGTCATTCATATATATATATATATATATATATATATATATATATATATAT
>JANHMN010000003.1:2482697-2499223 GCA_030674055.1 Rhabdomys pumilio | reverse complement strand
AAGAGAACAACCTGTTTGGCTTCTATTAAGCTTACAGATTTATCAACATTGGGCACACTAGGGAATGACAGAGCAAGAGTTTATGAGCTCTGTGAAAGGATTGATTTTTACAAGGCTCTGATTTAGCTGGAAGGGATGCCTATATATTTAGTTAGCACAAGGGTTAATGGAATCAACCTTCTGAAAAATGTACTTCTTTGCATGCAGCTAGCATGATGGATAGTTAACTGAATGCACGTTGGTAAACATAGGTGAAAACAAATTAATTGAAAGGTATAGAGTTTATTGTTTATTTTTTCTTGATAGATGGATCTCATTATTTTCCTTGGGCAGACAAAGCAATAACAGTTTCCAGAGAATAAGGAAGTGGCAGCTTGAGGAAACTGCTTACAGATGGACAGCCAGCAGGCTAAAAATATTACTTGTGTCCACCTCATCAATAAGCTGGCTCCACAAAGAATGGCAATTATTCTTCTCCTGCTTGGGCTTCCATTTGAGAGGTATCAAGATGATTATTGATAACTGTGTATGTAGAACAAATCATATACAGAAACAAAAACTTTAGCCTTTCATGTCATTATTTAAAGAGGTAAAGTGTACCTGTCAGTGTCTTGGAGAACTGTGTTAATGCCAAGATGTGTTACAATTCTATTAATCATTCTAATTATGAATAATGTATTCATATTCAACTATATTTGCATACTCTGTGTCCATTCACCTAGAATGAGGACATCAGAGAAAAGTGCAGTTATCATGTCTGGTGAAGAGAGATGAGAGTTATTCAGGAAAGAGTGCTATGTAAAGTTAATGACATCGTCTTCACATTCTAGGTGAATGGACTCCTTGCCCACATTTATATAAGCAGCAGAATCAACCCTATGCTGAACAGGTTGCTGTAGATTTGACTGAGCAATACAGAAAATAAATATCATGAGAGGCATGAAAATGACGCTGAGCTAGGACAGGGATGTAGGCTCAGATATTTTGGTCACTCTGATAAGCCCTTAGAAACAGTGATCACGGGAAGGTTCATGATATTTTGTTTATTGCCTTGCTTGTTCTTTGACTATTTGTGTTTATTGTCTTGCTTGTTCCTTGACTATGTGCACCTATTGTATTGCTAGTCCCTCCACCTAGAACTGACCTGAATATTTGCATGTAATTAAAATAGTATAAAAGCAAAAAGAGGAGGAGGATAGAATATGGGGGGGTTCTAGGGAGGGAAAATGGGGAAAGGGGATGGCATCTGAAATGTAAATAAATAAAATATCAAATAAAAAACAGAAAAAAAAATTTAACATTCTTATGGAACACAAAAGACCATGAATAGCCAAAATAATCCTGGGCAAAAAGAAAAACACAAGTGGGATTATCATTCTATATCTCAAAGTATATACATAATTAGAGTACTTAGAAACAGTTTTGTATAGATACACACACACACACACACACACACACACACACACACAAGACTCATGTATATTAGTGAAACAAAACAGAAAACGCAGTTATTAACAGATAACCTCTAAGCATTGATAGATAACAAGGATGCTAAAAACACACACTGCATTAAACACAGCAGTTTCAACAAATGGGAAAATTGAGTGTGCATATATACACATGTAGAAGAATGAAGTTAATCTCATACCTACCACCCTACACAAAGTTAACTCCTAATGTAACAATGAGCTGAATACACAGGACACCGATGAAAATGCCAAACTATTGTATTGCTAGTTCTTCAATCTAGAACTGACCTTAATACTTGCATGTAATTAAAATGGTATAAAAGAAAAAAGGAGGAGGGGGTACTATAGAGGGGTTCTAGGGAGGGGAAATGGGGAAGGGATGACATCTGAAATGTAAATAAATAAAATATCTAATTTAAAAAAAAAAGAAAAAGGAGGAGGGGGACTGTAGTACATGTTCCCCAAATAAATTACAAAACAACAACAACAACTGGGGCTCTTTCCAATGCCATTTTTATGGAATGTACTGTCTTCTGAGTTTTGTCTTGTAAACCTGATGGTATTAATTTCAACAAATGACAGACTGGCAACGTGATGTTTGAAACATCTGACTGAATACAATAATGTGCTCCATATTCTGCTAAAATGTTCTCCTGGGCTGAAAGTCCCAGTGATTAACTGTGTTGCTGATTTCAAACCGGAACAATTATCTGGTAACTGGGATTACACCCAGGGCTGCAATGATTCCTCTAAGGAGCCCCTGGCTGCCCATTTTCCTAAATGTCTGAGGAGCAAGGGGAAAAGTTCACTGAAAGGTGAACAGCACTGTCAGTGGTGGTGGTTGTTTGTTTTTAAGGTAATGGATAATTTTTCAAACAAAGGAACTAACATCCTCCTTGTAATTTTCAAATCACCTGATCATTTAAAAAATAATCTCGGTAAACAAATGGATTTTGGGGGCTGTGATAAAAGTATTACTTATCTTATTTAAAAGACTCCAAAGGCATCACCACCTAAAAGAAAACACTGCTCTTTTAACAGCACCGTTGTTATCAGAATTTACACATTCTTATTACATTTCCTTTGTAATTTCAGATGAAAGCAACTACATGCAATGATTTTTATTGTCAGAGGAAAGTACCACTGAAACCCTCCTACAAATCAGAAGACGGATTATTTTTATATCTTCCCCATGATAAAGAGAAAACAAAAATTTAGTCCAGGAGAAAAAACATTATTGTATTAGTGATATATAAGACAATCCAGATGAAAGTATTTGAAATTTTTTACTTGTAGGCAAGTCAAATTTTTCAATTATGAACTCCATTCAGACACACATAACCAATAGGAAAATTAATAAAATTCAGTTTCCTGTGAATTATATTGAAATATTCTGCTCAATAATTCTCTTGTCATTATGTTCAGTCAGATGATTTTTGCACAGATCTTCTATAGAAATAAAAGGGAAGACATTTCTCTGGGCAAATCACTGATGCTACATCCTTTATCAAAGACATAGGTATCCATTCTTTAAAGATAGTCTTTAACATGCTAGTCTAGCCCTCTATACAGTGCCCTAAATCCTCAATTCTCACTCATGTCCCTGGAAGAAATGATTAAACCAGAAAAGAGCAGTATTATACTATGAAGCAACTTCCCTGCCACTGGAATGAGGGATTCTATGACATCATTAGCTGAGTGCCAGTGAAGGATTGGACAGTTTATTCTCAGAGGACACTCCAGGACACCAGAGGCTTTGTTTTTAGGCTTCTAGAGTCAGAATGGGAACAAAAAGAGATAGCTTTCCTTTGGTTCCAGCCTTCAGTCCTTCACTTTTATCAATGGCTCATCTTTTAAATTCTTTTGAGATTGTAATATAATTACATAATTTCCCCTATTCCCTTTTGTCTCTTCATAGCCTCCCATGTACCTGTTCTTTCAAATTTCTCTTTTTTATTTTTGATTAATTTTTCTTTCGTGCTTGCATGTCTGTATATGATGTGTGTACGCATATGTGTGCATGCATATGTGTTTGTAATTAATATACAAATACAACCTCTTCAGTCTGAATAATGGTACTTGTATATATTTGATTTCTAGAAGCACCATTCAATAGTTAATTGATGAGCTTTTCCCTGAGGAATACTATTTATCCTCCTTGCTGGTTCACTGTAGTTTTTTGTGGAAGGTTAAAACCTCATGGATGGCTTGTTTAGCATAATCAACATCTATAGCTTGCTCAGAAGTGTCAATACCTAGGCTTAGTTGCAGAAACCAACATCTATGGCTTGCTTAAAATAATCAAATCTTGCTTGTAAAAACTCCTAGCAAAGCAACATCCCACTCTCAGTATCATTTTGAAAATGATTAGAGCATACCTGGGACATTTTTACCATAGAGTAATCAACTCTCAAAATCTTCTCATTTGAATAAAATGTTAGAAATAATCTTAGCTTACTTGAGTGTGCTTCTTTTGCCTAAATCCCCCACAACCTAATTTTTATTCTTTGTCTGAATAGGTGGTGTTATCATAAACTTTAGCACAAATTCTAGTATGTCCACCTCTCAATTGTCATGGATCTTTGTCTTTTGGCTTCCTACACTATTGCTGACAGGCTCAATGGTATGGTCAAAATTTCTTTGTTTTTTTTTTCCCACCTTTGTTCTGTCAGTAATTAAGAGCCATGGCAGAAATCAAAGAAAAACAAAGATTTTGCACCAAAAACGCTGGTCCAGAGCATCTCTCTCCATTAGTGAATACTGGTATTTTGTGCAAATAGCAATGAAGTTCTCTGGCTGACTTCTGTCTGAGGTTCTACTATCAAGACAAAACACATAAAAAAATCATTAATGGTTTTTGAACATAAACTGCCAGGGGCTAGCCCCAGCAGTGTCTTCTTCTTTGTCAGTTCTTCTTGAGGCATCAGAGGGTGAAATGTATCAGTAGAGTGTAAGATTTTGTCTTACGAGATATTAAGGGTTGCTGTATAATAATTAAAAAAATTTACTTATTTAAGTCTAAGTTACTTTGCTACTGTAGCTGGTCTGCCTTCTGTGTTCCTCTGAGGCCAGAAACTACAGTCTCTGGCACTAAGCACCTCATCCTAAAACATCAGGACATTAAGTAAAAGATTAAGTGCTAGAGCCTTTTCCTTTTTTTTCCAGATGCTTCTTACTTATCAGGCTATGGGAAAATTTGGAGCAATAAACTTTTATTGAACCAGGAGAAGAGAACAACACTCACAGAAGCAAAAACTTTTATATAAGCAAATATGCATAAATGCATATATAAATTCACGCATGTGCATTCATACCAGTCAGGTCAGGTTTGCATACATTCTCACAATTACATACTTAAACAAACACATCCATACTTACATATGCATTTGGAGCAAAAGACCAAGCACTAGTGCAGAAAGAACTCACTCATTCTGGGTATAAAAATGAGCTCCAATCTTTATTGTATAGAGAAAGAAAAAGTGTCTACCCTTTTAAGCTAAAATAATTAAACCCAAGTTTGTAAGAAGAAAGCTTTGTTCCGTTAATAAGATTAAGCCTGCCTTGTTATTAAGAAAAGACCTAAAAAAAATAAAAAAATAAAAAAAAAAGAAAGAAAAGACCTGTTCTGTCCATGGCAAGGAGAAGCTGCCTGCTCCTTCTGCTCTCTACAACATCTTTTTTCCTCTTTCCCTTGGCATTCTGCACATTGTTCTCTTAGATTTTTTTTTATGTTACCTATAGTTTCTAAGTTATTCCACTCTTCATTCTCCTTCTAACCTTGCTATCTCCTCTTGCTTTGATGTCATAATAATGCTCTTACTGTCAATGCCATTTCTCCCAATGCTATGCCTCTACTTCTAAGTTCTTCTTGAGTCCAGTTCTGTCTGAAAACTATTCTATCTAAAAAGTTCTACTCAGCTCAGTTCCTCTGACTCTTCTATTTTTCCACAGACCTTATATATCCTTTAGCATCATTACATGTTAAAAAGTTCATTGCAAGTTCACACATTAAATCAAATCATGAATTGTAATAGAAGTTTACAACAGAGAATTGTTTACATGCATATCCATTAGGAGTAATTATCTGGCTAAACATCCATCACCTGTCACTGCTCCATAAGTTCACTGAAGGTTTAAAACCATGACTAAGTTATTAGTGAAGTTTTGTATAAAGAACCCCAGCCAACATTTTACCTTCTGTTCTAGCACCTATAATAAATCATTAGTTCCCATTTTATGACCTTGGTTAATTGTTTTACCTTTGGGCATGTGCTGTGAGTAGGAGAAATTCTGGTTACTATCTAGAAGCAATTAACTGGTGACACATGGGAGACTGACAGAGTTCTCATTGCAGTTCTGACTATCAGAAAAGGACCTAATAGCAGTCCCACTATAAAAGAGCTTAACAAATACTGATATAATTTTAGGAATTCTTATAGGATCATCATTAAGAATTAAGAAGTCATCTATTTGTTTATATAGCATCATTACATGACAGCACATCCTCATAGATCTGCAGAGATCTGCTCAAAAGGATGGACTAACATCTAGTGATTGGTATATATGTCAATAATAACAGGAAAAGGATATTGATAGCAGGAATCTTTCCTAAAATGAATTACTTCTAGGCCTTGCCTATGGGAGCTTTGCCATAGATATTATCTAAAGCAAAGTCATTTCAGGAAGATCACCTGCTACTTATTAGCTTATCCCATGATGGCTCCTGACAATAAACAGTGGCTATTTCTCTTTATGCTTTTAATTTATTCTAATATTTTTCTTATAATCATATAATGGTACATATTCCTGTAAGGGGAGGTATCAAATCCCTAATTGGTTCATGACTGTGTCAATAAAGATGGTAGGAACTAATCGCTAGATGAAGGGGAAAAGGTGGGACTTCTGGTTCCCAGGAGGAAGAGAAGGGGACAAGAGGTAGAGCAGGCAGTGGATCAGAAGAAGCAAAGGCATGTAGGTCACCTATAGTTTGTAGCCTCTGTCCAGGGATGATGGGGCAGGATATTCTTCGCCCGGCCATTGAGTTATCTGGTCAGTTTTAAAATATTAAGGCTGTTTGGTGTTTTCCATCTGCAGTGACTAAAGTAGGAAGGAGTAAGGGCACAGCCAGGGCAGCATTTGGCAGTTTGGTGGAGTTAGCTGGGAAAGGTTGAGGAAGCTCAGAATGAGCTATAGAGAAAGAGCAAGCATGATATTAAAATTACACACAACAGAGTTGCATTTTCCTTGAATGGGCTTATTGGGGTTGGAGACTCACAGCAACAAAGCTGCATTTTCCTTTTGTGGTTGGAGAATTACCATAGCATATTTCAATATTATTAAACTTGTAAGTATCAATCTTACAACGGTCCTCGGAGACACTGGAAACAGTAGTGACAATTTGAGCACCCTGAAATTTAACATTGCTGAAATCTCATGACTGCAAGACTAATCCAGATGCAAAATTAAAGAATTTTTTGGGGGGTGCTTTGCCACACAGAAGCACTCTTTCTGGGGTGGGAGTAGGGTATCAAAATTAAGTTGACTAAATCCACTTTGGTCTTCATTTCAAAACAGAAACCCTGAAGATTTACTCAGTGCACATTGTTTAATGAGAGCAACACTAATTCTTCTCAGCAGGACTGCCAAGATAATAAATCCTCTTTGTCAATTACAGATGAAATGATTTCCCCTGTCCCTATCAAAGTGTAGCCAGTAGCATATGGGTCAGGTATGTTTACTGCATGACAAAACAATAACTTTAGACAAGATATGTGACGAAGAATGTATTGTTCTTTGCTTGTAGGTATTTGTTTTAAACCTTACTTGTAGAGCTCCAAGCTGTCTCAAACTACTAGTAAAGTAGTGATTGTAGGATCCTTTGCAAAATCCACAACTTCACTACACCTGTGTAGTTGGCTAGGTTTCCAGTGCCAGATATGATTTCCTTTTTGTAGAGTGAGCCTTAAGTTCAATTATATAGCACTTGATTACTGCCAAGATATGACCTAGCAATATGATTATTTTGATTATTACATGCCACATCCATGCAGCTTTGTGTTTGAGATGTCAATCTAAAACATTACTCCTTTCCCACCTCATCTGTGTCACCTCTCTCACCTTCTCTAATGTTCTTCATCACTTTCTTCTCCATTTTTCCCTTTCCTCTGCCTACTCCTAATTTCATTTCTCATTCTTTCCCCACTTTAACTTAACTCTTTTGTCTATCTTTTTCAATGTCTTAACTTCAAACCACAAGGGCCACAGAAACCAGAAGAAATGAAACCTTTTTACCTGAAGGCATATTATAAACCTTTCCTCTATTACTGGATCTATTTTTTTTCTGAATTTCTTTAACCTTGTGTTAACTGAAAATTATCTTTACCATTCTTTGAATATCACACACACTTTACTGTTGCTATGATAACTTAGGGAACTTGACTACATTCTGCCATCTTTTATAGTTTCTTCTACAAAATATCTTATTCTTTCATAATGTTTATTTTGGTAAATTAACTTTTGTCAAAAATGTTCAATTGATTCTTATATCTTAATCATTTTAGATACTATTAATTTTGTAAATCTGACTTAGGCTCTTCTTTATCAAATATTATAATTTCTTAAGTATACTGTAGCAATGTACATGGCTGCACACATATGACAAGGAGTTGAGTAAGTGTGTCATATTAAAATCTACTCCTAGCTTTTCTGAGGAGTCTTCAAACTGATTTCCATAGTTGCTAGACCATATAGCATCCCAGCAGCAGTAGTGTTTCTCTTTCTCGACCTCCTCCCAGTATTTGTTGTTGTGTGATTTCTTGACTACAGCTATTATGACTGGGGTAAGATGGATTCATAATTTCAGTTTCTATTGACTGTTGACTATTGCTACTGAGCACTCTGTAAAGAAATGTGGTAGTCATTCATAATACTTCTTTTGAGAATTCTATGTTTATATATATCTCTCTTTTAATTGAGAAGTTTTCTTTTCTAGTGCAGCGCCATTCATAAGAGCTAGAAAACAGAGTTAACCTAGATGCTCCATCAGCTGATGGATAATAAAAAAGTAGTATATATACACAATGGACTTTAATTCAGCTCTTAAGAAAAGAGAGATTATGAAACCTTAAGTCAAAGAAATGAAGACAGAAAAATATATTGAGCAAGGTAAAACAAGCATAGAAAAAACAAAATCCTTCATGCTTTACTGCATATGTGGCTCCTATTTTTGAATTTATTATTTTGTGTGTTCAACTTAGAATCCTATAAATAGCAGGCATCTAGAAACACCCCGGTGGGTTGCTTTTAAAAACAAAAGTGAGGATAGTTAGACATATCTGATATGAAGGTAGAAAGAGGGGGTAATAAGTGTGAAAAGATTTAAGCAAGAGGACTCTCAGCATGGTGGAGGAAATCAGGGGCAAGTGTAAAGCAATATAAAATGAAGTTTGAAAAGGCCATGCACAAAACTATTATCTTAAAATCAAATTTCAAAAATGTTTAAAAGAGTTTGGAGGGAGATAAACTACAAGGCTCTCACAAGATTCTCCAGAATTTATGCTATTGAATAAAAATTCCACACCAGGGGAAAGATAATGTGTGTGGTTTCTTCAGGGGTCCCAGGACATTCCAAAACAATAATGGTTCTCTTCATTCCTCTTGGCTTTTGAACTCGATGATATGATCCTGCACCTAAAGATTTCACATGTTATATATAATCTTTCAAAAAACTTATTAAAATAAAAATTTAGGATGTTGTTACTGTCCTTGGTTGTTATCACCACTGGAGTGGAAAGACATTAAATCTCTAGCTTTCACAGTACCAAAAGCACCATGGAAGCTTCCAAAGCAAAAGCAACCAACATTTTTACTCACCACAAGGACCACGATGGCATAATAACCCTAAAAGTTCAATAGTAGCACTCATATCTTGGCAGTGATCAAGAGCTATATAGTTGAACTTAAGGCCCACTCTACAAAAAGGAAATCATATCTGGCACTGGAAACCTGGCCAGCTATACAGGTGTAGTGAACTTGTGGATTTTGCAAGAGGTCCTACAATCACTACTTTACTTAACCAGCATAATCTGTAACTTCATTCTATACATTTGTCCATATATCGACAGATAACAGAGGCCCTCACCACTCCTCATGGAAGTTTCCTTTTGAAAGATTCAGATACTGTTACAGAAAACAAATGCAGAATAGAAGAGCCCAGTCCCAACTTATACATCTGAATTATAACTCCTGCACTGTAGGTGTTCAGGGATCATTGTAGAAGATGTCGTGGAGAGATAGTAAGAGGCAGGCGAACAGAAATTTTGCTATGGCATTGCATCTCCGAGTAATGTCAGAAGCTGCACCCATGAAGCCTCACCGACAGGGCTGCCCAAACCTGCATGACCTGACCAAAAATAACACCAACAGACATGGTAATGTGAAAGGATGGAAACTCATGAGGCCTCAGTCCTACTCAAAGAGCTGCAGGTAACCAAGGAATGCTCAGCACAGGAGGAATCTTCTTCCCCAGGGAAGAGAACACCAATTGGTTTGCACAAAACCAAATGGCTAGTCCTGAAAACATATAGACATTATACAATCTGGAGACATTATTGTTTGAATGTATATGTATATATGCACAAGTATGTGTATATGTGTTTGTGTATGAGAGATAGGGACAGAGAAAGAGAGAGACAAACAAAAAGCATCTGATATAAAAGAGGTCATTCATTTGAATGAGAACAAAGAGGGAATCCACTGGAGGGTTTGGAGTGTGAAATGGAAAATGGAAACTAGTGTAATGATAATACAATATCACTCAGTCAATAAGTATTATTTTAAAACCATATGGTGAAGACAAAAATAAATCGTTTCTCTTCACTTAACCAGTTCGATCAATTCATTTTTGTGCCTTTCCTGTGACTGGATTCTTAATCTTGAGACCAGAAACTTTGTTTCTTCTCAAGATAGCTAATGAAATAAAGAAGCTAATTGCCCTGTTACATAATAAGTAACATTTCAGACATATAATTCTATTTCTCAATGGCATTTATGAGTGGTGATTAATAAAAAATAATGTTCCACTAAGCTCTCACGTGGCTGTCTTTGAAGCTGGCAGTAATGATTTGACACAATTTTTCATCTCTTTTCTCCAAAAAGTGCTAAGCACCTGGGAGACATTTTCTAATTAGTTCTAATGTGTTAAAGTAGGCTCTGAGGGGGTGTTTAGGAAGATTTAAAAAAAATCTGTAAAGTTCACCATGACTGTCATTCAAATATTATCTATTCAAATGCATTACAAAACACAAGCCTTTAGCCATAGGAATTCACTTAAAATATTTTAAATAGTCTGTAAAAGAAAGGTGAATATTGTAAATAGTTTGTAAAATTATTAAAATAATTCTATTTGAATTATTTTATGAAGTGAATCTATTGAACCATTACTATAGAGGAAGTCCTTTGATATTTAAGTTATTTTGTTTTATATGTGCTCTCTTTCTCATTAAAAATCAAAGACACAAAACAATGAGCATTTAAACGCTTCAGTTGTAAAAATTAATTAATAATTTTACCTGTTAAAATTATACATATTTATTGTTAATGAATACATGTATGTAGATTTGCACATGTACTCACTCTATGGCGCATGTGTGGAGGTCAAGGATAATGTGTTCAAACTGGATCTTTTTTTCTACCATGTGAATCTAAAGGATTGAATTTAGGTTTTTCAAATTGGCAGCAAGTGCCTTCACCCACTGAACCAACACCCTGATCCACAAATTTAACTACGTTGGGCTGAGGACAATATTTTTAGCCTAATTACATAGACTGAGGAGGATCAGGATATAGAACACAAGCTGGAGTTCATCTGCCAATCGTTTATACCATAGTTTTCTCAAGAAACCCATGAATTTTGTGAGCCAGGCTGAAGGGTGCGCCAGTCAATCTATTTTTAGTAATCCAATAAATACATTAAGGCTGTGGAGAAGAATACAGACCTGCACCCTTTGTTTTACAAAATTAAAGGTGACTCACAGTCACCTTTAATAAATTCAGCTTTGTGATCATGCCTCACTCAGGACTCTGATCAGTTGGAGTGGGTGAAATTTCCCCTGTGTGTGTCCTGATAGAAACACACTACCATTCATTTTTACTTTGGCTACATTCATCACCTGCACAATACCACCTCCATACATATGCTTTTCCACGGACCATACTTTCATATGGTCAAAGATGACTCTTTACCAGTCAATTCCTAAATGGCACATTTTAACAGTTGATACTGACCTAGAGGTGGGGAATTGGATCAATGGGAAAGTCAATTTGTTAATGTTGAACTCTGATGGAGTTACAGAGCCTCCTATACATTCTAGAGCATAGATTTGGAAACATTTTTATAGATGCAAGAACTCGTGTTGAATAGGGATTTAATTATTATTGTTTTGTTGTTTATTGTTTAGTATTAGAGACTGAACCAAGTCATACATGAACAAGACTCAGTGGAGTAATGCAGGAAAACCTGTCATTCAGTTGAGAATATGCTGGGCTTATAGATACCTACTTCTATATCTGGGTTTTTACTTAGGTTCTGGGAATTTGAACACGGACAGAAAATGTCTACTCAATTAAATGTCTATTCCTTAGTTTTTACTCCAAAATGGGCTTAAAAATTAGAAATTTTTTCTAGAACATAGATATAATACAGGCTACAACAAATTAAACTTAAACTTGTGTTTCTTTTATAAATAACAGGACTAGAAAATAAACTCAATAAAAACCTGTTTGGACATGTCTCTAACATCATCTCTTTAAGAATATTTTAAAAACTCATAGCCTAAGATATGTCAAATTTATTAAATATTCTAGAATCTGATGGTCAAGAGAGTCCAGAGTTCTAAAATGATTCTGACTTGTACTTGGAAAAAAATCACTCTGCCAGCATTAGGCAGTCAGCTGCGACTCTGAACTATGTAGCTTTTTCCTTTGTTTATTTTTCTGTTGACAACTTAAATTTACTACACTTCTTTGATCCAAGATGAAAACTACTGTCAAGCAATTGATAACCAATACTGAGATTTAAAAATATTCTGGAAAACTAAGAGGTCAGAAAGTATTTCGATATCTTGCACGTTTGGCAAATGACTAACAATGATGCAGAGATATTACAAAATGCACAAGGAAATATTCACTACTCAATAATCATGTTACTCATTCTGCTAAACAGTAATGATGTCAGAAACGTGTTCTTGACAAAGTAATGTCTTTCTCATCCACTTCATATGCTGCAATAAAGCCTGATTTATTAAATAGCTGACCTCTGATGTTACCCTGCCCCTAGTATCATTTAATACCTCTACAGACAAACTTCTGGCCCCTATCTCTGTGACAATTGCTTTTAATGCTATTAACTCCAACTCTGATCTCTTTCTATACCCTGTGTAACTCAACTAGAATAGTCTTCCCAAATGTAAGTAAATCATATTTTCGTCATTCACAAACTTCCACTGTTCTCCAGTTAGTATTGAATGCACCCAAAGTCTGTGTTATGTCACAGAGAACATTGTGTTTTGCATTCAGACCTTGTTCCTTATACAACCACTGTGCCTGCAACATAGTCTCAAACCCTGGGCATTTGAACTGTTTCAGTTGCTGTGACTCAGTCTACTTTGTCTCTGTCATTCTGCTATTTCCCTTCCTTAATTACTCCTCCCTAATCACCACCCCACCAGGGACCACACACTCAGCCCACTCTGTCTTTCAGCAAGGAAGCCCTTCCTGTACTTAAACCATGAGAAAGTAAGTGACTTGAAGAGCTATTTTTCCTTCTCTCTAATTGAAACTGTTTTACAAACCACAATCCTGTCTTTCAGTCACATGGTCCTTTCCCCTTCCATTCCTCTTCAGTCTTCTCTCTCCTGATTCTGCAAAAGCACATTCTCAAATATAGTATTTCCTTCCTCCCCTCCCATATATATGCTTTTCACATTCTTTCCATACTCCTCAATGAATTTTAAAGTACCATGAACATAAATGCCTTAAAGAGAGTGTATTAAGAACAGACTGACTAGAATCCCAAGTACTTGTAGAATGATATCTCCATTCCTGACTCCAAATCCAGTTGAGTAAAACTGCAGACCATTTTCTCTTTGTACAATATTATAAATGAGAATTCAAATATGCTCCCTCAAATTAGAAATCTCACACAGGCATAAGTAGATCAGAACAGTCATATTTCTTGGTGACTTGTGTTCTTCAACACCAAAAGAACAAGGAAGTGTAGGAGTCTGAGCACATTTCATGTCTTCTCTGAGTCTTCTTTTGATGCTTCTGTGTATTTGATGTGTCTGTGTATTTCCAGACACAGACCAGGCTTTGTTATCTTACTACTTGCCAAACTCTATTCCTACACAATGAAACAAATGTTTATCACTTGTTTTGAAGACTTAGACTCTTGGAGACTCTATGATACAAGAATATATATGAATTTTTACCTGTTCTTTGATTTTCTTCAAAGTAACCTCATAATTTGTTTCTGAATGTTCTAGAATGTTTTGACCATTCAGTAAAACAAGTGTTTTTACATGTGCAGTTATTTTACATGTCTCAAACTCTTAGATATGTCTATTAAATTACCTTATTTTTATGAACTTTAAGATATATAAAATATGTTTAATTTATAGTGGGACTGTGAACGGTATCCTGGTCCCCAGTTGAGTTAAGGCTAGAAGCCCCAGAGATCCTGAAGGGATGGTAGGAGCTCTGCCTGCTCCCAGGCACCAGCCTGTCACTAGCCACAGCCCCCCATAGATTTGTGGCCATCAGACACATCAGGGCAACACCTCAAGCCTGCTACATGTAGATGAGGAAAAGGAAATGACTTGTGGTCACTTAGGCTCAAAACAGATCGCATGCCATTCGGAGGTACCTAGAGGCCTGAAGGTCTTAGCCAATAAGCTTTCCTTCCCAGACATTCCTCCCTGCAAAAGGTATTTAATCTCAGGGCCACACTGAGAAGTGGTGTTTGGTTTTGCACATCCAATGTCCAACATGGCAGTAAATGATTTGGAACCACAAACTGTCTCTTTTCCTTGGGATTGGCCTTGGGGAACCATGGGCTGCTTTCCTGAAAGAAAACTGATTCTCATTCTCTCTCTCTCTCTCTCTCTCTCTCTCTCTCTCTCTCTCTCTCTCCCATGTGTGTGTGTGTGTGTGTGTGTGTGTGTGTGTTTGGTTCTATCTATTAAATCTATGGCTTTGTGCATGCTAAGAACATATCTACCTATCTATCTATCTATCTATCTATCTATCTATCTATCTATCCAAATATGTAGTATCTATCGATCTGTCTTAGTGTTTCAATAGATATGATAAAGTACTATCATAACAAAAATAACGTGGAGAGGATAGGAGTTATCTAGTAATAGACAGATAACTGTCTATTACTGAGGAGTTACTACAGGTACCTTGAAACAGGAACTGAAACAGAAGCCACGAAAGAGTGTTGGTTACTGTCTTGTCCTTTCTGGCTTTCTCAGCAAAATTTTTAAAAGTATTGAAGACCACCCCACTGCAAGGAACTACCACAGTGAGCTCGGTCCTCCCACAGCAATCATCAATGAGGAAAATTCACCATACGCTTGCACACAGGCAAACCTGGTGAGGGAGTTTTCTCAATTGAAGTTTCCTTTCCCACAGTGACTCTAATTTGTGTCAAGTTGACAAGAAATTTGGTAGCACAATATCCATGGGACTGGGGAAGAAATAGAAAAGCAAGGATAAGTAAGAGTTACTGTGGAGCTGTTGGCAATGGGAAGCTGTTAGGAAAGAAAGAGTTTGTTTGACTTAAGCATCTGGACTCTGGAGGACTGATTATACTTCAGTGGAAGGTCACACACTGAAGACTATAAAGATAACAGCAACTATACTTAATGGATTTAAAAATAAAAGTAAACAAACAATTTGAAACACAAAGCTGTATGGGTAAGGAAGACAGTATATATCAATCAGGGAGCATTGATTATGAAGGGGTGAAAGGGTTATTTTGATCAAAGTGCATAGTATAAAATTTTCAAAAAGAAAAAAAAAATGAAAAATGAGAACAAGTTGTTTCTATGACTTGGAAAAATATTCTCCAGCATTCTATGTACTAAAGTATTGAAGGGTTAGTGCTCTTTTGACTCTCTGGGGATGTGATCAAAGCCACATTTAGGTTGTCACTAGGAACAGGCACTTAGTTTACTGGAGTTATGAATCTTAAATTATTATAATCATGAATTTAAAATATCCTTATATTTTCCTTTCCTGTCCCTTCCCACCCCTCTCTTTTTCAGTTTCCTTATCATGAGATGATGCTCCCAATACAGTGTTCTCACTACAGGTCTCAAACAAGGGGACATCATCGTGTAGGGCATGTTCAAATTATAAGTCAAAATATCCACTATCCTCATTATTCAGTTGAGATATTTTGTTGTAGTGACATTAAGCTTACTAATGGTAAATTTCTGGGTAATAAAAATACAGTCAATGAAATATTTTTTGCTGAAGTTTAAACAAAAATTATATAAGCATCAGTTTTATTATAGCAAGTTTTGGGGTACTGTTTCAAAAAATTTGTATTGTCTACAAAAAGTGTTCCCTACAACGCAGCTACAGCTTAATATTACCCATGTATTTTCAGATATGTCTTCATTTAGAAACAAGAACATTCTTAAAAGAAAGGTTTAGAAAAACTAATAAAATTAGGAAGGTCAAAGGAGGCACCTGAATCTATGGAAAAAATTGTGTGAGAAAACCTGCTGTCCATAAAACCCAAAGGTGTCTACAGTTCAAACAACATACATGTTAAGGTTTTAAAGGAGAAGAATACCTTGGTAGGTCCTGGCCAAGGAATGCATCAGAAATCACACCATTCAACTGATCTCATTCAAGAGATTAATTGGGGTTGGTGTCAGAGGGAAAGGCTGCCTCTTATCAAGAATAAAATAGGAAAACAGAGAAGCAGATATAGAAAGACAGACAGAGACAGAGACAGAGACAGAGACAGAGACAGAGACAGAGACA
>JANHMN010000003.1:2455550-2482687 GCA_030674055.1 Rhabdomys pumilio | reverse complement strand
AGACAGAGACAGAGACAGAGACAGAGACAGAGACAGAGACAGAGACAGAGACAGAGACAAAGAGGGTGGCTGTTGATGCCAGGGACCGTTTAAAGGGTTCTCAACTTGTATTTAGCAGCTGCTGATGACCTGGCTGCTGGCACTGAGTTGCTTAAGGCAGGCTTGAGGAGTACCTGATTCCTAAAATTACAGATAGCTGGTATTGGTAACCTTATCTCCAAAAAATCTGATGCCCAGATTCAGCTGGACCTAATTAGCATTTGATACAAATGCTTAGGAAACTAAGAACTCCTGAAATTGTATTCAGGTCTTCCAAAATAAGGAGACGGGAGAAACTTAGCTTTTCAGCAATGCCATACTGAATTTTTTATATAGAAAAATGATAAATTTATGCTAAATGAAAAGAGCCAGACAGATCATAGCGGTACACACTTCACTGGTGCTGTAGCTGTTGCTTAGAATTAACCTGGTGTGACACATGAAGTTCTTGCTCTTTGGCTAAAGATCCAGAATAACTTGCGTACCAGAACTGGTAGTATTTATTATATCACTGAAAGTAGATAACAAATGGGTAGCTTTCATTTGCTGTCTCTGGAGAGGTGCAAACCAACAGGCAGGGAGATTCTCAACTTCCTGTGCTGCCTTTTCTGTTGTATCACTCTGGCCCAGAACATCATTCTTACTTCATTAAAATCAAGTACATTGTTCCCTCAGTATACATATACTGAATCAATTATATTCTCTTCTTCAATATGCTCTATATTTTATGCAATCAGTATTGAAAGATGTATAAATGTCACCCCCACACACAAGGTTTCCAATTGTTAGCACACACACATATGGCTGCAAACACAGCCTTTGTTTTCAGAAATAATGGAGAACTGAATGAATCCAGATTATGCAGCATAATCTTGGTCCAGGAAAGCTGATTTCTCGAGGAAGAAACTCCAATTTCACATAGTAGGTTTTCTAACACAGAAAACTAACCAAACCATAAAGGCCAACGAGGGAAGACAAAAAGGCTCCGGGGAAATGGAAGCAGGTCAGTGCTAGACTTTGGTTCTAATCCTAAAATTGAGCTATCAAGCTGTGGTCTGACATTTAGAACAAGCTTTTTATAAATCAAGATGGCATTTTCAAAAGTCTGATGTACTCACTGTCAGGGTGAGAGACACAATAAAACTCCTACTCTAGTCCTTGGCAGTTTTGACAAGATCTTGGGAGATATGTTCTAGAGCTTGGCATCACATGGAAATAACCAAGAATTCACAGCCTATAATCCCCCATTTTGGATGGATTGTCTCTATGAAAGTGTTTTAACTAGATAGGTCCTTTCCCACATCTCATGTTTTTAAGAAGAATTCACACAGTTTGCTGAAACATATCTGGCTGCTTTACCTGCCCTACAAAGGATGATTCAGTTGGTCTGGAATGCATGCAAGTTTAAACAAGATCTTTGTCAACTCAAGATACCACAGCTTCAGAATCATTGCTACAAAGGTAAAAGGAAGTGGAAACTTAAGGATTCTTTGGAAAGTTGTTTGGATGGTGTTTTGTTGGGACAAACACATGAAGGAACATTTGATTAAAGTGGACACAGGTGTGAAAGGCTAAGGCCGAATCCTGAAGAAACATTTTGCTGAAACAGACACAGGGAAGAGGATGCTGAGACAAGCACCTGAAAGGACATTTGATGAAGGATTCTTGGCTAACGACACACCTGTATTGGTCTGCCTTATTTTTCGTAATTAAGATGCATTTGTCAGGACTCTATAGAGAGAAACACACCAAAAAACTTCTGATGGTGTACTGCAGTTTCTTGTCACTTCCACGTACTGGAACCGATAGGATGCTTGGGCTGAGCCAAGACCCAGTCTGAGGCAAGTCTTTGTTTCAATGTTACTTGGAGGATCTTACACATGAGCCAGTTAGGGCAGTTTCCAACTTTAAAACTGAGTTTCCCCTTTTTATATTTGAAACCCATTTTCTTTTACAATATGGTAGAGCAGGGAGCTAAACTACACATCCACTTTCAATTACTTAACAAATAGTATCATTTTTGCACAGGGGCCAGGAGTAATGACTGACTTAAAATGGATAAAATAAACTTGCTTTTAAAACTCTAAAACATGAGTCATTCAGTGACTCTCACCCTTCCTAATACTGCGACCCTTTAATACAGTTCCGCATGTTGGGGTGACCCTTAACCAATAAATTGTTTCATTGCTGCTTCATAACTACAATTTTAATACTGAGCGGTATCCCAGTTCCTAAGACCATTGGAAATGTTTTCTGATTGTCACAACCTGTAGGTTTAGAACCAGTTATTTATAAAATAGGATGGTGTGTGTGTATGTGTGTGAGTGTGTGTGTGTGTGTGTGTGTGTGTGTGTGTGTGTGTGAATGTATGTGTAGGATAGTGTGTGTCTATGTGCATTTGTATATATTATTTTAAAAACTAAGTAGTTTATAAGGTAATAATATAACTCTAGGGTAAATCCGCAGTTAAAGTTGAATTTCATTAAATCCATTATCAAACAACATTACTTAAAACTTAAAAGGAAAAAAGGAAATACATTGTTCACTTTCCTCTTTTGAACTGGGTAGTTAATATTAGAATGCTTCCTAATTAGTTAATTTATTCTCTTCTTGAGCTAAGCCAGAGGCTCACAAAAGCCTTACAAGTTTCAATTTCTAGACAGGCCTAATTCTTAAATCAAATTGAAATAATTTTATAATTATTTCAATTTAAACTCATCTATGTTCCTCTAGTAACATATGAAAAACTATTAAACTGAATACTGGATATTTACAGAAAGGGTTAGAGATGGATAAGGATTACTGTTAGTAACCTTTTAAAACCATATGTATCATATTCAAATTAGAGAATGTGGATTAAATGTCATTTATACATTACAATAAGCTGCAACACAAAATCACCAGCTTCATGAAGCCTCATTTAACCTCATTTCCCATTCTCTAATATAAAGGTTACCAAGCCACAGACCTTGTTTTTTATGGGATAAGCATTAAGTGCTTAATTTCTAGGGTTTCCCTGGTCTTGTATACAAGGCCAGACACAACTGTTTCCCAAACAATGGGATAAAGCTATATAATTACAGCTACATCTATAACAATTTCCTCACCATATGAATATGTTTAATTCTGATTGGCAGTCTAAACCCGAACAGTTGCTAACTTTTTAATAGCAATGTATGACTTAAAAAAGAAAACCTCAAATTCTTCAGGAGCAAAGTAGCATTCTTTCATTCATTCATTTATTCATGTATTCAATCTGTATGTACTCAGGTCCAATAATATTAAAGAAGACACCACAGTCAAGAACAAGGTAATGAGTCAGAAACACTTATTTTAATATACATTTAATATTATATTATAATATTTATTAAACACACACATATTTTAAGAAGATAGTTTAAACACATAAAGAAATAACTACATAGAGAGGTGAATGGTGACATTAAATAGTTTTGTAAAGGGTTGAAAAATTATTTTTGATGAACTCATACAAGCATCTCAGTTGGGTAACTCCAGGGACAGGAGAATCAAGGTCAGATAAAGGGTCTAATGTCTAATCAAAGTCAGTTTTTTCTGAGTTCATGTTTCTTCTGAAGTAGAAAAATTCTACCCTAAACATATTTTATTGATCATTTGAAGATGTTACAGGACACAGGTCAGCACTCACAAGAAGGGTAAGCATGTTCAGCATGTGACTATGTGAAATTGTGAAATATCTAGACTATCTTTTAAGCATTTGTCATATAATTATAAAGAATTACAACACTGTGAATTTAGAAAATTATAAAACAGAAAAATAATATAGATCAGAATCCCCATGTTATCTGAGGAACTCTAGAATCATAACTCTTCCTCTATCATAAAATACTAAGTGTCAAAGTATTCATTGATTTGATTAAAGATACAAGTTGCTACTAACCAAGGACTGGGGGCAGGACTTGACTGATAGACAATCTTTTTCTCCACTAAACATACCAGGTCACAAAACAAAATATTTAGTTTACAATGGCTTTCTAAATAATAATTAATAGAAAAATAGTAAAACTGTCTGACCTTTAAATTGAATTATGGAATTTTATGCTTTCTACTCACCAAGGAAATTAGTGACCAATACTATGAATATCCAAAGATATGGTCCATCCAAAACACAGATACTGTCTTCAAGTGAATAATACCTCATCCCTGAGACTTGTTGTCTAACACTTTGTTCTGTACATAGCAATATTCAAACAGATTTTCTGGCTTCCCCAAAACACTGTTAAAAACAATAAACCAATCAATAAAACCATAAAATGAACAATAAGATAAAAGTTAGTAAAAATCCTATCTACACATAATGATCTGCCTAAAAATAAAATTAAGAAAACCAATGTTTGATCATATAAAGATGAAATATAAAAGCAAATAAGGAAGACATACATGGAATAGCATCACAAATTTATACAATATAAGAATTAATATTCCCAACTTGCCTCTGCTATCTAAAAATTATACAACTGATACAATCCCTTAAACATATCATGATATTTCTCACAGAAATTGAAAATTCCTAAGGAATCACATATAAAAAATTAAGAAGGATAAAAACCCACTTGAAAGCCAAAGACATCCTGAACACACAACACTTTATCTAAAATTGTACTACAACAGGGCTCTAATAAATAAAACATATGGTAATGTCATTAGAAAGTAAGCAAACATCAATGGAAAAAAAAGAGCATAGAGATACGGGTAATATCAGTGGTCACTAATTGTCAACCAGGACATTATCTTACTTTGATTTTTGTTGCTGTGATAAACACTGTGAACTGAAATTACTATTTATTTCATATTATACATCTAATTCATAGTCCATCACTAAGAGAAGCCAAGGCATAAACCTCGCAGGAGGAACTGAGGCAGAGATTACAGAGAAAAACAGATTTCTACCTCTATCAACTTCAGGACCACCTGACCAGGAGTGCCACTGTCCTCAATGGACTGGACTATCCCTGACGATTAACAATAAAGAAAGTTAAGGCATGTTAAGGTGACAATTAAGATTAGCCATGCAACAGTCTAAGTGTCCACCAACACAGAAATGGGTAAACAAAATAACACCTGTGTGTGTGTGTGTGTGTGTGTGTGTGTGTGTGTGTGAATGATATGTAACATGCATATGTATATAATGGAATGCTAGTCAGCATTAGAATAAAAGATAAATGTTCTGCTCTTTGTTCCAATGTGAATGGAATTGGAACACATAATGTGATGGGAAATAAGTAAAAAACACAGCTAAAAACAAACAACAACAAAATCCATGTTCAGTGTCAAACCCATGAAATATAAAATAAATAAATAAACTAGCAACTTGGGTTAGAGAGAATGAGGAAAGATATGAGGAGTCATACACAAGTTACAAGTACTCGAACATGCAAAATAAACAGGTCATGCACAAGTTACAAAGTATAAGACATGCAAAATAAACAAGTATATAGAAATGGAGCCTACAACCTGGCAGCTGGAATTAATACATTGTATTAACTTGGAGATTCTGTTTACTTAGTAAACTACAGCTACTCCTTTTAAATAAAAATAGCTCTGTGATGTGATAAATATATTAATTTGGCTCACTACAGCTCACTACAGTATCATTTTACCATTAATATGTGTCCTATAGAACATGGTAAATTTCATATGTGCACAATAAAATGAATTTAAAAATATTAACCTCAATCAGAAGAAAAATACATTGTCTAACTGTCCAGCACTCCAGAAATATAATGTTAACTGCCAAAATCT
Organism: Rhabdomys pumilio; assembly: GCA_030674055.1. Taxonomy (NCBI): domain Eukaryota; kingdom Metazoa; phylum Chordata; class Mammalia; order Rodentia; family Muridae; genus Rhabdomys; species Rhabdomys pumilio. Next base: position 2,476,867 of record JANHMN010000003.1, on the reverse strand, counting down.
CTCCTCAGATTCCAATCTTAAAAAGCTGTAATTCTAAAAACTTAGGATATTAGTTATCGTTTTTGTTGTTGGGTCTGACAAGTGTGTTACCAAGCCCTGTTATAAAAAGTAATATGTTTTTAAATTCTATTGGTGTTTTTTTGACTGTCCAAATCATAAAGAACACAATGGTTTCTTTTTAGTTTATAACCAATGACATCTTTTTGGAGCTTTGGCATCTGTAGAAGACAATATGTTGAATAGAATTTGTTTTACAGAGTTAGGCTTCAAAGGGATACAAATAGAAATACTTTTCTTTCTAAATGTCCTCCAAATAAATGAATATAATTTTAGATATGTGTCTAGTATTTAAGGTATACAAATAGGGATGAACATTGTTCTAAGAAAACTACTTAATTCATCAAAATACATGTTACCATGCATATTAAGTCTACCAGTACAAGCTATTCCACAGAGAATCAACTTCATATTCATATTCAGGCTTTAACATTTATCCTACTATGAAAACCATCTTTGCAAGGGAAAAAACTGATTTCTCTATATAGGAATACATAATCATTTTTATAATTGTATTTTTAAAGCTTTCACTGGGCACCTAAATATGACAGTTCACTTAAAAATTCTAATTCTCAATGTTCTGAGAATTTTAAAATTTTAGGGTATAAGCACATTTTATTTATTGTTATTAACTAACTTTATATCATATATACATTTGATTTGAAGATTTCCTTAGACTAGCTTTGCTAATTCTGCCTATCTGGGGACACTCCACTTTTGGCCAGGGTTTTGCATAACTAGATTGTCTACTACTTGCAGATACATTATTTGTTTCCTTTCTTAACTTCAGTATAAATAATATCAAACTAAACTGTATTTTTCATTATGTCTTCAGAATGAAGAAATCTGAGATAACGAGCTTTGCAATTTTGTATTAGGATTTGTTGCAAGCAGCAGGCTAGGCCACCCATTAGTGTGGCCTTAGAAACTATACATGAAGTTATTAAATTATCAATGCTAGGAATGAGGACCACACTAAACTCTGCACACAGCTTTTTATTCTGGCTTCCAACACCCTTGATAATAATCCAATGAGTCGAGAGTTGTCCTCTCAAGACATGTGTGGTGACTTGAATTTAGAATGTCCCCCATCTGCTCAGGTAGTTGATTAGTCACTAAGGAGTGGAATTCTTTAAAAGGATTAGAAGGATTAGGAGATACTGCCTTGTTGGAGGAAGTGTATCATTAGGGTGGGCTTAAGCCCATGCCATGCCATCTCTCTTTCTGCTTGCAGATCAAGATGTATCTTTTATCTATCATGCCAATATCATGGCTGTCTTCATGCCACCATATTTCCAGCCATAGTGATAATGGACAAAGCCCTCAATTAAATGCTTTTCTCTAAGAAACATTAACTTCGTCATGGTGTCTCTTCACAACAATAAAAGAACTTTTGTTTTGTTTGTTTTTGTTTTTTTTTTATACTGCATGTAAGCAATGACTTAGAATTAACAGAGGGATAAATTAAATTCCTGAACGATTCAGTCACAAATAATAATGACCTGTTATTCCTCAACATGTAATCACACTCTAGGCCCTCCGGAACCCAATGATAAGACCAATGTAACAAAACTAAGTCATCACTGTATTAGCATGGCATCTTTAAACATTGTTCAGATGGCCAATCTGAAGAATTCTTTCATCTATTCCATCCTATTTTGAATTAAGAAGTAGCAGGGATAAGTTTTTTTTTTCAGTTTGTTGAAAGTAAATAAAGATATGTACCTGCCCTTTTTCTTTGCAATAATTTAACCTAGTAAAATGTCAACATTTAGAAAACAAATCATCAAGGAAACAATGAAATATCAATGAATATTTACAAATTTGTGAAAAGTTTTAATTCAGCCTCCTCAACTAATTTTAAGAAGTATTAATCTTCAAATTTTTATCTTCCTCACAATTTGACAAACTATGAAAATGAATGAATGAATCCATCAAATGTTTCCATTATTATTCATCATGTATACAAGTTTAAAACCAAACAATCCCACATTATTAATACCAATGAAAGTGCAGCATAAATATTTTATAGTGAAACATTAATAAAATGAAGAAAGTCAAAATGCTCACATGAATTATAAACTTTCGACTTTATTATAATAAACACTTATTTTCTTTTAGCTGATATAAAACTGATAATCAATTTAAAATAATGTTTGCATTTACAAGCATGAAAGAAGCATTACAAAACTGGATAACAAGTTATTAGAATGCCAGAACTAATGTTAACAAAATAAAAACTGCATTTTTAGTTTGACCAAACTCAATTTGGCCTCAAGTATTCACCATGTCTGTTTATCCTACAGTTTAAAAAGCCAAAAGTCCCCTTCATTGGTTTAGGTTCTGTAACCATAGTCAATAATGTCTTGACATGATAGATCATATTAACAGACTTTGCATCTGAAGCGCAGCCTCTTTTGTTGGTACATACAGGAGCTGGGTTTGTGGTCAGGAACCAGAGATGAGAAGCTTAGCTGATACACCAATAGCAACGAGGCACTGATACAATTTTTTGTTCAGAAGGTGAAGGTCATATTGCCTTCTTGTTTTCTCTCATAATAAGACAGAAAACAAGTTTATTAACTTAATCAAAAGCCATTCACGTGACCTAAACTAAATAGATGATAAAAACTTCTTTGTGCACATTAGAGCACATTTTCAAACCACTATCCCGATTTTTGAACTAACAACTAACACAACTAATAAAAGTACTCCGATTATCAAGCGAGAAAGGAGTCCTGCAACAACAGCAAATGAGCAGATGACCCTTAACCCAGGGTCAGGCTTTATTCTGTGCAACTCATTGGCTCTAAGAAATAAACAAACACTGAATCTTACAAATACTAATGATAGGAATTTCTCTTATGATTACTATTTTTATTAAGTTATTTTGGTTTTATATCTTTAAAGTAAGTACCACTTGTTACATTTTGCATTGTAGAGAATTAAAATAAATATGGGAGAAAATACTGGAATAACATTTCATTTTTATAGAGAGTAGGAATATATTTTTTAACAGGTATAAACCTTTAGGGAAATAGATAAAACTCTGTTCTTGAAACAGTATAACTTTATTAAAGTTCACATTTTACAGTGAATAGGTAAAAATCTGTTTCCTAAGGCAAGAGTGGCATTTTTTTTTAAAAAGGCTCTCCACAGTTAGTTATTCAATAAATAAAAAATGAGGGAATATAAACAAACTCAACTAATTAAAAAAAAAATAAAAAACCCAAAAACTAATACACGTACCATTAACTTAAGAAAAAGTGTACTTAGCTACCATACACTCAAACGTCAACAAATTAGAAAAGGATACTTTAATGTTTTTGCAATACAGATATAATATACTGCTACATGTCTGAGGAGAAATGGTAGACATGATTTAAAGATCATATAAATGTCACATTTTGTGTTGCTATATTAGTTGAAGGATATATATATATATATATATATATATATATATATATATATATATACAAACAAATGCTTAAGCGGCCCACACTAGTTATGATTCAGAAATTATTTCCTTGGATATTTTGGTTGTGAGCTTAGACTTTGATGGCTGAGCCATCTCTCCAGCCAAAGAAATTATTCATTTGATAATTCTAATATTTATACCAGTCTGGTATTTGAAAATTAAGATCATTGAGGGCTCCTTACCCCATATTAACTCACATTCAAAAACAACAAAAGCTAAAGCAATGTCTTCAGCTGATGCATATATAATTTACTTGCTTATATTTTAGATTATTATTTTTACTAGCAATACATGGAAGACTACTTTTAAGATAAGTATGTAATGCCTGGTAAAGCATCTCATGAAATTATACCATTTATATAAGAAATACAGATTACACAAAAGTATTCATAGCTCCTAGATTATTGTCTATGATTGTCAAAACTTGTCTGAAATATACTTCCATAAGACATTGTCACCTGTTTAGAATCTCCAGAAAACACTGGTTGTAGAATCCTTTCAACTCTTAATAACAACAAGGTGGAAAATATTAAACTGCTCTGCCAATTTTCTTTGGAGGAAAGTATAATGAATCAAGGTATAGAGTCAAACAAAGTCACCAAGCTACTATACACATTCTTGCAGTGAATCTCAGGCAGATTTGATTAAAGTTGTAAAGTTGTATGCCTCGAATTTTCTTTAACTCCATTCTTGACTGAGTTTATTAGGGACTAGAATCCATCAGTCAAAAGTATTTGCAATGAATGTGTGCATGCATGTTAGGAAAAATGAGAAGAGAAATGAGGAGCTAGAAGGGGAGAGAGAAGAAAGAGGCAGTTCTAATGAACACATTGTGTTAAAAACTTGAATTTGTGCATCCTTTGAATAGTTTGACGTTTTACATAAAGTACAAAGTTACGCCAACAGGTGATGTTCTTCTCTTGTCTTTTATTTCTGCCTGGCTGTATGCAGTTCAGGTTTCCAGGTCAGCCCCAGGTGGACACTGGAGACTAAATTATTCAGCCACTGAGGGACAAATGAAACAGTAGCATCTAGTGAGTTGTGGGCAATTTCCCCACATTACCCACTATACTTGCATTTCATCTAAATTGCCTGAAATTTATTATCAGATTAGTTTATTTCAAGACCATAACAAAGGATTGTTTAAAAACCCCTCTTATGTTATCCTTAATTCAAACAAACACTTATACCCTTCAGGGGACATATATCAAAGATCAAGACTCTTAAAAGAGAGAACACAAAAAAATCATAACCTGACTATCACAAAATAGTTCTTCTTTAAAGTTGCTCCATCTGCCCTGGATATCCTTCTGGTGAATTCCAATCAAAACCTTAATGAGTGCAGTCCATAATCCACTGTGGGCTTCTGTTTTTTATCATTACTAAACATTCTGTTTTAGCTTGTTAAAGTTCACTACTGCCCCCAGCACTCTAAAAAGTTTATTCGTTTTGACAGAAAATTATAGAATTCTAAATCTCAATAGTCTGTTCTGGTTTTCAGATAAATGTTAACATAACATTATCACATTCAAGGATCAATCAAGTTTCCAAGTAAGATTATCTGGTTTCCAAAGCAGCCTCAAGACACTATCTGATGAATCCAAAGTATAATGCTGGTTTACTCTGCATTAATTCCATATTAAATTGCTTTGATATATTCAAAGAGAAGAACTAACAGGGAATTTATGGCTGCAAGACCAATGACAGGAGAGAGAGAGAGAGAGAGAGAGAGAGAGAGAGAGAGAGAGAGAGAGAGAGAGAGATTTGAGAAATAATAGAAAGATAAACTTTAGTAGGTGCTATTATATTCAAAGGAAAAAGATTACAATGCAAAAGCACAATAGGAATTATTATTATAATACAAAGACTGCTAGGGAAAAAAAAACAACCATTATATCAAGCCTACAATTTTTAAGTAATAATGTAACATTTTGAAAACAGTAAACCATTGAATTTTCAAAATTGTCTCATCTCTCTTGTATGCTCTGTCCTGCTAATTTCGGTCTCTTTCCCTGTGTTAGGAGCTCCTTTGCATCTGGGAAGCTTGTGGTTCCCCCCACCCCCACCCCTTTGGTCATATTGCAGGGACCCACCTCCCTGAAAGCAAACAGTAGAAAATGCTCCATAAGAATCACAGGTAGACAGCCTGTGGTAGAGAATGGAGCGTGTTCTGGTTTGAAAGTGCCAGGCACAAGCTTGTCAATTCTGACCTGACTAGTGTTCTCTCAGGAATGCTCAGCTGCAAGATAAGCAGGAAGCTTTGATAACCGAAATACACTTTGATAGAATATCAACTGAATTCTGTAGTGGAGAACAACATTTTTAAGGCTCTACATTTTAGCTAGAGGCAGAGGGAATACCAGAAGGAAAATAAATGAAAGCCGCTCGAGCTTCAAAAGCTAATCTTTGTAATGCTTTCATTAGCAGTGTGAAAAAAAAATCACATGCACATTTTTGAAGCAGACAAGAAATGATGTTGATGACGGGTTGCTCTAGGGAGTAGTTTAACTTTTTAGTCTTTCAGCAACAGGCAAGGTCAGGATTTCTTTTGCTGCTGTTACGCTTGTGAAATATTTTGTTTATAAAGGAAGGAAAATATGCAAAAGATAAATTAGTTGATGAACTCTTCATTTACTTTCCTCAGTCAAAGATAAGTATCAGCTATATTCCTAGTATATTCATTTCAAAGGAGATGAAAGTTTCCTTTTTTCTAAAGAAACTATCCCCTTAGGCTAGATGTAAAGGCACCATTTTCACTTTTAAACAAATGCAGTATAAAAATATTTGGGCTAGACTACAGAAAAGTTGAAGTAGGAGTGGTAAACTCTAGAGTTTATGCTTAAGCAAGGAGAAGAGATAAAACACTGCACAAAATATCACCAGCTGTGACCCGCAAGGGAAGCATTAGTGTTTCAGATAAACAGATAACCACAGAGACCTGGAAAGGGTATAAGATTGGAAAGAGAACTACAAAGCCCCAACATCTTTGCTCTAGATTTCCTATACCCAACTCTGGCCTTGTGAAAAGTCTTGTCTGCCAAATACAATGTGGGTTTTGAGGTTACAGCATCAATGATATTATGGCTGTAAAATGTGGGCAAAGGAATCAAAGAGAATTTCTAATTATCTAATATGCTCATGATATCAATCTTAAGAAACAGACAATATGCATTATGTGTTTATTTTTAGTACCAACTGATTCAGAATGGTTTTTGAACTACCATACTGACAAGCTTTCCCTTGAGATTTCAAGAATCATCTTTGTTATTTTCCTTCCTGGTCTGTCATCCAATCCCCCTGGTACCCTCACTTTCTTTCCTCACAGGGGACTTTATGTATTGTTGTTGACACCTGAATGGTATTCAAACACAGTGACCCTGTCCTGGATTTCTCGCAGAGCACCCAGAAACAATATTAAGGAAAAATCCTCTAGCATGAACACATGTTTTGTGTTAAAACAAGCACACAGCAGCAGATGGAGCAGCCAGGGTAAACAGTGTATCAAAGAACTAAAGCTTCTGGAACCCAGAGGAGAGTGACTGAGAATAGCTGCTAGGAAACTAGCAGATACTGTCTGTATCATACAGATAGGAGCCAGGATGACAGCATAACAGGAGGGTAATCCAGCCACTCTGTGAACATGAAGTAGGAATTACAGGTTTGCTCAAAGTTAGAGAAAACGTATTCTTTAAGATAAATTGGCCATAATACATTCTATAATTTAATGTCAAGTGTATCTTAGGCTTAGCATATTAAAGTGAAACACAGTGACATAAAGATGTAGCTACCAACCGCCAAGGTTTCTTTTTGAATTGTTAAACTCTAATTTTTGAACAACCATTTTTAACCTTAACCTCTCCAAAGTTTCTCACAAAAGAAGGTCTGATTTCTTCCTTTCAATTTGCATAGATTATTAACTATTATAAGCACATGTGTCCCAGTCATTATTAACTTCTCTCTACTTCTGTTTTAGTTTCTACTTGGGATGCACTAACAAGAAAGTTAGTGTTTCTTAGAATGATAAAAAACACACCAGAAATAGTCTCCAAGGCATTTTTTTCAACAGTAGTGATTAAGTCATGAGACTGCAGAGGTGGTTGACTCTAACAAACCCTTGAGAGCCACTAGAAAAGTCAATCACCACATAATAATGGGTCAGTAATACTATTGTGAAATATGAATAAATAACCCATGCCATTAGTTACCAAAATACAAATTTAAAACCTCAGTTGTGGGAAGGCTTTCCTACAGAAGCATAATATAGAATACATTTAGAAAATACATTTATAACTGCTCTGCCTACAGAGTATATGTAATTAAGCTAGAAAATATGTTCCACCCCATTAATATTACTATTAGAAATTCCGGATCAGCCATTAGAATATCAAAAGTAGCAGTTAGACTCATTTTGTAGGAGGAGGGCTATGCATTTGGTCGCATCATCTCTGTTTCCATGACAACCTGCCAGCATTCATGACCCAACTGAATTCCCAACAGTGTTGCAGAACAGGCTATTAATAATTCAGAGGCCTTTCTTTCCTTTGGTCAGATATTGTTCTCTTAGTGAGTGTAGAGGTTACTTATCAGCAATCTGCTCATCAGTTCCTCCCTTTCTGTGTCCCAACTATGTTTTAACCTTTGTTAACTAATTCTTAGAATGTTTTGCTTTGGATACTACTTTAAATGGCACAAAAATGATAGTGACATACAGTTGAAGTCCAAGTGCTCTAAGCAGTCACTTAAAGCAAGCTACTAAACTACTTAAATATTCATTTAGTTTTTTTTTTTTTTAAAAAGTCCCTAAATATAGTAACTGATGAGAGGAGAGGAAAATTATACTTACAGAAATACAGAGATACAGATAATAGGTATTTATATTTTAATAATCATTCAAGATATTTTAAAGCTTTACTGTAACACATTTAATTCTACATAAAGAATATTGAATTCTTCTCAATGACTGGAATCAAACAACATGTTTTTCCTGTATTCTTCTGCCTCATTCTTTCAGTATTTTTGAGACACTTTATCTTTTTTTTATTGTGCCTCATCACTTGCCTTTGCATTTTTTTTCACCATCACTAACACAGAGATACCAGCTTGCTTTTCTTTGACTCAGCATTTTATAAGAAAGGCTGTAAAGCTAACAATAAGTAAAGTACTTTGCATCACTATGAGCCTGTGGGCCTGGGGCTGCTAACCAATGCTACTTCACTGATTTCTTTTCCTGAAAAGCAAAAACACAGGTAAATTATCATATGTAAAAGTCCAACAATAGCTAAACCCGAATTCTGAAATAAACCAATGCTGTACCACTGCTCTGTAACCTTCTGCATTTTAAATAATGTCAGAACATTATAAGAACAGTCAGATAAAAATTTCAGGAGAAAATCCTGCCTCTAGAAATTCTATTTTAAGTATCTATCTCGTAAAGAGGAAAATGATCAGATCAAAATGATTTCTTCTATTATATCAAAAATGGCATCCCTGATCATTTTGACATTGCTTTATAATTGTTCTTACATTTAAGAGTGTCTTTCATTGTGGGCATGTAATGAATGCCGTAGTGTAAGTTACTAACCTACCTGCTCACTTTTGCCAAATTACAGTAAAATGACAACCAAAAATGCATAGAAAGTGATTCCTTTTGTCACCTTAAGTTCTGAAGTTCTGTGAGTAGACATTTGTCATTACTTAGAAAGCATCTTTAAAAATCGGACTCAACACTTTTGGCAACAGATGAGAGAGGAGCACAATGAGGCGAGTAACAATTTTTGTGATGTTTCCTACCTTCCTGCACTGCACAGGTCCACATGGTAGCAGTATTGGACATATAAGTATCCTGAACATCCACCACCATATCTGTGCTCCATTGCTTTCTCTTACTTCATAAATCAAATTAAATAAATATAAACAAACAAACAAAAAACAAAACTGAAACAAAGTCTAAATACTAAACTGTTGATGAAATATCAATGAAACACAAATATAAATGTAAAAGTATATATGACCCTAATATATATATATATATATATATATATAGAGAGAGAGAGAGAGAGAGAGAGAGAGAGAGAGAGATATTTGCATTACAAGAGAGTTGAATCAATCTAATTTAGCATAGCCATCACATCACATAATTAGATTGGTATGTGTCTATTGAAAGTATACATGATCCAATATCTTGAATATTTTTAGGTATGCATTTTAAATAACAATTGTCACTACCCTAGATAGTTATGACCCTCTAGAACTTATCCTAGTCACTAGAGAGCTTTAATTAGTGACCAGCTGACCTTGTATCCAAAGGACTGAAAGAACACAACCACTCCTGAGGACTAGTATATGGGAGAATTAGTTTTTCTTTTTCCTTTCAGGCCAAGAAGTTTGGATGGCCTGGTGGTGGGAGGAGGCTGTTGTTACTCTTGTGGCTGGGTTTTGTTTGTTTCTTTGTTTTATTTTTTTGTATACATATACCTGCATATGTGCTGTAATGTCAGAATTTTTCTAGAGTTGAAAGTATACTGACTGTGAGAATACTTGATCCTGCCAGATGATGCCTCTAAGTTTCTTCTTGTATATCTCAGACTATCAACACGTACTGGATATGTTAACTATATCAGGATTCAGTAACTATGTCAAATCCTTAACTTCAGCTATAGAGAGAAGGGGGGAGGAGTAAAAGGGCAGTAGTGAGTTGGACAATGACACTATACCAACAAATGGGCTTTGGGTAAACAAAACTAAAAGTTACTTCTCCCTATTTTAGATCTACTACATAAAAAATTATGAAATAGCCTAGCTTAGAAATTGGTTATAATCTAAAATTACTTGAAGAATTCAATTCAGACATTGTACTCTGTAGAAATAACTGAATACTAATTTGTATTTCCTTCTTTTCCCTAGGGTGGTTTTGTGTGTGTGTGTGTGTGTGTGTGTGTGTGTGTGTGTGTGTGTGTGTGACTATTGTCTGAAGAGAATGATTATCATTTACAAAGTACCTGATAATCTAAAACATTCCTTACTTAGAATTGGTAATTTAGGTTCAAAATAGAAATAAGACTAAATATACAATATATCTATTTATATTTATATATTTATAGCTGAGATAATTTATCAGGTATTAATTTTGTTCATTTTCTCCTACTTAATTTTATTTTCAACATGTAAATACTCCAGTGTCTGAAGACCTATTTAAAATCGACTTAGTAGTATTTAGCAGGTATGCTGACCTATGATTCACTGCTCATATATTTTAATTTGCTATAGCTTCTTTCTTAAAGCCACTCAATAATTGTAAAACACAAGAGACCTCAATGTATATTCAGTAAGCTTTCTAACAGCAGACATAAGTTTGATATAATGTACATACTAATATTAGACCTTCCCGAATGAGAAAAATACAGTCTAGATATGAAAACAAAAATACCAAAGTTAAAATTAAAAAATGAACAACTGTGTTCTTATGTATATATCTGAACATCTAAAATCTTATTTATTTTGTCATGAAAATGTTAGTGCATGACACCTTGAGTTCATTGAGAAATCAGCCATTCTTCCTTTCTCCAAACAAGGTGTATCTGTATTCCTGTTTTACACAGTATAATGTAAAGTAAGTTTTAGATGTTTTATAATTGTTAAGGTTTCTCTCACTCACACTACAGCATCTCAAATGGCAAACAAAAACTCTGGCTTCTCAATTCTTTGCTTCCCTTAGTCCATCTGGCCTGCCACGTGTAAAAGTTGTATCTAAGCTCCAGAGGAAATATTGATTAGTTTCTTCATAATGCTTTTCTTCAATTTCTTCAACTATTTGGCTTCACAAATTCAAGCTTTTCAATATAAAACAAAAAAGTGCCACATGATCATATACATATCCTTTTGAGAAATACAATGCTGGGCAAAACAACATTCCTGTATTTTAGCACGAAGAGGAGACAAATCAATTCACTCTACTCAAGGGAAATTCGATAAGATACCATCAATTACTTTAAATACACTATTACTTACACTGACATTCTTAACTAATACTATAAAGATGTCAATTAAAATCAATGAATTAATGTGTCAGAAGCATATATATTGACATAAAAACTGGGAGAAAAAGATACACTAAACCATTTAGGCATGGATCCTTTGGATGATGGGTGACGATGCTTGAAGACCTGTGTTTGAGTCTCCAGAAGCCATCTATGCTTCTATGAAGTGTTCATGTATGGAGTATTATGAGTCTGTATCCCAAAGCTCTTCCTACTAAAGAAGAGGTGAACAGGGAAACACCCAGAATCTGGCATGCACAGCACTGAACACCAAGTGACTATCTTGAACAAAATGGATACAATGTCTTCTATCCTTATATATGTATTATGGCTCCTGTATATTTGCACTTAGAGAATACAGAGAGAGGGGTGAGGGGAGCTTGTGGCAAGAGTCACAGACTGGATTGAGCATCTCTTCTCTGCCAATTGCCTGCTGCACAGATTTCCCCTCCCCTCTGCTCCCAGTAACTCATCCAAGAAGCTCACACACAGAGGCCTGTGGGAGGGCAAGAGAAAGAAAGGATGGGAAAATTAGCTATAATTGGATCTTATTAACTTAGTCATTTAAATTGCTAATTGGTTTCTAAGTAAGCTTATTTGTAGATAGCTCATTTTCAACTGACTGAACCTTTTCTAACCCTCCTTAAAATTAGAAGACACATGAACAAGTTATTGTTTATTTTTCTATTACTGTTTTGTAAATGGGTCAAAATGCATGGACACACTAAAATTGGAAAGCAAGTTCATACCCACCTGGTTAAAGAGCGTGGTTAACAAATGACAAACTGATAGAGTTTACTGCAGCTCAATTGACTTTCATAAAATCTTTAAAAACTATTATTAAAGGCAATAAAATAGGAAAACAGTATTAACAATGTCCTAAAGGCATGTCATATACACATATGAGAAAAATACATAAACAATCAAAATCCTTTCTGGTAAAAAGCTTAAAGTAAGTTTCTGAATAATTAAAGAATCTATAAATTGATATCATGAAAGAATACAAAACATGCCTGCTTTCTAGGAGATGGTTATATGGGAAAATTCAGGTTATTGGGAAACATATCATAGCACATTATAATTTGGAAATATTAGGAAGTATAGGAAATAAATTATACAGTTGTAAATGACAATAAAAGTCATAATTATTAGTTGGTTTTAAGGCTATGAGAAAATATATAGGCTCTGTTTTGTTCATTTTTTAATGTCTACTATTCCATCTTCATCACATAGAATTGAACTTGATATATAATAACAAATAAGGAAATATTTACTGAATGAATACTGGTGTACCCTCCCGTGTGTGTGTGTGTGTGTGTGTGTGTGTGTGTGTGTGTGTGTGTGTGCATACACACACACTCACATACGATTATGCTATGAATGTATGTGCAGTGGTTTGTAGGGTATACATGCTGGTACAAAGAAAAACATTTGAAGTTGCCCTCTATAGTTCTACAGCTTATTTTTGAATCAGTCTCTTTTATTGAACGTGGAGTTCATCATTTGGGCTAGATGGCTAGCCAGCAAGCCCCAGGACCCACCTGTCGATGCCAACCACAAAGCTGATATTAACTGTGCACATTACAAAACCTATCTTTTGAAGTCAGTGTCAGAGTCTAAAACTCAAGTCCTCATGTTTGCATAACAAGCTTTTTACTCACTCAGTCAGGCCCCTGGTCTCTGAAGGAATAATTTTGATTAATGATTTCTTATGACAATGAAGGAAAACTAAACTTGATTTTAACTTTCTTCCACGGATTAAAGATTTTCTGCCAAAGAAAAATTTAAAATATACAAAACTGTTTTACAAAAATTCACATGAAATCTAAATGTGCAAAGAGATATTTATTTTTCACATGTGGTATACTGCTTCCCCACACTGCAAAGTTCTGTAGAATGACAATAATAATACCTTAATAATCTGTATTGGGCTGGGCAGTAGTGACATACACTTTTAGGCACAACACTTAGAAGGCAAAGGCATGTAGATCTCTGAGCTGGAGGAAAACCTGTTCTACAGAGTGAGTTCCAGTAGAGCCAGGGCTACACAGAGAAACCCTGACTCTAAGCTTCCACCTGCACCCCCAAATAGCATTCATTTAAGAAGGAAATGTTTAGCCTCTTATTCACATTTATAGCTAGTAGACAGTATGATACAGATATGTGTGAGAATGAATAAAGAGTGGTAGTAATATATTCTATGACTCTGTTCTCTTCAATAGTATACCTAACCAAACAAGAGATACAGTAATACTAATCATCTGTGTCAAACTCCTCAATTATAATAAATTAATTTAGATGGCAAATGTTGTAGCTCAGTAGTAGAGAGATTCCCGGCATGCCTGAACATGAAGTCATCAGCTTAATATCTGGTACCAGACAAATGTCACATACAAATAATGATAATAATAATAAAATAAGAAATAGATACATTTTCAAATGTTTGTTCATCTAAGTATTTTTACTAATAATTTTATAAAAAAAATATTAACTTATAAGGCAAGTTTCCTTCTTTTTGGAATGTGAATATCCTTAAAAAGGTGTAACAAACATCCAGCTATAGAACAAACATAGATTTTTGGATAAAAATTTCCCAGTTTTATATTTCTCTATTTTACATACTTCGTTACCAAGTACATCTTGCTTTATGTGATTTACTTCACATTAAATATATATCTTATTTTTAAGTGGCTGTCCTTTTTATCAGTTAGTCTAACAAGGTCCATGCTGAGATTTTATTTTATTTATACTGTAACCTAAAGATAACCCAAAAAGAAAACTTTACAATTTAGAACAGCAAGAACCAGGGCTGCTAGTCTCCACGTTAGACTAACTTGCAGAGGGAAAGTATCTAAAAATAAAGTCTCAAATCTATGCTACAATATTAATTGTAAATGAATGCACACTTGGATATGAATGATATTTATTCGTTTTGTCAGGAAACACATGTCTTCTTTTTACACTGGTTTATGGACCAAGGAGATACAGTACTGGTACACTTTAGAGGACCTCATAGAAAGACTTCTTTATCCCTGCTTGATCTCTCTACTCAAACATTATCAAGAGAGAAAGACAAATTGTTTAGAGAGATGATATCATTTCAGGACAATGATGTCATTGAAATGAACAATGGTGTTAAGGAGTGTGGAGAAAGCAGACACAGGACGCCTCTTCTCTGCCATACCTAGATGGGCCAAGTAAGTTTTTAATAACTACTGCTCAGTAACTGGACTTTGATTGAATACAGTTTTTTTCGAAAGAATGTTTTTCAATACTCAATCCATTCCACATCAGATACAATATCTGCTAAGCTATCACAGAACTGTGGGTGTTCTCAATAAATGTTAGATCCTCTCAACAGTAATGGATTAACTTATCACAAAGTCAATGGCAAAGCAACTAAACTTTCATTCAAATGAAGCTTTTTTATTGTCACTAATTTATATTTATCCTTATAAATGATCTATGGTTTACTTTTACTATCCTGTCCTTTTATTCCAAGAGGGAAAATGATAGATGACCATTGTTAATCTAGAAAACAGTCACACTGAAACTTAAAAAAACAAAAGTAGGCACCTAACTCCCTCAATCTCAGAGAAGGCTGGACTTCCAGGCCATCTTGCTGAAAGCAATCTACAGATTCAATGATATCCCCATTAAAATCTCAACTCAAATCTTCACAAAATTAGAAATAAAAAATCAAGTTTTTAGATCTTGTGGAACAGAGAATCAAAAAGAAAATTTATAATGACTCTTGTATTGTCCTTAAATGTGACCAGTTATTCAGATTAAATCATGTACTGGTCTAGAAATCAATCCAGTATTGGAAATAACAGTCTTCATTTGGAAGTCTGGTTCTGGACATTTTCAAAGATATATTTGGAAGTTAGGTGCAGTTCTCTATGATATTAGCAAGAGATAAAGTTGGGACAGGATCTGAATTTCAAACAGGTGTTAGCACATGTTGTTAAGACTCTTAATTGTCAAGCTAAAATTACTTTTGTTTCTTCTTCAGTTTTTAATGTAAGTTGCATTGATTGTACACTCTCTAATTGTGTTAGTGTGTTGAAATCCAGCATGTCTGTTATGGAGGTCTATCAACCAGCTTTTGTTTTATTGTCCTTAGCATCACAGAATCTTGGTATTCTGAAAAAAGCTTCCAAGTACTGGAAGAAGTGAGTCAGGCTTTAAGCAGAAGCAAGAGGGTAGTGGGCTTCATTATTGCTGGTATAACAGCTTTAATTAATTTAATTAATAATTGCTAGCACCACTACTTCTGCAATTGCTTTGACAAAAGAAGTTATGACAGCTACTTTTGTTAATCATTTAGCAAAAAATGTTACTAATGTGTTGAATATACAAGAGGATTTAGATAGTCATTTGGAACTATGGATTGATGCTTTTTATCCTATTCAAATTATTGGAAGGAGGATCAGAATTTAAGAGTAAGGAACCATCTTGAATGACAAATACCATTGGATTCATGTTAGTTCTAAAATTTACAGTGGTAGTCATTATAATTAGGAAAAACCTTAATGACACTTGTGTGTTTGCCATAATTCTAACACCTCTCTGGATGTTTTAACATAGTGAGCTGATGAATTTCAAGAATGCTGCTCTGCTGATTGTTGATGTGATAGATACTGTTGATAAAATTACCCATGGCCTGAGGTCAGTACTTCTATTTTGGTCAAGCTTCAAGCATTGCATATATAGCTTGATCATGCTAGTCTTTTTTGTCCTGGGAATACTTTTATTCCTGCCCATTGTGTTAAAGCTTTTCTTCAACAACATCAACATGTTGGCAGCCAAGTACATGGCTTGAACCTGAAAATGGACCCCCAGACAGAGCTATTAAACTAACAGGCTGACAAGCCAAGAACAGGTAAGATTCTGCATAGAGCCTTACCAACTTAAGAGAGAAGTGCATTTCTTTCGATAATGCATATTCCATGACAGGTTAAGGAAGGAATTCTTGTCAGAATGACCTAAGACAGGCTCAGTCTTGTTAATGAAATAAAAAAGGAGGAAAGGTGGAGAACCTTTGGGGTTGCTTGGCAAGAATCTGACATGGGCCAAGGACAAGGAAATGGACTGCTTGGCAGAAATATGACATTGACCAAGGACAAGAAAGTAGGTTTCAGGAAGGAATCTGACATTAGGCTAGAACAAAGAAGTAATTTCAGGTAGGAATCTAAATCTTAGGCTAGAACAAAGAAGTACTCTCAGGCAAGAACCTAAATATTAAGCTAGAACAAAGAAGTAATTTCAGACAGGAATCTAAATTTTATGCTAGAACAAGGAATTAGGCTTCAGATATGAAAATGACCTTGGGCTAGGACAGGGAGTAGGCTCAGATACTTTGGTCATCCTGATAAGCCCTTAGAAACAGTGATCACAGGAGTGTTCACGAAATTGGGTTTAATGCCTTGCCTGTTCTTTGACTATTTGTGTTTATTGTCTTGCTTGTTCTTTGACTGTTTGCATGTATTGTATTGCTAGTTCCTCAACCTAGAACTGACGTTAATATATGTATGTAATCAAAATGGTATCAAAGCATAAAGAGGAGGGGAGAAGAGGGAGAGAGTAATATGTATTACATTTGTGTTCAATTATTTCTTGACAGTATAACTGCCTGGGCCTGAGCTTTAAGAAATTAAAAGGTTTGAACCTTATTTTGACACTGGTGGGCAGTAGAGAATTTGAGAGGTAGGACCTACTCAGCTGTCATGATGTCATTGGTGTCATGTCATTAAAAAATACTGTAGGATGCAGGGCATTCTCATGCACATCCATAGCTTCTTGATAACATATGTTCCATCATACATTCCTGTTACTGTCAATAGTTTTACTCTAAGAAGCTTAAAAGTCAAGTTTCCATACAATCATTGGCTAACGCTTTGAAAACTCTGCGCCATAATCAAACGTACCTATTATAAATCATTTATTCCATGTATTCATAATAGCATTGTGAAACAAACAAGCACATGTAAACTTTGCCAGAAAAAAAAAAAAAGCTTGAGAATGGACGCTTTTACTCCATTTGTCCCATAGTACATAGTTCCATATGAATTACAGATACAACAAAGCTTGGACATGCATATTTCAAACACTGGCCATGCTCTAAATACGTTTCATTATTTTAAAAAGACCGTTTCACCACTCTATACACGAGACCCTGAATTAAGAAATTAAAATTGAGAATATTGTCCTTTAGTTGAAAGCCATGCCTAGAATCCATAAATTATCCCACATCAAGGGGAGCGCCTTAGCCATGTATACTGCACCTGAGGGAAAGGGCTGAGGAAACAGGTTACAAGAGGTACAGGAGAAGGTAAACTCATTGTCTTAGTATTGCACTGTGTTGGTGACAAAAGATCATAGAATATCTTAGGTTTCTTAGGGAAAAAAAAGCACATAACTCAGGTACCTTCTCAGGAGAAGAATGGACTCTAGTACAGAAGGTAACAGACATACTGATTCTTACACGTGGTGCACAGACTAAAATGAACTGAGCTTCCGTGGCCTGGTGTGGATAAGTTTCAAAGGGGATGCTACTATTACTAACAACCTGGTCACAGTTACTAGTTTTATAGTTAACCAGGGGCCTGAGCTGCTCTGCTAAGTGTACAGAACAGCTTTGCAGTGTCTCTTGGTATTTTTCTTTGCAGTAGAACTGTTAAAAATGTGTTTTTTTTTTTTAATGAGCTATGAAATGAGCCAATCAAATACAATCAAGCATGAGGCATGCTGTGTGATTTCATGGTGACATGGAAGACAAGGCTCACTTGGAAAACTTATATGAATGAAAAATTGAAAGTCAAAAGCCCTGAAGAAACTATAAGAAATACTGATAAATATAATATAATAAAATTTGACAGAGGGAAAGAGAACTTTGCTGGATCAATTTTTTTAAGACCAAATAATCCCCAGCCCCTACTTTTTCATTTCAGATGGCCTTATAGCCAGAACTGATTTATGACCTGATCCACAAATCATTTGCTGAATAGTAATAATAAAAAAGAATGTAATTGCCAATATCTAGCTTACATAAATCAGAATTCATTTCCAAGGAAAGACAAATATATTCCCTTGAAATGTGGGAAGTGAATATTGTAGGTTTCCTATAGGCAAAGAGGAGGAAAAAAACCTATTTGGATACCCTTTGTAAGCTATGAGCAGAATTAAAATTTGTTGTATAATCATTCGTTCGTATTGGTCATGGTTTCAACTTACTTTTAGATTTGGGAGAGACAATAGATTTCTAGACATGTTACAAGCCAGAAACATAAGTGTTTAACTTGTATTCTAGAAGGGCTCCTCAAGAGTTCAAACTGGCCTGATTTACACAGTAAATTCCAAGTCAGCCAGAATGCACAGTCATACCCCTCTCAAAACAGAATAAAAATTTTAAAAACAACCAACATATAAACAAACCAAAACATTTTAAATTAGAAATTAATCACTTAATAGGCTTGTTCATAAAACCTCCATTTAAAGGATCATTTATAAGGTTCAAAAAATGGAAAATTGCTATTAGGAAGGATGGCTCTTGTTCATAATTATTTACATAGCTTGATATTATGATGAATTTCATGATATAGTTTGCAACAATACAGATGACAGATTATTAAAACACATATGATGCTTATCTGTTGGTAAATAAAATACATGAATAAAATTAAAACTCAAAAATACAGAAACATGAAGGTAGAGAGCTGGCTCAGGAGTTAAGAGCATTGTCTGCTTTTCAGACGAACCAGGTTCCATTTTCTTTACCCACATGAAGGCTCACAGCTGTCTATAACTCCAGCTCTAAGAAATCTGACAGCTTATTTTCAGGCCCCAGAAAGCAACAGACATATACTTGGTGCACAGGCATGCATGTTGGCAAAGTACCCATACACACAAATAAAACATTTAACACAATAAAATAAACTGTTTAGAAGAAAACTATGAACAGTGTAAGCTGTTTCATTGTGCATTCATCTTTATTTTCAGTGTGTGTGTGTGTGTGTGTGTGTGTGTGTGTGTGTGTGTGTGATTGAAAATCATGTTTTAAAAGAACACACATGGTATATACTCACTGATAAGTGATTATTAGGCAAAAAGCTTAATACCCATAATACAACTCACAGACCATATGAAGCTCAAGAAGAAGGAAGACCAAAGTGTGCATACTTCAGTCCTTCTTAGAAGGGGGGACAAAATAATCACAGGAGGTAGAGGCAGGGAGAGACCTGGCATGGAGAGGGAAAAAAAGAGGGGAAAAAAGGGCAGGATCAGATGTGGGAGGAGACTGGGGAGCAGTACAGAGGGTCAGGAAATTGAACAGAGGTGTATAGCAGTGGGGGATGGGAAACTGGGTGTAGACACCAGAAAGTCTCAGATGCCAAGAAAGCAAGAGGCTCCCAGGATCCAACAGGAATGACATTAACTGAAATATCCAACAAAGGGGAGAGAGAACCTGAAAAGACCAGATCCAGAGGTTTGGTATGGCCCCTGGTTGAAAAAAGAGTTCAATATATTATAAATAACATACTTAAACATTTCTCTTGAAGCAGAATGTAATGGAAACATAAACACACAAAATATGATTTAAGTGTGCAATATTAGACGTCTTTGGGGGACACTGTTTTACAAACATAAATTTCAAAAGTCAAGAATTGGTTAAGAACTAACCTGTGGAAGTATGCTTATTGACTAATAAAGAAAATTACACAAAGTATGATTTACAACACTGGCTGCTCAGTATAACCAATTAAAAATTACGTGTTTGTGGGCACTATTTATTTCTAGGTGAAAAGATAATCACGGCATTTGTTTTCTTAATGTTTTATTCTAGTTCTCAATTCTCCACTCACTCAATGAATGTCCACTTTTCAGATTTATTCATTAAAAAAAAACTTGTGAAAAAAAGAAAAGTCACTTTGTTGATGAAAGAAGCCATTTAAAGGTAAAATATATCAATTACATTACTTCTCTACAACGTAACATTACTTTTCTATAATATGTAGTCCTACTAATGGCACTGCAGAGAAAAGAATTAGATGCCACTGGAGATATAAAATTATAAGCAGAAAGGGCAATGCCAGAGTTATCATAATATTTGATTCTAAATTATATAGCACTGCCATGTTTGAAAAGAGAAAAAAAAAACATGGCACTTCTCAGAAGAATTATGTAGATGAGCAGAGTACAAAAACCAGAGACATCCACCAGCCATGGTCACTTCTTTTAATAAAGGTTTAAAAAATATTACTTGGCTCATAAATAGTCTCTTCAACACAGAGTGTGAGAAAATGAGATGACAAAAGTCATTTCAGAGAGGACCAAAACCCAAAATGTCAGATGAAAACTGAGGCTGATTCGGAATGCTCACGGGCATTTGGTCCACTTTGAGATGACTTCTGTAAGGCTCAGAGATAGGTATATTGTTTCCTTCCTCTACATACAAATATCTCATTTTCTCACACTATATGTTGAAGAAACTATCTATGAGTGAGTTTGTCACTGTAGGGAAGGTGGCCATCACTACTCATTTTCAAAACCAATATATTATATGCATCGGAATCTAGGTGGAATGTTGTAAATATTCTTCTTTAAATAAAAGAAGCTCACTGCATGGAGAACTTGTATAGTCCAATTCAATTCCCCAATGCTTTTGCAAGCCAACATGTAGAAGACAGACAGACAGAGAGAGAGAGAGAGAGAGAGAGAGAGAGAGAGAGAGAGAGAGAGAGAGA
>JANHMN010000003.1:2436146-2448084 GCA_030674055.1 Rhabdomys pumilio | reverse complement strand
GAGAGGGAGAGGGAGAGGGAGAGGGAGAGGGAGAGGGAGAGGGAGAGGGAGAGGGAGAGGGAGAGGGAGAGGGAGAGGGAGAGGGAGAGGGAAGAAAGAAAAGAGATGCACATTGTGCTTAGTAAAGACTAAATACTGGACAATAACTATTCACCAAGAATGCAACCTTTTACATATTCCTCAACACAATATCTTTTTAAAACACTGCAAACCATCCAGTTAATTCTTCCTAAGGTTAGTCTTTCCAGTCTATATTCTCATATATTTATTTTGTTAGAAAACTCATGGAACACTTTAGGAAACATATTGACTCATTATGATTGTTAATGCCAAGTTGTCTATATAATTGAAAGGAGGAATCACATGTTCTCCTTTGAGTAAAGTTGTTAGTTTTTTCACTAATAGTTTTGAAATTATTTACTTGACCATGAGGGTTTAAGTCATTCTGGACAATTCTTGTTTGATGAAATTGACCTTCTCAGTACTCATGCACAAAAAAAATTGGTCATCTACCTTGGGTATGAAAACAGATCTTGCATCCCCCATAACTGTTTTCAAGTTCTTTCATCTAATTTCTAACCTAACACATTCCTACACACCATTGGTGCGAAAGTGAATTGCTGCATCCACTGTGGAAAGCAGTATGGAGGCTTCCCAAAAGATTCAATATCGAACTACTGTAAAATCTAGCTATTCTAATCCTGTTCACATACTACACATATGTAGACTTTATCTAAATTAATATATATGCATTATATGTAACAGAGTAAATGAAGTACTGTATTACATTGTGTCATTTGTAGCAACTTGCATGAAACAGGGGAAAACGCATGTTATCTGGGGAAACTAAGTGAAGACACAGTAAAGTTAGTACATGTTCTCTCACACACAAATAGAAACAAGAAATGAAAATAACCTAAACACAATAGCTATCTGTGTGCACTGGGAAGTATGACATATTGGGGGCAAAGAAGAAGAAAAGTACATGGATGTGATGGGTTGATGAATGAATGGAAAATCAAATTGAGTCCCACCAATATGTACACTTAGTAAGAATTAACTTAGAGATACAATTTACCATAACATTTGATCCACAAAATAAGAAAGAAAACCTATTTAGTCCACTAACTTAGGTAAGTAAAGGCCATTTTGAAAAGACATGCATAATTTCTGTTCAGATCACAGGTTAAACTTAAATATTTTGACCACCTGCTCTATGCAAAACTATGTGCTAAGTGCTGGAGAGCTGACATTCACACCGATGTCAAACCAACAGCTGCCTTTACTGATTTTATACAGCAGAGAGTCAGAAACATAAGCAGTATGGTCACACTTTATGCTAGTGGTAAATAAAGAGTCATGTTGTCTTTTTTTCCTTTCCTTTTTTTTTTTCTTCTTTTTTTTTTTTTTTTGTAAGATTTCTAACACGTTTTCAAAGGAGCAACACATCCAACAACAGGATTTACTTTGCTACTATAAAAGATGTCTGTTGATCATTCAGGAACATTTTGATTGAAGCTTTGAAAAATATTTTTCACCTAATGAGAAAAATAACACTCACATGAAATACCTTCCTATTTTGACAGTATAAATCACACAGTATATTTTTAGGAGATGTAAAGAATTATTAAGAGAATAAGAAAGTATAATGTTTGTAGAGGCAAAAAGAAGGGAAAAGAGATAATAAGTCTGCCAACCTCTTGTGTCTGCCTTCACGAGAAAATATGCTCCCCATACCTAAATTCTAAATAGGAATATGGAGAAAGGTTGGTAATTTGTGTTCTTGAAACTTTCTTTATTTCTGTATTATTTCAAATACAGTCTTTTCCTTTTTATCTTCACTCCTGAAGCTTCTCTTTCAGCTGAGCAATATCTAACGAATTGCAAGGTAAACACTAGACAAGTATTCCATTTTGGAGCCTTGCCTGACTAGTCTCACTTTGGTCTCATTTGCATTTATTAAAATTCAAGTTCTGGGAACTTCATTTTGTCTGTGGAATTTTTCAGCTTTAATTAACAAAATGTGTGTGTGTGTGTGTGTGTGTGTGTGTGTGTGTGTGTGTGTGTGCGCGCGTGCGCACATGCGCATGCCAAGAACTGAGATCACAAATAACTGATAGATGCTAAAGTGATTTCGTGTTACACTCTCACAGAATCTTGAGCTGTTATTTTCATAGTGTGGGAAGATGCTGAAAGGCCAGGCATTTGTCCATTTTGTCTATTAAAAGCCTGGCATATCATGATAATATCTGTATTTTTTTCTTTCACTCCATTTTGAATTAAAGTGATGGTCTGTTTATAGGGCTGTGAGTATATGGAACACTATTAAAGTGTTCTCACATTCTTTTGTATCATACTCAAAGTTACTGACAGCAATTAAACAAAAAGAGTAGACCTACAAAGACAGAGCCCAAGCATCCTACTGTTAGGTCTAATATTCTGACATTCCTTTTTCTAATTTGCTATTGGGAGAAACATAGCTTCCAATCTATGACATCCTGCAGGAACATCGTTTTCCATCTGAAATGTACCTCTGAAATTTCTGTTCAAGTCTTTCTATTGGTCAGCTCTCTTTATGCCATAAAGCAGTACGATGTTTCAACACATCCAAATATTTCTCTATAATTCACATTGTAACATCATTGCAATGAGGATGTTATTCTAGTTTATCAAAAGTCTCAGTTTAATTGGATGAGCATTCCTTTCCTTTAGGGAACGATTTGTTTAATGCATGTTTCAATTGAGAACACCTTAGAGAACGAAATGTGATTGCTCTCAATTGTAAGTGTTCCAGCTAAAGTAGCAATGAACACAAGAGATATAGGAGGCAATGAGAAAGCACAGTGCATCTCCTCAAAGTAAAGATGCAGCAAAATCATCTTTCTGCCCGCATGGCAGGCTGACCCAGACACGCACGGACCTATACAGTGCAGCCACACAAATGAGGAAGGAGCTCTATACCTCAGAATGTAATAGTAAAATCCAACTTTCATGAATAATGCAAGGCCCAGAGTCAGGCCCACTCTACCCTGTCTGCTTACTCTCCCTTCTTCCAAGCTTCCAAATTATACTCAAGTGATGTAACCTTATGATTTGCATTAACTCATCGACTGAAATGTGCCCTCTATAAGTTTCCTGGGAGACAATTTAATTTCATTTGTATGCATGTAAATACAACCAAGACTGACATAAAAAATAACGAACGACATTTACTTCAGTAGCATATCCTTGCTCCTCAAAGCAAACAAGTGTTTACATAAATAAGGTAATCAATATAAAATTAAAGACATAAAGTCTTAAACAATGAAGCAACGTTTATTGTGTTGAAAGCGACAGACAATATTCAATTGTGAAAATGTAAATTAAAGGCTAGGGAGATGGCTCTCTGGATAAAGTGCTTTTCATCCAAGCATGAGGGCCAGAGTTCAGGTGTGGGAGAAGCATGTAAAAGCAAGGCAGGTGTGGTGGCTTCCTCTAATTGCAGCATTTGGGAAGCAGAGCAGAAATCCTCTGGATATGCTGCAGAGACACGAGAGGAATTAGGAAGCTCTGGGTACAGCAAAAAGACTCTACCTTGATAAGAAGAGTGATATTGAACAAGACACACAGCATTCACTTCAGAAGTCAACACACACACACACACACACACACACACACACACACAATCATGAAAGAAAAGTAAGTTAGAGGAAACATGAAGTGAGGAGACAAGAAGAAGCAATTATACAGAGTTTGTTTGTTCTTCATGTTCTTCATGATGGTACCTCCCTAACATGAGCCCCACGAAAATATATAGTACCACTATGGAGTCCAGGAAGAAATCTACTGCTAACCTTAACAAACCAGAAACATTACCAGATCAAAAGTGGGTTAGCAATATATTCTGTTTCCATTAATAAACTCTGATTGTGAATTGCATTCTAGTAAAAAATGTTTTATATGCTTTACATATGATAACTCAAGTCCATCAAATAGTATTTCAGGCCTTTTCCAAAATACTTGAAATTCTGCTATGCACCAAGATTCAATAAGAACTGGCCTTGGACATGACAGTTTCATGCCTGATAATTATTACAACTTCCAAAATCAATCACACACTGCAATTTTAATTAGAGCATATTATTATTTTGTTTAGTTTGAATCATATGAAATATATGCCATGATTTCAGGGCTCAGATTGGTTCACAATTTTTAAGTTAATAAGGTTTTTGTCAGGCAGAGTTTTTTTTTATTTTTAAACATTTCTTCAGTTGTATAAAAAAAAAATAACAGACATGGACTAAGCCTTTTCAGCACAGGAGAAATTGCACATTTTGTGGTTCAAAATCTCACGAGTATAGTCCATACAGGTTCTCACTATATATGTAGGAATTAATTACATACAATTCCATGCCTAATCTTTTTCTTTATGGTTTCTTTAATTAAAAGGATGTTATAAAACTGCACAAGTCAGTATTAAAAATCACCATCTATAGCAGCGAGATGTCTGAACTACATTATCAGAAGTTGCCTTGGTCTCAAAGGGGTGATTCAATGGATAAGAGCGCTGACTATTCTGGAAGAGAACCAGACTTCAGTTTCCAGATCTACATGGTAGTCCACGTCCATCTCTAACCGCAGTTCTAGGGGACCTGGGGCCTTCTTCTGGCCTCTCAGGTGCACATCTACACACATGGGAAAAGTACTCGTACAGAATACAAAATCATCGAAACATTTATGAAAAGTTGGTTTTGTTTCCATGTTTGTTATTTTAAACACCAAAGCCAAACCAACACGAGTTAAGTAATAAGCCCACAATTTTAATGACCAGATAACATGATTTGAGGGAGGCATGGAGGCAGGGAGGAAGGAAAGTGAAAAAAAAAGGAAAGAATGAAGAAAAGTAAAAGTTATGTTCACATGCAACTTTTTGAACAGTAAAAAATAATAGACTCCAGCTAGCAACACATCCAAGTTCAAAGAGACAAACATCTCAAAATGTCCCTGCCAATTATTCAGTATCAGGCAATAGAGCCATTATGAATGAGCTACTAGCCAGAACATTTGGCATCACATATCACCTGAAGACAGCTTGAGCGCTACAAGAACATAAGGCCTGTTCTGCTTCTGCCTTCCAACCACTTGGTACTGCCGTAAACTGGCAGCAATAATCAGATAAAATAGGTTTTATAGGTGAGGTCCAGTTTGCCATGTTTATAGAGACAGCTACAGGAATATTCCGTGAGAAATATAATAAATCACCATGTTTTAGTAAATGCTAGCTATAAAATTAGCTACTAAGAACATGCCAGCCTAAAATATATGGATGTCAATTTAAGGTCCCCATACCTTCATTTTCTGATTACAGTTTACATTACACCTTATTGACAGAGTTCACAAAAATATCGCTTTGTAGTCAAACTGCTATATATAAAATATCAAATCAATTCTATAAATTGCAAATATTCTTTCAATAATAAAACTATGATTTAGAATAGCAAAGAAATATGTCTCTAAGTATTTGATTCATGTGACACCATCACAATGCATCTAGAAATGAAATGCTGGGTCTATTTTAAAATGTCAAATTATATTTTACCATTTTAGTAAGGTAAAATTTTCTGTGAAATTAAGTGACCACATATTACATAGCATGAAAATTATCTCTTAGAGAAATGTTTATTGTTTTGAAGAACACACAGAGGGCTTCCAGGTATAAGGTCAATGCCTTATCTGAAAAAAAGTGTTCAGCACCCTTAGACATCCTATCTCACCTGACTCTGAATGGCCATTGTCAAAAAAAAAAATGAAGGCTACAAATGGTTGGTGAGGCGGAGGGAAAGAGGAAGGTTTAGATGCAATCTCTGTTGAAGCCATTATCTAAACAGCCATTATTTACTGTTTGAGTCATCTATATCACTCCTGGGTACACACCATAGAGATGCTTCTATATCCATATTTGTTATTGAATCATTAACATTAGCTAAGGGATAAGTGTTAGATGTTGAGTAACAGATGAGTGAATAAAACATGAGGTACAAAGAAATAAATAAAATGTGGACAAAAATTGTTTTAGCCATAAAATATGTAATTATGGAATTTATAGAAAAATGAACTGGAGAAGACTCAGGCAAACAAAACAAGCCAGCTGCAGACAAACAAATGCCATGTTTTCCAGCATATATGGAATTTAAAATATGAGAGTGTGTGTGTGTGTGTGTGTGTGTGTGTGTGTGTGTGTGTGTGTGTCTGTGTGTGAGTGTGTGTCTGTGTGTGCCTGTGTGCTAGTGTGTATGTGTGTGTATGTGTGTGTATGTGTCTCTGTGTAAGTGTGTGTTTTTAGGTAAGTGTGTGTCTCTGTGTGAGTGTGTGTGTCTCCGTGTATCTATGTGTGAATGGGTGTTCATGTCTGTGTGTATTAGGCTAAAATAAGAAAGAGGCCATTAGAAAGGAAGAAGGTATCTTAAAGATGAAGAAAGGAGGTAAGAACGTTCATATGACTTAAAAGCAAAAGAGAGGAGAATTTGGAGGAAAAGGTGGAAGGAAGGAAGGGAGGGAGGGAGGGAGGGAGGGAGGGAGGTAGGTAGGTTTGGTTGTAATGACATCCGAATGAAAATGTCCAAATGAAATCTATCACAGGTATGCTTACTCAAAACTAAATCTTCGAAATGAGAACAAAGGGCCTTGAATATTTGCATGATATGTATGCTAAGAAAGTCTTCTCACATGCCAATTTCAAAAACTTATCAGAAACTCAGATTAAGCAAAAAGCAATCTGTAACCTATGGCAAAAATAGAACAAAATGTCTTTTGTATCCCAATATAAATGAGTGTAAGACATTTGACAATGAGACTTGTTGAAAAAAATATTTTCAAGAATTTGAAATTTTCATAAGAAAGGACAACTTTGTGCATTAAAACTAGAGCATTAAAATTTTAGTGTATACATAATATTTTTGCAGTTTTAATACTGATATGAACTATTTCAATCTCACTAAAGAACCTATAATTTCCAACTATCAAACAAATCCTTTTCTGATTAATATCAAACAAAAAAAGAAATCATTTTCTTGCTAGGGAAACAATGTGCTTATGTAGAAACACCATGACATTTAAAGTTGTAGTATGAGGAGCCATAGTAGGACACAGCCAACAATAATGAACATATTCTGTTAGACTTCATTTATTAAAACAAAACAAAACAAAAACAAAAACACCCTTTGGAGAGCTAGGCCATGGTGGTACATGCATTTAATCTCAGTACCCATGAAGCACAGGATGAGATTTATATAATTTCAAGGCCAGCCTGGTCTACAGAGTGAGTTCTAAGACAGACAGGGCTGCACAGAAAACCTATGCTTTGAAAAACCAAACAACAACTCTTAGGGGCTGGAGAATTGGCTCGGCACTTAAGAGCACTGAATCCTCTTCTAGAGTATCCCATCATCCACATGGAGGCTCAAAACCATTTGCAAGGCCAGTACCAGAGTATCCAAGGCCTTTTTCTGGCCTGTGAGGTCATCAAGCATACAAGTTGTATATAGACAGACATAGATGCAGGCAAAGCATCCATACACAATTCAAATCTAAAACAAAATAAACCTCTCTCTTCTTTGTTTACTAATTACCTTTATTAATAGACCTGAGGTTTCTCTGTCAGTTGAAATCAATACAAGATACCAGGCCAATATAAAAATACAAGAAAGAGAAAATATATGGAAAAGAAATCACAACAACCAAATATTCAATAAATCACCCCTGTCACTATCACAGTCTTCTTTTTTGAGATAGTCCCCCTTGGCATAAAATTTTCTCAGCACAGAGCATTTAGTGTCTACACTTAGGTTTTTCTCTGATCTATGAAGTTTATAATGAATTGAGAAACACTCCCATCTATCGAGATTGCCACCTAATTTATTGTAAAACCAAAACAAATCCACATGAGTATGTTCAGTGCTTGATTCCAACAATGTATTTTATTAACCATTTGTTAAAATAATAGTAATAAGGAATGACAGAGCAAACATGTACGCCCAGCAAATTGGATTGGAGGAGTTTTTCTCTTTTATAATGAATTTCTTGAATGTTTCCTAACTACTCAAGCATTGAGCAGCCAAGAAAACACTCAGGAGAGATTTACAAACACCATCTTTGTGCAAAGGAGCAGTGAATAATAAATTTCATTCTTGCCTTTATGGCAAGAATAGTTGTTGAAGACTTTGATGGAATCAAAATCTACAAAAGGCTATTTCATCTAGGTATGCCTACTCTTTGATCACATTTAAACAGAATTTTCTTAAAACAGTTTCTATCATGGAGCTAGTCTAAGGGATAAAAGGTAATTTTTTTTCTTTCGCAAATTCATGTCACTAGGCTTGGCCCCTCGTCTAAGTTATTTTGTAGGCTTCTCTAGAACCCCTTAGCTAGGCAAGAATTATCACCTCTGCTATTACTTCTCATAAAAGTTTAGCTAACATGGTTCAGTCAAGGAGAGGGATGGCTATCATTCTTCAATGCTAGGTTGTCTGAGACTTCCTTTTCAAATCCAAGTACTTTCCTGGGAGAGATCTTGTCACTTTGTCTTATGAGTGTCCACTATGTATTCTTGATGTTAACTGTGTTCATCAGACCTCTCATCTCCCCCAGAGCGTTTGCAGGGGTTTGGAACAGGATTTAAGTTTTTCTTTTCTTTGGATCTAGCTTTGCAGACAGAGCCTCGTATATGCAAAGTATATCAAACATCAACAGACTAACAAAATTAGTCTAATCAATACACTTTCTCTATCATGTGCCTTTCCTCTGGAAAACGACAAATCAAAACTTTGAGCTTGCTTTTTCAAGTTGAATGTTCATCATGTCAGTTTTTAACATGAAGAACTGAGATCACCATTTGGTTTGCTTGCAAATATATCATAACACAAACTGAAAGAAGAATGTTAAATTTCTTGAAAACTTGCTATGTTGCTAAAGAGGACTGATAGACTTCATGGGAACTAATTTATTTCTACAATAACATTTAACAGGGACACTGATAAGCAGATGTTATACATGCGCTGGATCTATAATATATATTGAGAGAGACCATATTTAACAATAAATTCAGATTTAATGTTTCCTATAAAAAGAATAATTTACCCACTGATAATTTTAATTTAACTTGAGGGATGGACACACATTATTTGGGTAACACTTGTTACAGTCCAATAGAACCTGTGAAGAGGCGGCAAATGGTAAGCATGCTTTACTTCCATTGTCACTATAAGGCTGCAGAGTCCTGGAGAAAAAAAAAAAAAAACACCACAGTTCAAACCTAGCTATTTGCTTATGGAACAGCTGCACAAGACCTACAGTAAAGTGGCAATTTATGTCTACATCCCTCTTGAGCTGGCAAGCAAACAGAAATGTTTCTTCCCAGAGGCAGAACAAAAAAGAGAAAAACCCAAATCTTTCCTTCCACACAAGGTAGTAAATATTTGAGGATGTTTAGAAGCAAATTGATTTTTTAAACAAACAAAAACATACAGCCTTTCTATGCACTGCTAAGGTTCCCCTGAGGTATACCAGGAGGCTGGTAGATGCCATATCAGACTGTGAAATAGGAAAAAACAAAATCATAGTTTTCTCTGTCTCCCTCAAAATTGAGGTTCATTTCAGGATGCCCTTTGGGTAAAAGAGCCAAATTCAGCACCAGCTTTTCCTCAAGAATAAGCTGGCTTCTGCTCACTAGGAAAATTGCCAGAGTTCAGTGCTCTGTGGGGGGAGTAGGGATATCTCTGGGCAATCTGACACCATTTTAGAAGTTTCTACTGGTCAAGAAAACATTTTATTATCTACTGCAGTGTCATGAGAGGGAACTCAATTTATGTTCTTTACCACAATTAGCTTACTGCCCAACCATAATATGTATCAACTGTAGCACTGTCATATTGGAAAAGGGATGAAATTCTTTCATATTTCTGAAACAGCATAAAACACACTTGCAATCTTATTCTTCACCCAAATGGACAGTTACCAATATAATGAAAGGACAGAACATAGCATAAAGGATGTCCTCTGAAAAATATTAGAATATAAAACTTTATGAGACATAAATAAAATTTATAAGCCCCATAACACTGCGGAGAACATACCCTGAATGTAGATCATTCTAAAAGCACTGATTGTCAAAATTCCTAACTGTTGGCCTCCTTTATCGTTTATAGTCTTCACCACAAAAAGGCAGCCTTTTAAAAGCTTTGTACAAGGATAGGAAGTAAGCAAATGGGGTGCCAATAAATCTATTGTGAATGCTGGAGTATCTTCAGATCAGAAACAGATGTGCCCTAAGCTGGGAATAGCTGCATCTACACTGGAAGCATGGGTAATTATAAGAAGATTCTGTTTATCACAGACAAGAATATTCTTTTCAACATAAAATCTTTCCATTTCAAATCTGTTATTTTTTTTATATCAAGTCAGTTTTCCACATACCATCTATCATTATATTGCCACTTATTAATTATCAGGAAATAATCAGGTTAATCCACACAGTGTAACATTGATAGAAAACATGGTATACATAAAAAGACATAAAACTTTATGCTTAAAGAATTCTACTAAGAAAATAGTAGAAAAAAGTTACAGTGGTCTGGTGGCATTATGTATGCTATGCATGTTATATACTTTATCAAACTTGGTTGGATTATACTACAAATATTTATATTACCACCAGACCTGGAAGACTGGTTTATTGCCATGCTTGCTTTACCATATAGGGAAAGCAATGTTTGGAGAGTTTATACTATTTGTTTTGTTCCTCAAAGTTGAATATCTGTTAGGTTTGGACATTATCCCTCATTAGTTTCACTAAGGTTATGGGTTCTTAAATGTATTGCTATATAATTTATTATAGAGATATGAAGAAAGAACCATTTATCAGCTCCCACAGGAAGGATAAAGCAATAAGTGAAAGTGAATATCTAGAGAAATATTAGCTCTCTCCTTTACCCACTTGAATTATTCTAATTGTGTCACTCTGGCTTCGGCTTTTCCATTTCAGTTTTGCCAGTTGAAGCAACCAACAATTCCTACTTACCATTTTACATATTTATATCTTGATTCTAAAGTGCCATCACATTCACCAGGTATGATAGTATATACCTTTAATCCCAGCACTCCAGAAACAGAGGCAGATTTATCTCTGTAAGTTCTAAGCCACTCTGGTCTAAATAGCCAGTAATTTCCAGGCCAGGCAGGGCTACATAAAGAAACTTTGTCTATAAATAAATAAATAAAATAAAATAAATAAATAAATAAATAAAGGCATTATATTTAATAAAGGTTAAAACTTAATTTGTTCTGATTTTGATGGTTGTTAACATATGAACTTGTGTTCATTTATTTCTCTTCTGATCCAGCCATCATTCCATGTCTTCTGTAATTCAGTAGCCACTCTCCCAATTTCTCATATTTTTTTTACCTCCTTAATATTTTTCATCTTAATTGAAGTGTCGAATC
Organism: Rhabdomys pumilio; assembly: GCA_030674055.1. NCBI lineage: Eukaryota > Metazoa > Chordata > Mammalia > Rodentia > Muridae > Rhabdomys > Rhabdomys pumilio. The sequence continues at coordinate 2,436,609 of JANHMN010000003.1, read as the reverse complement.
AACTTCAAGTTTTACAATACTGTCTAGACCTATATTTGCTCCTTTTTCCTTCCCTCAACTATATGTTTTGCCTACAGAATGTCTGATTTTGTTCCTCTGCGATATCATTATCTCTTGACAGAAAAATAAATCAAAATAAATCAAAAGCTGTAGGGATAGGATCGAAGAAGAGTTCGGCCTCTTCCTCTGTCCCTTGTTCATGGCTCTTCATAAGCATCCAAAAAGATTTCTTGTGTTCTGCTGTTTTCCCTCTAGAAATATGACACACAAAGGACAAAACTTGGAATAAAACTTTATAGCAGACACTACATATATGTATGCACACACGAGTGTCTATGTATGTGCGTGTGCGTGCGTGTGTGTGTGTGTGTGTGTGTGTGTGTGTGTGTGTGTGTGTGTGGTTATTTGTCAACATTCATGCTTACAAGTGCAGGTTTGCAGGCGCACTTCTATGTGTGAGCAC
>JANHMN010000003.1:2420914-2431146 GCA_030674055.1 Rhabdomys pumilio | reverse complement strand
TCTGACATGATACAAAAATGCCTTCTGGGGCTTTCATATCTAGAGAGAAAAAAATCAAATTATGAAAACAAAGACTTCCGTACTAGCTTCGACTAACATAGTCCAGCAAATGGTAACTTAACATTCTGAAAAGTACTAGGATCCTTCATCATTATGCTAAATCAATTTTGCTTGTGCTCTGTGAATGAAAAAAAAAATCAAATTTTGAATGTCAGCACATCAGTTAATAATGTGAATTCTATATGCTCACTGTTGATACCTATGGCTAAGAAGAAAAATTCTGTTCAAAATACTACATGTCTTAGTCACTACTCTGTTGCTATGAAGACACACCATTACCAAGACAAGTCTTAGAAAACAAAGTCTATAATTAGGGTTTGTATACAGTTTCAGAGGTCTAGTTCATTATCATCATGGTGGGAGCATGTTGGTGCACATGCAGCCATGGTGATGGAAAAGTCAGCAAGAATTCTACATCTGGATCAGAATCTGGATCAAGCAATAGGAAGAGTGATTGGACATAGCATGGGCTTTTTGAAACCTCAAAGCCTCCCTTCAGTTACCTACTTCCTCTAATAAGGACTACACCTTGTAAGCCTTTTCAAGTACTGCCACATTCTGATGACTGTGCATTCAAATATATGAACCTAGGGGGAACGACTGCACTAGGTTCATCGACAATGCAGCTTCTCGTCTAAGAGTTCCAGTTAAAACGCCACAATGAGATGGATGCCATTTTCAGGTCTATAACACAATAGTCATTTTTGAGTCCATGAAACAAGGAACAATTTCATGTTTCATTTTTATTACTTAAGAAATATAGTTCATAAGGCTACAGCTGCAGTAGATAATGATTTCTCTCAACCATCTGGGAAGAGTAGATTAAAAACTTGAAAAGGCTATACTATCCTGGCTACCTTTACGGATAACTGGTCTTCCTGGTAGGCAGTGTATATGCTACCATTGACAAAAGTTCTGAAAATATTTTTTTTCGATCAATGGACCATTCAGATATGTTCAAGAACTCAGTGGAAGTCTTATGGGCATATTAGGTAAAAATACCATAGAAGCAGAATGAGAGACAGGGTTTTAAAAGGTGAGTGAGCTGCAATCTTGAAATGAATCGCCACAGGTATAAGAATGCATCTCAGAAATGAAGGAGTATTTTTAGAGCTGGAGTCCTCTCTTGGAAAAGAAATGGGGTGCTGGAGCAATGACTGTATGTGGAAAGCTTACATGACTAGTTGAAAATGCCACCATCTAAGTAGAGAACTGCTTTAATTTTAAAGCAATTCATTAAAGTAAAGGACTCTCAAATAGCATTAAATAATCTATTCATTTTTTTTAAAGAACAGTCAATAAATTCTTCCATCTTTCTTGCCACCTATTTTTTGGATATTTCTACAGCCATCTATCCTTCCTTAATCAGTAGCTTCAACACACAAAAAATAACCTCACTAAAAAAAAAAATATGACTTACGAAGGTTTAGATAAACATGAACATTTTAAAAATACCATTTTAAAAATTAAAGAATATACACTGATTTAGCTATACTGGTATAACACACTAAATGTGAACTATAGAATGGGGATACAGTTTTTATATGCACATGGAGAAAAAAAGTCAATTATTGTTTGTAGCATTTGTCTCACCTGTCATGGCTGGGAATCAGACCTGTACTTCTGAGGAATGTGTGAACTGAGAGGTGGTTGTGATTCAGCTTTTAAGTCAACACACCAGGCACAAAGCACATGGAATGTTTGCGATATGTACTGAATCTAATGGAAATTGGGAGAAAAATGAGCTACTGCCAATGTCAAAGCCAGGACCTTAATTCCTATAGCAAACCTCCACAACACTGAAAAAGCAAGCATTCCCACAGCCTTCTTACCATCACTGCTCATCTTCAAACTTTGGTTACACCTCTGTGTGTATGTATGTTTGTGTGTGTGTGTGTTTATCGCACGCCTTAAAAATTTTGAGATTGACATTTAATTTTTTCATGATGGGTTTAAATTACAAAATTGTGGTGGTTTGAATAACAATGACTTATATGTTTGAATACGTGGTAGGGAGAGGCACTGTTATGGAGTATGGTCTTGTTGGAAGACATGTTTTTCAGTCACTTCCTACTCACTGCCTATTCAGATGTATAGCTCTCAGCTCCTTCTTCAGCACCATGTCTGCCTGCATGCTGCCAAGCTTCCTGACATAAAGATACTGAACTATAACTATAAGCTATAAATTATAACCGCTAAACTATTTGCTATCCCCAATTAAATGTTTTTCTTTATAAAAATTGCTGTGGTCATGGTGTCTCTTCAGAGCAATAGCAATACTAATTAAGACAGATATAGATAGTTAATACTAAAAATCATAATAATTTGAAATAAAATATTATATAATTCTATAAAAATTCTAAAATAACCTAAAAATTATAAATGACGATATGAAGCTTTACATCAGTCTTATTAGTTCTTTTTAAGGTCATATTTCCATCTTCTGTGAATTTTATCCTAGTAGATTTAATATTTAAATATTTTCCTTGGTCACATACCTGTCATAAAGTTGAATCAATTTAATTTTTAAAAAGATTTTCTTATGGATTTGATGTATATGAGTATGGTATCTTCATGCACACCATAAAAGGACATTAGATCCCATGACAGATGGCTGAGAGGCACCATGTGGGTGCTGGGAATTGAACTCAGAATCTCTGGAAGAGCAGCCAGATCTCTTAACTGCTGAGCCATCTCTCCAGCCCTCAATGTGATATTTTTAAACTCCCTATCACCACACAAATCTAGGGGTTAAAACCTTTCTTCTAAGTTGAGTAACAATTATAATTAGGAGAAGAGAATTATTAAGTGAACATGTAAAATTATAATCTTTGTTTAATACTATTACTGATTGTGGGAATTAGTCTTTTAATGATACTAGTAGAGTTGGATTTTCCCATATCTGTTTCACATATTATACATTATATATTTATAACTATAACTAATTACTAAGATAAGGATGTAGGGCCCAGCACCAATCCTGTTTGATTATTATTGCTGTTATTATAAAATTCCATTGTTCACAAAAATAAACAGGAATGGAACAAAGTCCTTTCATTGCAGCAATGTCACTTAAGCCCTTGACCTCCTTTTCAGTTATATGGCAAGAGTCAATGATCCTTCATCAAAAATTACTTTAATCATACGTTGGCTGACAAGTCTATTAGGTTGTTCTGCAATTTTACTTGAAGTAGAGAATTGTAAACCATGTGACTCGTAGACAAATTTGTGGCAGTTGTCAGAATCATCTATTTGTCAATACTACAGCCAAACAATAAATCTCATTTTTGTGCTCTTTTTCTCCATTCTCTCCCCCTTTCCCTCTCCTATGTTATCTATGTCCTTCCCTGTCCCACTAGCATCCCTTTCATCCCCTCCCCACCTCCTTCAAAGCTATCTGAGGTCACAGAAAAAAAATGTGCATAAGTGACCAGGAATATGTACACACTTTAGTTTAAAGTCAACCATGCAAGTATATAATGATAATTTCAGATTATATATATATTCATTAATTTTTCCTAAAAATGTTCGAACACTATAACAAGGCACAGAATAGATCTGAATTAAACCAGATTATCTGATATTTTCCAAAGATCTTTCTCATAGAAGGAAATAAACATACACAGACACACTTCACTACTCTTTAATAAATTAGTCTAGTTTTAATAAACTTCAGAGACAGTCCAAGAGAAGACAATTATTTACTTCTTTAGCAAGATTTTATTATCCAGACAAGTAATATCCATCAGCTCATTCACTTATAGCAGTAGTACTCTACCTATGGGTCACAATCCCCTTGGAGGGGCATCAAAGAATCCTTTCACAGGGTTATAAAGCAGATATTTACATTATAATTTATGACCGTAGCAAAATTACAGTCATGAAGTGCCAACAAAAGAATTTAATGGTTGGGGTCACTACAACATGAGGAACTGTATTAAAGGGTCACAGCATTGGGATGGTTGAGACCCAGTGACTTACAGCATACTGAAAGCAAGTAGATGGATTCTTTATCTAGGTTCTGGATCAAAAGAAATACAGACACAGCTTGAATAGAATATTCACTATAAATATCATAAGGTTTCAAATAATTACAATGCATTACTAAGATAGCAGCCAATCACTAGTGTTAGCAGCACTATTGATGCAGAACCCTGAAGGATGAAGATCTCCCTGTGCAGTGAAAACTCAGAACTAACAAAAACAAATGTGCTCACTAAGCACTAGAACGAAGAATGCATTTTCTCTTCTTTTAGGTTCAGTGGATCTTGTCTTATACTGAGGTCTTTGATCCAAGTAGACTTTATTTTTGTGCTGGGTGCTAGATATGGGTCTGTTTGTATTCTTCTAAATGCAGACATCCAGTTAGATCAGCACCATTTGTTGAATATTCTTTTTGTTTCATTGTATATTTCTGCCTTTTTTACCAAAAATAAAGTGTCCATAGGTGTCTGGATTTATGTGTGGGTCATTTCCTTAGGCCACCTGCTTGTTTTTATGTGACGGCCAGCAGTTCTTATTTTATTACTCTATAGTACAGCTTGAAATCTGTGATGATGATACCTCTAGACATTCTTTTATTATACAGGATTATTTTAGATATACTGGGTTTTATTTTCATATCAAGTTGACTATCATTTTTTCAAGGTTTGTAAAAATTGTTTTGGAATTTTGATGGGAATTGCACTGAATCTGTAGATAGCTTTGGCAAGATGGCTATTGCTACTATATTAATTTTATTAATTCATGAGCATAGAAGACCTTTCCATCATCTGGTATTTTGTTTAATTTCTTTCTTAAACTCATTGACACAAGAAATACCTTCCTCAACAGAATGCCAACAGTACAATCACTAAGGTCAATCAACAACTAAAAATCAGGACCTCATGAAACTAAAGTGTTTGTTTCTGTAAGGCAAAGGACACATTTAATAGGACAAAACAGCAGCCCACTAAATAGGAAAAGTTTTTCACCAACTTCACATCTGGCAGAGGACCAATAAGAAACTAGACATCAATAAGCCAAATAATCCAATTTAAAAATGGGGCACAGATCTAAACAGAGATGGCCGAGAAACACGTAAAGAAATGTTCATCATCTTTAGCCACCAGGAAAATGCAAATCGAAATGCCATTGAGCTTCCACGTTACCCCTGTCAGAATGGCTAAGATAAATAAATAACATAAGTGGCAGCTCATGCTGGCCAGGATGTGGAAAACGGGAAAACTCTCCCATTGCTGGTAGGACTGCAAACTTGTATCGCCTCTTTGGAAATCAATATGGTGGTTTCTTAGAGAATTTGGAGTTGATCTACCTCAAGACACAGCTATTCCACTCCTGGGAATATACGTGACAGATACTTCATCTTACCACAAGGATACTTGTTCAACTATGTTCATAGTAGCTTGATTTGTAATAGCCAGAAACTAAAAACAACCTATATGTCCTTCAAGAGAAAAAAAAAGATAAACTATGGTACTTTTACACAATGAAGTATAACTCAGCTGTTGAGAAAAATAACATCATGAAATTTCCAGACAGATGGATGGGACTAGAGAAAAAACATCCTGAGTGACATAACCCAGATCCAGAAAGACAAACATGATATATACTCACTCCCAAGTGGACATTGGCTGCTACGTAAATAATAATTATGCTACAATTCACAGACCCAGATAGGCCAAGTAACAAAAATAACTCAAGAGAGAACTCAAAAGTCTCCTTGGGAAAGAGAAATGTGATAGATTTTGTGGATGTTCTGGGAGTGAGTGGGATTGGGGAAAAGGGAGAATGGAGCAAGAAAGTCCTGGGAGAAACATCTGGGTTTGGGTACATTTGGGAAGAAAATCAGAAATCTAGTACGATAGAAACTCCCTGCAAACTATGAGGGTGATGCTAGCAGACTCCTAATAATGGGGCATATTGAGTCTGAACAGGCCATCTTCTGTAACCATGCAAGGGTTCCAGTAGAGGTTTGGGGACACCAATGCAGTCACAAAACCTTTGATCCACCTTCTATCATCTCTACAAGATGTGCTGAGGTAAAAATGGCAGAGAACTAGTGAGAATGGCCAATCAATGGTTGGTTCAACTTGAGACCCATGCCACCCGTGCCTGACTCTGGCTATAGGACCAGAAACAGTGGCTGGATAGCTGAGAGACCTAGGATAGAACCAAACATGACAAGCAAAAAAAGTAAATGAAATGATTCCTAACAATATTCTCTTATACCTGTAAACTAGAAGCTAGCATAGCCATCCTCAGAGAGGTTTCATCCAGCAGTTGAAAGGAGCAGATACAGAGACCTAGAGTCAAACACTAGGTATAGCTTGGGGAATCCTGCAGAACAAGAGGAAGGATTGTCAAAACCAGAGGGGGTAAAGGAGACCACGATCAACCAAGGAGGGCCCATAAGGCTCACAGAGACTGAAGTGACAATCATGGAGCCCCTAATGGGTCTGAGTTAGGTCTTCTGTATAGTTTTTATGGCTGTGTAGCTTGGTGTTCCTGTGGGAATCCTAACAGTTGAGAGCAAAGGCTCTGACTCTTTTGCCTGTATTTGGTACCCTTTTCCACCTACTGGGATGCCTCCATCCAGCCTTAATGTAAGGGTATATGCCTAGTCTTATTGTAACTCCTTATGCCATATTTGAATGATATCCCTGGGAGGTCTGCCTTTTCTGAAGGGAAAGAAAGGAGAAGTAGATCTGGGGTAGAGGAGTGGTGATGGCGAGGGACTGGGAGAAGAGGATGGGAGAAGAGGATGGGTATAGCCCAACTGCAGTTGGGCTATAATATATGAAAGAAGAATAAATAAAAAATAAAAGAACAAAAAAAAGAGAAAAATCTAACACAGCAAAGGGCTTCTTCCGAATACTAAATCTAACATAAGAGCCTCCCCTCACCCTACAAACACTAATCCTACTTTTAATTCTAGAGTCTATACTCTTTATTAAGACTTATTTCAGGATTTCTACATTTAGCATATAATTGACATGAAATTAAATGATTGTTTGAGAAATTTACTATTAACTAAAATTACATGAAAATATTTTACTTTTGATTTATGTATTGATATTTTATTTTATGTATTGATATTTTATGCTTTGTTGCGCTATTGCTGTTTTCCTGTAGGAAGTAAATCAGGGATGATCTTTTAGTTTTATCTATCACAGCAAACAAAACATTATTAGGACATAGACACAGAGGCTTTAAAATCACCTTAACTGGTTTTATCCCCAGCCCTGTCACACTCCACCTTGAATGGCTGACCTTCTACCTCTGCCTCCATTCCCAGGGGACACCATGGGACTTCTCCAGACTTAATTTTCTTCTCTGACCCCATCCTTGTGAGTCATCTACAAATACCCAGAGAAGCACTCTCTACCAGGGAACCTTCTGACCATGCCGACCTATGAGTTAGATAGGCAATCTTCACTCTCCTTCCTGTTGCCCATTACAAATTCTCCAATCTTATCTGCAGCCCTGCAACAAAGTGCAAGGGCCTGCCTTCCCTCCCTGATTCCTCTCCCTTGGAAATCCAAAAATACTCCTGGCAGATGCAGCTTTCTTCCTCCCTGTGGACCCTAGCATAAACCATCTCCCTTGTAGCCCACCTACACTCCTTCATGCCAGCACCTAGTCCCTAGCAACTCTTTATATCCTGATCCCTTCATGGCCTCAACTGGCAAGGACTCAGAGGCACTCGCTACCAGGTGACCCACAGTCAACACACACTCCTTTGATTCACAGAGGGCACCCAAAACCAAGGGAACAGAATACTACCTGACAAAGAAAAGCCCATATATAAAGATTTAAAATTACAATCATTCCAAACCTAGATGCCTCAGCACCAGCATAAAAACACACACACATCAAGAGCCAGGATAATATGTCTCTATCAGAACCCAGCAACCCTAGCGCAGTAGGCCCTGAGAAATCGAACACAGCTGAAGCACAAGACAAGGACTTCAAAACAGCTACTGTAAATATGCTCAAAGACCTTAAAGAGATATGGATATCCATTAATGATATATGTGGAAACAAAATCAAAGAGTGAGTTATAATAAAATTATTATTGATCAGTTCAAGACTTAAAAGTACAGATTGAATCTGTACTTTTTAAAGAAAACCCTAATTTAGGTACAACTGGAAAGAAAAATTTAGGAAGTCAAACAAGAATCTTAAAGGCCAGCCTCTCCACCAGTTTAAGACATAGAAGAGAGAAACTCAGGCATTGAGCATAAGGTAGACTAAATGGATACACCACAGTCTTGGTTGCTAAAAATGAGACTAAATAGGCCTTAGACTTTGGCAAAACCCAAATACTACTGTTCTGCTAAAGAAATATAGCAATAAAATGACTCCTGATGCCACTCCGCTATACTCATAGACCAGTGCCTTGCTCAGCTATTTTCAGAAGAGCCTCGTCCTTCAGTAGATGAGAGTAATTCAGAGACCCACAGCCAGACAATTTTCAGAGAAACAAATAAAATCTTAAAACTAAAAGAAAGTCACCACAACCTATTATATGACATGTTGAGTGTAACTTGTTTGGGGAGGGAGCAAGCAGAACTACAACACATCCACTGTGACCCAAATCTCAGTGCAATTGTCTTCAGCACCAGCTATAGAGATGCCTATGGAGACAGTGGGCCATCAGAGCTCTAAGTAGATATTTTCAGGCAGCTTTAAAAGGTGCCATTATCTTTAGTGAAGACTGCAGATTGTTTCTAGAAACAACATCAGCCCCAGCAGCCAAACCTGAGATAAGAACCTCAGCCCTACAATTGTAGGGAAATGAACTTGTTACAGTCAAAGGAACTTAGAAGAGGACACTGGACCCCAGATGCTGGAGAGAATAATATAGCAGACGCCTTGGATTTAGTCACCAAGATCCCATCACAAAAGTCAGTCCAGTGTGAAGACTTCTTCCTGACATTACTGTCAACTAACAAACATAGGCTAGAAGAAACCTCGTGGTTGTTTTGAAGAACAGAAGCAAACAAATGTTTATAAAATTAGAGAAGAGGATTTCTTAAGTGTCTTACATAATCAGTGGCTGAATGGTCAGGTCACACAATAGGAGTTTATAGGCTGGAAAGCCAGGTAGCCTGGAGCTGCTCAGTCAAAACAAAGGAAACCTCAGAATAAAATAAATCAATTTTCTGTATTTATGTTATTTAACCTTAATCTAATATACTGGTAAAATTCATTAAGTCTAAGATCGGTTGTATTTGTAAAAGGTACGAAGTTACAAAATACACGTATAAATGAAATATGAGAAAATATATCCTTTTTGGTATTGCGGTGTAGGTTAAGGTAACATTCTAGAGTTGTTTGTAACTTGTTTTAATAGACATTTGAAGTTATAAATAGGTAAGTATTTCATAGTTTACAATGTCCATGAAATTATACGTGAGAATCAGAGAATAATTATTATTAGAAAAAGCAGGAACTGAAGAATCAATACTTGTAACCGCAACATCAATAACAATCAAATACAACATGGCCTTTTACACTAAAGAATGGAGAGTCTCATAAAACACTGGTTCACCCTTGTTGTTTGCTAGCAGAAAATTCATTTTAAAAAGTAAAGAAGAAAATAACTAATTAACAGTTCCAGGTAATATTCTAATTCAATGTCCTGACTAGAAAACGCAACTTCTTGTTATTTGCCATCATTTGGATCAGCACAGATATTATCAAATAATATTTAGGTTTTAGCAATACTATAAGTATTTGAGATTGGACAGGAGATAGGTGGCCGGTAAGGAAACCAAAGTATTAGAACACATTCTGTTATCTGGAAGTCATTCACTTTAGAAGTTAAAAGACTGGTGATATGGGAAGTACACTGCCAGATACAAAAATGCTTAAATAGTAGGTCTCCGATGAGGAAAAAGTTAGGCTCATCCCAACCCACTTCCTTTTCCTCCCTGCATCCTTCTGTCAGTCTGACCTTGTGCTTCTTCCTTTTTCTTATTGTCTCTCATGCACAATCGTCTGCACACACTGAACTAATGGATTGCCTTTGTGATTTAAGATCCTTTATAGTTGCTCCTCAGAGTGTCACCTCACATAAGAGTCCATCTGATTGAGCCATGGTCCTTCCTTGGGAAAGGAGTTCACTATTCAATGTTCGAAATCAACTTTTTCAAATTCAAAGCCAT
>JANHMN010000003.1:2358231-2415914 GCA_030674055.1 Rhabdomys pumilio | reverse complement strand
TAATTATAGAGATTTTAAGAAGGTCTGGATTTAGCCAAGTCCTACACTAGGTCAGAATTCAACTTTAGTTGCACCAAGACACACACCAGACCCATAGACAACACTTTGTTGTTAGAAAGTTTCTCAAAAGGACCAGCATGCTCCTGACCTCAATGTAATAACATTACTAGATCATCTCATTCCTTTAGCATTGCTTCAATTAACATGTTTGCGCGCCATTATCAGACTCGCATGGTAAAGGGCTCACCTTTAAAGATTTTTACCTTCTGCAAAAAGCATACACTAACGTGTAAAATAACATAGAGTCGAGGATAACTAAAACAACATTCCCCTGATCCACAAAAAATAAAATGAAACAAAATATTAAAAATTAAAAAAAAAATGCATGAATCCTACTTAATCCCAGATGCACTTTTCTTTTTTATTATTCTGCTGGGATTCCAATAGAGCACTATGAGCAACAGATGTAGAAAGGGGAAAAAAAGCATAAGATATTGTGTGTGGGGAGCTAGATTTCCCTGTACTACTCAAAAGTAAGGCATTATAATTAATATTGAAATGTACATAGAAGTTAAGCAGACTCCCCAGATGACAGACTGTCTCCTGTTTTGTAATTCCAACATGGCTTTACTCTTGGGCATTTGAGTGTGATAAACTGCTGACATATCCTGATTTCTTAGCTTTGATGCCAGTAAATTAAGCTGATGTTTCAACCATGCTTGGGATTTAAACCTCTACCTTGCTAATCGCGTGCCTAAGCCATTCGTAATGTATAATTGAAATCTTAATTCTCACTGACTTTGCCAGAGTCGAGCCACTTCATGAAACAATAATGCTTTCTGACATGCATGACCTTTCTGATTAAAATAACTTGTCACTGTTACAAAATGTCCCTTCCCTATCTCATTAGTAGCATCAGAGGCTCCAATCTCCAATATATATATATATATTTTTTTCAGGAGATGCCTGAGAAATTTACTTTATTCTTAGAGGTGTTACTAGAATAATAAGCTACTCATGTGAATGTCAGTATTAGCAAGAAGAACTCCAGTTTTTATAATGAAATGCTATAAAAACTTAACAGCAATTATAAACTCAAACACAAGGTTATCCAAAGTCTATATGAAAGATCAAATTCAAATACATTCCCAATTTATTGAGTCCTCTGTATATCCAAGTGTTCACAAACGAATTAGGCAAATCACCATCTAATATTGGTGTCATAATGTTGATGAACTTACAGTTGTGTAGACATTTGTATGAGATAATTGGATGACATTTAAGTCTACAGAAAGAAAAGGAAAACAATGGCACTCACAAGCAAGAGCTGTTTTTCCTTCATGAGTTCTCGCTTGCTATTCAAACCAGACTGGAATTGACGATGGTTTTAAGGAGGCACAAAGATCCAAAGCCACAGTATGTAATGTATGTTCTGGAATTAACTGAACTTCCTAAAATGAGCATGGGCCAAGAAGAGATGAATGGGGCCTACAGAAAAAAATGCTCAGCACATCACGCTGTCTGCTGGGGGTTTACTTTGTAATTTTAATCATAGAACATTGCTACCTTTTTCAAATGGACATTTGTGGATGTGGTGCATAAAGGGAAAGGAGAGAGAAAAAAAAGCAGAAAGATGTGACATGATTTCTAAATGTTATGCTTTTAAAACTATAATGATTTAAGTGAATCAAACAAGTTTTTCATGAAGGAGCAAATAATATATATTATATTATTTCAAAGTGTGTGAGTATATGTGTGAGCATGTGTGTTTGTATTTGTGGGTTGAAAAGCAGACCTTAAGCATTCTAAGTGAATACACACATTTTTATGTTCTTGTACCATGTTCATCTACCAATGTATATCTCTCCTTCAGAAGACAATAAAGGTTCTACCCTAAAAGTTCATACAGCATGATACTAATCTATGCAATTTACAAGTTTGTTGAACTAAATTCAAATGGATTCATGTTTAAGTGATGTTATTTTTTTCTATACAGGATATTTTTTTTTCTGAAGCTGGAGAGACATTTGTACATACTAGCGTTCTTCCTCCTCTGGCTACCCAAGTATTACTGAAATATGAGCCTGACCAGGACTACAAAGTAAGTAGCTGGCATTCATTACTTTAGCCACTATAGAAAGAGCTCAATAGACAACAACACATGGTGCTTCAGGCTTTAGAAAATTAGCTTTTTTCTTAGGAAGCACATTTTCCCTAATTGAGCTATATCTACCAAACCTACCCCTGGGTTTCAGTCTTCCACTCAATATAGAGAATCATTAGTTAAGATGTAACCCTTCTTACACAGTCCCATTCAGCATGGGATGATTTTAATTTTTTTTCAAATTTTAAATCACTCATAGAGATATGTTTTGATTTAAAATCAATATTAAGACTGTTAGCATATATTTATGAGTAGAATATTACTATTCCTGGGTCACAGTTATTGTAGCTCTAGTTTGTAGCACAAACCAGACTAAGAAGAGAAGTAAATAAAGACTGGGAATGTATTTCACTGCAGTCCTGATCACCCTTTTTTATGCGTTGCACTGAATCCTCAGAGAAGAAAATATACTGGTAATGACACTGGAATGGTACAAGAGGAGAAGTCACGTTTTTATAGACTTTGCATGCTATACTTCTTAACTCAGTCAAAAATAGCTTACTTCCAGTGGAGTGGCATATCAAAGGCTTGGGCCCTAATTCTTCACTCATATAGTATATTATGGTTAGATTTACTTGTCAACTAGGATGGTCTTTTTGGATGAGATTAACATGAGAATGGGTGGATATAGTAGACCTAGTTCAGTGAGTTGGAAGGCGAAAGTGAACAGAATGAAGAGCCTCCCAGATTTAAAGGGGGCTTTCAGCAGACTGTGTTCCAACTGGAGCTGCCGTAGCCTCTACTGCAGCTTCTAAACTTACAAGCTCCTATAATACTGCAAATAAGTAACCTAAAATATCTATGTTTATCTCTATGTACACATCTTTTTGTTCTTGATAGGGTCTTAATGTTTGAGTTCCTCCACAATTCACAGCATTAGCTTCCGCACACCAGGAGGTGAATTTTTAAGGGAGAATTGGGTATTAAGGTGGCACCAGGCTGGATGAGATTAGTGCCACTATCAAAGACTGACTAGAGATTTGCATGCTCTTCCAGTATATGAAAACAAAGCTGGAGGCAGCACCTCTGGAAATGCAGTCTCAGAGGATGTTCAGTTTACAGGCACCATGCCTTCTGACTTTCCGGGTTTCCCAACTGTGAGAAACAAGACTCTATGGATTACTACTGTATGATTGCTTAAACAAAGAAAGGTGTTTCTGGCATTCTGGAAAACATTACCCTATACCTATACCCATTCATACTCCAGCAACCTTCTCTAATAGTTCTGTTGATAAAAGGAGTTAATTCTTTAATCCTATATATTAGTGCTTTAAAATGTTTTTCTGTTACATGAAAATATATTTTAGCTTGGGTAGAATTCATTTATGTAGTTTCCTAGCCACCTAGAATACTCTTTATCCCTCCCTCCCTCCCTCTCTCTCTCCCTCCCTCTCTCTCTCTCTCTCTCTCTCTCTCTCTCTCTCTCTCTCTCACACACACACACACACACGCACACACACACACACACACACACACACACGCTTAACACATAAGTTAAGTAAGAAGTCCACTGACGATTCTTACTCCCTTTAAAAGTGTGTATAATAATGCATTCATCCTTTCTTACCTCTTAGCTGTGAATTGTTTTATTTCAGCTGATATAACCTAAAGGGAAGCATGGCTAAGGAAATATCCCATGTATCCTCTATTATTTGGGATGTATTGGTGGCAAGATAGGTTAATAACTTTATTCTCCACTTCCTTTTTAAAAGTTTTTCTATCCTATTCTTTTAATAACCAAACATACATTAAAATTCGGAAACAAATGGATCCAGATCCAGAAAATTAATTCATTAACAATGAGTAGCCACAAAGGTCAAGGCAGCTAACTTTTCATTATCGGAAGCATTACCAAGTGCTTTATCTTCGCTTACCTTCTGCACAGCTCACTCTCTGTGGAACAATGAGAAATGCTAATGAGAGCCAGGCAGTCTTCTCCAAGTTACATTATCATTTTCTCTTATAACAGTCAGACGACAATGCTTGCTACAACATCAGTCCCCTCTTCAGATCCCCACAGACATGCATCATCTAAAATGCACAATCTTACCATTGTGTTGCCAGTCTGAGAAACAACACTCAGTGACCAGTCTTCTTGCATAAACACTCTCAGACCCATATATCACCACAGTGGGGATACCCATGCACAGTACACATCCTTTCGTAGTTACAGAATCAGATTGAACAAACAGAGAGAAGGAAGGATGGATGGACAGCCTGATGGATGAACTGGTGGTCAGATGGGTGGGTGGGCAGGCAGTTGGATGGAATGATGGATGACACACACAGAGACAGACAGATAGACAGACAGAAAGAGAGAGATTACAACCTCACAGGAAAGTTCTTTATGGTCTCCATCAAAACTACTGAAAGAAAAAACATGGAAATTTTTTATTTTTACCTGATTCAGTCCTTTTTTGTTGTTATTGAAAATACAAGATTTTAATCTCAAGAAAAAAAACACAGCAGGAAACAATAAAGCCTGCTGTTATGCTCGCTTCAAAGCTTTGTTTTTTTCTTTTTTTTTTTAAGACTATATTTCTTGATGTTTTTCCTCATCTTTCAGGGAAAATATCCTTTTTCGTAACAGTATAGTGCTGCTGATTTGGGAAGGCGCTGTGAGTTCATCTGTAACATTTCACCACATGCCTGAGCGATGTCCCTCATGTGTCTCCACTCCAATCTAACAACACTTGGTAGGTATAGATGTTAGAAATCCATTTTCATGATTGATATGAAAGCATCTCCACTTTCACTTTTGCTCCTACAGCAATGTCTTCCTCACTGTATCAAAAACCTCTGATAAATTTCTTCTTTCCTAATTTTCCAACCAAAAAACATCCAGCAAAAATAAAATTAAAATGGTTTTATGTTTGTTTGTTTGTTTTTTTGGATTTGGAATAATCTGTCAGTCTACATAATTTTCTTGCATTTTAAATGGCACAAATTATGAATATGTTCATAAAATGTTATATAAGGAAATAATATATTTGAGCAGTTCTAAAAGTTTTTCTTCAGGCCACAGATCTGAAAGATTGACTAGAGTCACAAGTACAGTATTCCAATGAGTTTCCATACATGGAATCTTTAGACATGGAGCTGTGACTAGGCAGCAACCCAGAAAGCAAAATTATGACTCGCCCTAGAGTGATGACATCTGATTTTTCCTATGCTTAGATATGAGGTCTCATAATCTTCATCTGAAATTGGACATTGATGACATCCTTCTTACCTACTCTAGCAGTCAAGACCCAGCTATACCCAAGTACAATATAGGCAAACACTTCTATTCTTTCCAGGCATTATTACCTCCTTTTCTTCCTTTGATTTCTTTCTCCCTTTTCTTCCTCTTAAATTTGTTTTATGTAATATTAAAAAAAATTCTTTAAGTTGTAAGTTTGAATTACTAGTAACAACCTTTGGGAGGATGACAGCTTAATTATGGGCATGCAGAGATTGAAAACATAAATTCTATGCTGACTTTAGTCTTCCAAGGTTTTCATCAGGAATGACTAGAGTGCCACCGCATAGAGAAAGCTACTGAGTGGCAAAGCATGATATTTCTAAATTTTTCTTTAATGTTAGATTGTTCAAAACTGCAGTTTTTTATTTGGTATATGAGGAACATAAAAAAAAAATCCTAAAAGTTACAGAATATACTGTTCTTCAATTTCAAGATAATAAATGTTTATATGATAAATTTATTTAATATTCACTTTGTTTAGCATGTATCAAGGACTGTTCTAAGAACCAATGTATATTTGATCATCTATGTAAATCTCACAGCAACTATGCACCAACCTTGAAAAGGCCAAATTCTACATCCTTTGATCTATATCTTTGATAATTGGAAGGATAGAGAACTATTCCTAGAAGACACAGCAGAATGAAAACTAAACAATGGGAAATGCTATTAACAAACAAGATATTTGTAAATATTTTTTAAAAACTGACTAATATTCTCTGAGAAAACACAAAGTCCTCTCCTCACCTAGCTCTTCCTATAACAACTAAAGGGGCCCATCATTGCCTTATAATTTTTTTTATTTTGACAATCATTCTTTATATCCAATCCATCCATTCACTAAGATTAAGTAGTATTCTCAGTGACTCACTTGATAATCTGGCATTCCCTTCACCCGGTTTCACAATAAATCAGACTTTTCATTTAGTAATTAACCTTATCATATGCTTGGTATCAAAAGAACTCCTTGAATTCCCTGATGACCTAAAATCAAATACACATCAAATATTAATGCTAGTAATTATTTTAACAATTTATCTTTATTGCCAGAGCGCTTCCAAAACAACTTCAACCTATTTTTCAGTCTTTTAAAAATATTTTAAAGCTTTCAAAACAGTTTGACTAGTTGCAAACTTAACAAATTTTTTTTCCGATAAGTTAAATTGTCAAATAAGAAGTGGATGTATAACTGCTCAGTATTCATGTGACTTCATTCATCCAGAGGGGAGAAGACAGCTAAAAAGATCCCCTAGCCCTCTCTATACCAACCAAGGCTCTGCTTTCAACCAATGTACAACACAGATTCTTTGAGGGAACCATGGTTTCTATCAAAGTTTTCAGAAGAATGTCTGACTAGACATTTGGGTATGTAGGAATTAAACCAGAGATTCCCACTCAAACTGACATGAAGTGATTGATTATAAAGCAATGTGTCCATCTTGGCTAGATAGAAGAACATTAAAGAAAAGCAATGTACATACACTAAAAGAGAAATATAAATGAATGAAATCAGTGTCACCATATCATATACCGGAATGATAGATACAATGACTGCACTAAAATGGATTGCATACATGATAATAAAATTAAAATTTCCCCCCAAATGAAACACATTTAACTTTGGTCTGTTCATACTCTAAATATGCTTTCTCAGATAAACCTTCTCGATCTAAGCAATGATCAGAGGCAATAAAAAATAGCTCAAGAAAATTTGTCTCTAGATCTATAACATTCTAACTGTCCACATCACCAAATTCTAAATCAGTGGTTCTCAACCGGTGGGTTACAACCTTTTTGGATATCTAAGGACCCTTTCACAGGGGTTGCCTAAGACCACGGATATTTACACAGACATTTGCACTACAATCTATAACGTCAGCAAAATTACAGTTATAAGGTTGCAAGAAAAGTAATTTTACAGCGTGGATCACTACAACATGAAGAACTGTGTTAAATTAAATGGTCACAGCATTAGGAAGATTGAGAACCACTTCTTAAATAGTCATTCAAACTTGTAAAATCTTCATAGGTGCACCTCATTGCTGGACAGCTTTCCAATGTGTAAAGTTCACAAAGTCTTCCTTATCTGGGATTCATATCTGATCTATGTTTCTAATTCCTGTTCCTTTGAACTCATTTTTCAATGATGCAACTAAGTTCAAATTAGTATCTCTTTTCATTGGTTTATCTTAAAAATGCACAAACACATGAAGGCCAGGCAACATTTTTGTTATGTAATGAACTCCTGAAATGATGCTGAAGCCTCATGTTGTTCCTTCCCCTGTTCCTTCATCCAGTTTTACCTGCAGACAAGCAAGTTTGATTATGTTATCAACGTATGTTCTTATTCTCTGATATCCATTCACACTGGTCAATGCATATAGACAATAGAGGTAATATGATAGTATATATTTGGTATCCGCCACTTTATATTTTATGATAGACAACTGTCTTTTATACATGCATAGCAATACATTGTCCATCCTGCGAATAAACTCTTCATTTTTCCTCACCTATTTGTTTTTGAATTTACAAATATCCATCAATTTATTTCATCTATCTGTCTTGCTGGCCAGAAAACTCAAACACCATTTATGATCCCCTTTCATCTTTCTTCCTCCATTACAGAGAGTGGCACAGTAGTCCTTCTTTCTGGACTTCAGACATTGGTAAGTACATGCTGGGCCCTGGCAAAGATTTGCTTTCCTGATACGAGACTACAAATTTGTATGTATCTCCTCCATGTTCTTTATTTTAAATAGGTCAATAATGCTTGGACCTCCAACAGACATTTTGAAGTCAAAGTCATGAGAGACTAATCCAGATGGCAATGCACAAACTGGTTCTTACGTACTTAACTTTGTGTAGTAGTGTCATCATTGATGTGTGTGAGTGAATAATTATTTGTCTTCCTTCTTCTTGTGACTGAGGAAAGCCATCCCCTCCTACAAGTTAGGTTACTCTTTATGTGCACCTGGATTCTTTTTAAACTTATTCATTGTTTCAAAATCTCATTTACTTCTATTTCATTTTCCTTCATTTCAAGAAAATTTTTTTGAACTCTCTTCTTCTTCCTTATAAAAATGTATGTTTTACTTCTCATCAGTTTATACCAAAGTGTGCAAGATTCTCACTATTCATAAATGTTCAAGGTAAAGAAAAGGCAGAGGGTGTTGTTAATTTTAATACAGTATTGTCTGCCCAAGTTTTCTGTCCTATTGCTATGATAAAACAAGGACAAAACCAACTTGGAGGGAAAAGGGGTTTACATAAACCCTTACATTCCCAAGACGCAGTCGGTCACTGAGGGAAATCAGGGCAGGTATTGAAGCAGAAACCACGGAGAAACATTGCTTATGAACTTTCTCAGCTAATTTCTTTTGTACAACCTAGGGCTGGCACTGCCCACATTGGGCTAGGCCTTCCTACATAAATTAGGAGTTAGGAATATGCCCCAACAGCTATGTGCATAAGTAAAAATAATGGAGGCAATTCAACTGAGATTCCGTGTTCCAAGGTTTGTCTAGGTTTTGGTGCCTTGTTGACAAAACTTTTGGCATTATCCAAATTTAAGAAGTGAGCAAGGAAACACTGCTTTCTAAAAACAATGAATGTTTTTGTAGGACACAGAAGGTCAAAGATACCACAAGAACACAGCCCATAGAATTAACTAGGGTTCAAAAAAACTCACAAGGGCTCACGGAGACTGAAGGGACAATAGGGAGCCTGCATGGGTCTCACCGAGGTCCTATACATATAAATTATAATTATGTAGTTTTGTGTTCTTGTGGGATTCCTAACAGTAGAAGAAGGGGCTGTCTCTGCTATTTTGTCTGCTTTTAGGACCCCTTTCCTCCAATTGGGTTGCGTTGTCTAGCCTTTAAGTGAGGGGAAGTGCTTAGTCTTATTGTAATTTATTATGCCTTATTTGGTTGCTATTCCTGGGAGGCCTGTACTTTTCTGAAAGGAAACAGGAAGAGGAGCAAATCATGAGAAGGAGGATTGCAAGGAGAGAAGGGAGGGATATCAGTGGTTGGAATATAAAATATAAAAGAAGAATAAAGAGGAAAACTGTATCTTATATTTTGCAGAACATTTATAGAGAGGGTAGTAAAATTGTGCTCACTGGTGAAATTTACACCTCTAGGTGAGGGCAACCTAATTTTTATTCAGACCATAGTTATTAAGTGGGAAAGTGTGATCTGCAAGGGCACCAAGGGACTTATGGAAAAGAAAACAAAAAGAATTCTTAGGAGATCAAGAGCCCACGCGAACAGGGGCAGCCCATTGGACTAAGCGCCAAACACATTTGCAGATGGAAATGTATCCTTCTGACCTTGAGGAAGAGGGACATACAGCCTGCCTGAGACACTGATTTTTTTCACTTCCATATTTAATCCGAGCTGACATTTACTGATGGGCAGGATCTTCAAGTTGAAAAAAGGTCTTGAAAGACAAGAGGAACAGCAAGCGTGATGAGGTGAATATCCAGTTTATGCCAGTACTAGTCAACATTTTAAATGGATCAGTCTTTAGTGTGAGCAAGAATGTGTCACTGGTACCTAAGCATTGCTACAGTATCATCAACAGAACCATGAAAGTGTTTTGAAAATGTGTTCAAATGATGCAAAGATAGCAGACATACATATTTACTCCTCTTCAGACCCAGAGCATCATATGGGGTCAGTTAACACTAAATGTATAATCTGGCTTTGATGGTTGCAAACTTTCATTTTTAAAACCATGCTGCTCAATTCTACCTACAGTGGCATCATAGAGACCACTCTGAATAATGGTAACCTTGACTCCTATTTTTTGACACATGCTTTATTGTGGACCTAGAGACACAGAAGTATCCTGGGTTTCCACTGTTTAGTTTCTATGACTGTGCAAGTGATCCGTTTCTTGTTTCAACTCCTCAGCTGCCTTGCCTCCCCCTCTCCCTGCATGGTGATTATCCTGAGAACACATTTGGAAACAAAAGGCTGGGTGAGAATCCCAACAGGTGTAATTAATGTCAAGAGCTCCAGCAAGTGGCCTTGCTTTCCTGCTGGCTTCTCCACCTGCTGCCTTCTGTGACTGCCTTCTCCAGGCTGAGTCCATCTGCTGGAAGTGAGCACTCAGAGTTCATCATTTTACATCCTGAGAGGCACCTGAGCCCTCTTCTCTTCTTAAGTGAGCCCTCAGCGCATCACTTTATAGGCACAATTAGTTAAGTGTTGAGATGTCATCAGAAGTGAGCACATTGCTTCCTCAATTCACTTTCAATATCTCAAGGTGGTCTGTGCCTGTCCAGAAAGATGGCACCTCAGAAGAATCACACCTTTATACTTTATGTGTAAATAGAAACTATAAGAACCAATACTATATTCATACATGTTAAATACAAACACACACACACACACACACACACACACACAATCACTACCAAATATTTTAAAAATCATATCCTACCTAACATGAGATGATGATACAGTAGTAGCTTGAATGTCCATGTTTTATGGCAGCAGTTCTCAACCTATGAGTCACAACCCTTTGGCAAACCACTGTTTCTAAAGACTATTTACACTAGGATTCATAATAGTAGCAATATTTCAGTTATGAAGTAGCCATGAAAATAATTGTATGGTTGGGGATCACCACAACACGAGGAATTGTATTGAAGGATTGAGGCATTAGGAAGGTTGAGAACCACTTTTCAGTTGAACCCTTAGGTAGAGGTACAAAGTCACAGAAAGGATTCTCTGAAAACACTTTCTGGCTCAATGAACTTTGGATATTAATGAAAAAATTAAAGACTGAAATTACTAACAGGGGAAAGGTTAAAAAAAAGATAGAGAATAGAAATAGCAGTGTATAAAAGAAGGGTCATTGTAAATTTTTATGGTATTTAGTTGTACATGTTACCAGCTGGCTATCAGTGATCAAAGAGATGCCATGAAGAAAAGCATAGTAGAAACTAATTAAATTCATAAATCACAATTGAATGTGTCTATCCCCTGAAGACTGCAGGTAATTACAGAGAAAATCTGACTTGTCATGGCTTTAAACACACTTTCTGTCTCTGTCTCTCTCTCTCTCCCCTCTGTCTCTCTGTCTCTCTGTCTCTCTCTCTGTCTCTCTCTCTCTCTGTTTCTCTCCCTCTCTCTCTCTCTCTTTTTCTCTGCCACAAAAAATTTATTTATGATGGTGGAGTATAAGCTAGTAAGGCAGGTACAGATAGAAGATATGAAGAAATTGCCCACTATTTCAAGAATGATGAGCAAGTTGTGTGTTCTAGTCTTGAGCTTGGATTGCTTTGACATTTAGTGAAAACAACTAATGTGATAAGTATTCTTCTTTAAATTATTCATGAAAACTCAGGCCTTACTTTACTCTTATTCTATTGGAATTTGAGTGATTTTATGATGTCTATATAAGCTATGACTTTAGGATTTCACAATTAGAGCAGAATATAATAGTCCTGCTAAGGATAGCATGCCTGAGATTTTTACTAAACTATCCCTAATGTCCAGTGCATGGCATATGATAGGTGATCAGCAAATATCTAGTGAGCAAAACAGAGCTTTGAACATAACTGATAAAATCTAGATTTTAAAACTATACTAACTATGATTTCCTTAATTCTGTTTGTGGATTTTGCTATAGTAATAGTTAACTGTAGCATCCGTGTCTTTTTCATTAAGGTTTACCCATAGTTCTTCTTAAAATCTATTCAGTGTAGCATTTCAGACTCAGGGTAGTACCTCAGTTACAGCTTCAATCCAGTTTTTCCAAAGGGAGGAGACAATTGAGCATGAAGTATGTTCAAACATTACATACATTACACCATCCCCCAACAGATAACAAAGACAATCACCGACAGTGATGAATCCTGTTATGGACCATCTGTTACCCACCTCGGCAGTCAAGCAAATTAGGAAGGTACATGATTAGAGATAGATCTCTCCATGCTGCCCAGACTCCCTCAAACTAATACAAAGCATGATTAAGTCAGCATTCTTCTGTTCGTCTCTTCTATGCATGACTGAGTCAATGTGGAAAGGAGGAGAAACTAAGAAGCAACTGGTTTACAGATATAGTAGAGAACAACAACCAACCACAGGACATAGAAGTGTCCCCTCTGATAATTAAGCCTTTAGGGACTTTGATTAGCATGTGTCACTACATTACAGCCTAGGCATGAACAAGTTGATTTTTATCAGCACTTTGTTGGAAATAAAAGACCAGCTAGCTTATTTCCTTAGCATGCCAATAATGCCTGTTAACATTTTAAGTATGTAAGAATATTTTTGAACAAATGAATTATACTTTTTTCAAAAAATTCAAGAGAAATTTCCAAAATTTCAAGAGAACTCAAGAATAGACTCACTAAGAGATGCCAAAGGAGTCACTCTGAATTCATTGGAAGGCAAGTTCACATCTTCTTGGGCAGAAGAGGAAGCGAATTATGGTCAAAGTGGTCTTTGACATTTCCCTTGAGAAAAGATAGGGGAAACTTCAACAGCAGCTAACAGAATTAACCAAGGTAGCACTTGTGGATAACTTTTAGATATAATACAGAAGTCTCATTTGGTAAAGATCAGGACATGAGTAAGATAATAAAATAGGCAAGGTTTGAAAGAAATGAATACACAGCCCACAGTCTTGAATATGTAGATAAGGAACATGAACGTAGTTTTGGTAGCTCTGGGGAAAACTGGAGTTATTTTGATCATGGAGATTAGCATGATAGGATGAACAATGATAGCAAAGTTCCTGTTCTCAGGTGTTATCTGGTAAACTAAGGTTCAATTCAGCATATCATCTGAGACTAAAAATTGCCTTTTACTGGTCAACTCATTGTCTTTAAATCTTCATAAGAGGAACCAAATCACCTGAATCTATCTAGCATGCTTTTTGTCAAATGTGATTATCTGCACATTGTCCTGAATTCTAGAACTGCACAACCCACTCTGTTGTGGCCAATGGGTCTCTCTGCAAATGGTCGGGGGTAAGAGTGCTATAAGAAAAAGGCAAAACATGTGTGCTATATGTGCTGCAGAAGGCATTCTAAACATATAATGGGGTTCTAATCGGGTGTCTGATAGAGTAAAGAATGAAACTGTTGGGAGTGATGAACTGAAGCCAGGGCTCAAATTTAAACATAGGAAGCCAGTTACAGGTACATGGTGAGAAGAACAGAGCAGAAGGGATCAAACGTGAGCCTGGTTAATGGGACAGGGAAACATATTTACTCAGATTTGGTATGTAAGAATTGGACTCAGGGCTCACTGTTTTAAATGTGGGCTGGCCTGGTTCCAGAAACAGAAGTAGAGCTCAGTTTCCAGATGAGGCCAGGAGAGCAGAATGGATACTATGTGAATGTGCATGTGAATGCAGAGTGGTGGCTGGGCAGCACTCCAAATCCATTTGACATTTTCTCTTAAAAATTACTTTTTTAAAACCCTTAATCAATTGTGGAGCTCTTAAATATGCCCTTTCTACATCCCGTGTCCTTATGTAATGAAATGTGGAAATTGAGATGTGATATAGAGATGAGAGGGAACATAGCAGAGATCACATTTAAAAAGAAAGATTTTATTCTGCAGAGCATGAAGAGTAAGACTCACATAAAAGCCATCAGATGTTATCTACACACCCCTATGGAGGGACAGAACACTGCTGACACCATCAATTGATACTAATTAAATCTAATGAACCTCGAGAAGT
This sequence comes from Rhabdomys pumilio, assembly GCA_030674055.1. Taxonomy (NCBI): domain Eukaryota; kingdom Metazoa; phylum Chordata; class Mammalia; order Rodentia; family Muridae; genus Rhabdomys; species Rhabdomys pumilio. The sequence goes on along the minus strand of JANHMN010000003.1, from coordinate 2,401,794 downwards.
ACAGGCAAGGTTTAAAAGAATATCTGGATGAACCAACAGAGGTACTAAAAACAAAGCAACAATGACTTTTTAAAAGGAGTTCCTAAGCTACTAGAGAAGAGAAGATGAAAGGCAAAGGCATGGTTCTTAAAGTAAAACAAACTTGATGTAGGTAATTTCTGCAGCATTTCACAATGCAGCCCTTCTAACCACATCATAAAAACACTTTTATTTTCCACTAGGAGTAATTTTTAACTGAATGTTGAATTTCTAAAATAGAATTCATTTAAAAAATAGATCATAAATATTATTCACAGAATTCTATAAAAGCAAACACAGCATAAAGTTCAACTTCTATGGTAAAGAATGGGTCTAGCAACTTAAGCTTCATGGGCCATATAAGTCCTCAGCCCTGGTGGGCATGGTTCTTCCTGTAATTAGCACATAAACCTCGCTGCCTCTAGATCAGCTAAAAGTGTCAACTTCCCCTCACATACTATCTTCATAAAAGAGGTGAGTTTCTCCCACCACTGCAAACTTCAGCTTCAGAGAATTGTTGAGACCCATTTACTGGAGCCCCACGGCAGGCACCAAAATGTTGCCACCCGCACTGCCCCACGTTGGGCGCCAAAATGTTGAGACTCGTTTACTGGAGCCCCACTTTGGGCGCCAAAATGTTGCGGCCTCTCTGCCCCATGCTTGGCGCCATAATGTTGTGACCCGTACTCTGCCTGGCTTGTGGGCCAAAATGTCCCAGCTTGTGCTGCCGTTCCGGTCTACGGGTCAGGGTTTAGCAAGAGAGAGAGTTGGGGGGAAGAAGGGGAAGAGACTCGAAGAATAGAGACAAGTCAGAGGGTCCTTAGTCAAGTCTGGTTACTCCTTTTTTGCCCCCCTATTGACACATATTGACTCTTATTAATTGACTCTTTTTTTTTACAAGGAAATCCTGGGTATTTATAAGCACATACAGGAGAACACAGATGAAAACATTTTACCACGTGCACCATGCAGCTGGGGTCACTAAACAGCAAAACAAGCTATGTGGGATAAACAAGATATTTGTTAGAGTGTGCTCAGCTGTTGTAGGCTGCTGAAAAACCAAGTCTCTATCAGGGTATATGGCTCTAGATGGCTGCAAAGATGATAGCTGCTTTCCAGCCGTTTTCTCCTTAAAGTCAGCTCCCAACAGAGAATGAAGTAACCGAGCTGGTGAACATTTAAAAATCGAAAAGTCACTGTCAGCTAGAAGTGGAGAGCAACAAAGAAATGAGAAATGATAAAAGCAGAAACTCCTCAATGCTCCAGACTAAGTCTTCCAGGGGTCTTACAACTGGAGCAGACAATAGAAACTGAAAATATAAGTAGAGTTATGAAGGACTGAGAGGGAAATGCTATTGATTGGTAAGCAGCTCTGTAAGTGCAGATAATAAAAGGGAAAAAGATCTTGACTTTGGAATGATGATGGGTAGATGTGCCCTTGCCAAACTCACTAACAGCTTCATTCAAGACTGTACTTCAGACACAGATTCTAGACTGGGTGTGATGACATTTGGTAGTCCATAAGAAATATACCACGACATTAATGTGTATTTTTAAATGCCCAAATAAAATTCATCCTCTCTTCCTTCCATTATACATATGATTTGAAAATACGCCAATATACAATAGGTTGGGTGAATTTAATACTGTAACAAGTTCCCATTTAGAGAAACTAAGTAAAACACTTACATGTATGTTTTTCTCAAAATTAATTTTAAAATAGCTCTACTGAAAATAAAATTTTATACTTTTATTAACATCAAACGTAATGCAGACCAAAGAAACACTATAAATACTTAAGTGCCAACAAAATGTCTTTAAACCTTATCTATATACGTCACATGTCAAGTATGGATTATGTATTATGGGTGATATAGTTTTGATCTTATCAGATATAACTAAAAATAGTGATAATAAGCTTTAATTCTAAGCCACCTCCAATGGTGCAGAAAGCTTGTAATCCCAGCTACCTGGGAAGCTGAAGCAGAGTGACTTCAAATTCAGTGCCTCCCTGAGAGTTTGGAAAGAGCCTGGGCCAATTTGAGTGATGTCAAAAACTAAAAAGCAGAAAGAGGTGCTGGTGATAAAGACCAATGGTCTACACTTGGCTACCATGAAGGAGGTCCTGTCACTAATCCCTACTACAATAATAGCAACAATGTTGATGCTGACTAGGAACAAATTTCTAAAAGCATGCAGAATTCCAGCTAAAATATAAACTCATTTGTATCTGTTCATTTCATAGACATACAAATAAGCACAGGCATGATCCATGTACACAAGCATCAAGGTTTTATGGAAAAAAATATCAAAGTCCCTCATTTTAAAACAAGGGTAATATTTTTCAATACACACTTTGAGTAAACAGAGACAAAAGTGTTATTGTTCCTGGGATGGCAATAATTTTTTTTTTTTGCTCGTTGTTTACTGTATCATAAACCAGATTCTAAAACTGCTTTCTCTGAAATGTAATGGAGCTATGAGGAATATGAGTCTTTTAATGTGTTCCTGCCATTTTCTCTACATAACTCCAAGCAGGTCATAAATCTAACTATATTCTTTTTAGATCGCTTTTCTTATTTTTCTATTGATAACATATTTAAAATCACAGCACATCCTACTTTTATATCCTTCCTCCTTTTATGCATTTTTACTTAATATATATGCCTATTTCCACCTAACACACATGCAGCTCTTTTAGTAAGTTAACTCGTTATCTCAACGAGTTGAAGAGTTTTAAGATATACTAAAACAAAATCCCTAATTCCCCTGCAGAGATACAAAATATTAATTATCGACCAATGAGAACTTAGAAATCTCATTTCAGGATTGTTTGAATGATATTTCAGCAGCTTATATCTGTGGTGTGTGTGTGTACACAGAGGAAAAATGGTATGCAATGGGATGGGGCATAATAAAAAAAATTAAGACATTTGCATTACTGGCAAGTATGTGGCTGCCAAACTTGCTTTGATATTTCAGCTGATCTGAAGCTGCTCCGTGTGGAGTATTATTATTGAACAGTTCAGCATCCAAATCAACTAAATTAAGCCAATAGAAAATTACAGAAAGTAGGAAAGCCTTTAATATTATATATTGAAGATGTTTTCCACCTTTTATAACCAAAAGAGACAATAGATGCCTTAGGTCCTCACATGCTAAGCAGCAGTGGTCATTTCTAGCTCCAGTAATTATTTGTCCAAATACAACCTTACCCCTCAAAATAAATGGTTTTCACAAGGTGAAAATTTTCGCAAGCCAATATAGCTCACACGCTTACATAATCAGAACTCTATTAGGAATTTGTATTTGGATATGCCTACAGACATGAAATGTTCAGAAATGGTTGCTGACTAGAGTAGAGACTGCATTATGCTGAAAAATACTAGTAATAACATGTTGGCAATTGCCCTTGGATTGTTCACATTTCTTCTGAAGCACTTTTCTAGCCTTTGAGCATATGGGCTTTAAACAAGTTTGATTATATCCACAAATGTATTTAATGAATCAGGAATAATAGAAGTATGTAGCAAGCAAGACTACCTACAGTTTTAAGGTTTATTTTTGCTGTTGTCATAGTAAATGGGACTTGGGAGAAAACTCCATCCATTTACAACATGAGGATTGGAGCTTCTTTTCTATCCTTCCTCTTTAATAGACTGCAACTCTGTGATTTACAGTTGCCAACATGCAATTCTGATCACCGACAGTAAGTGCAACAATTGTAGGCTACAGAACTATATAAGAGGGGTGGCAGGTATACGTCTCCTGCTATACCTCCACTGCAGCGTGTGCTTTATAGCAGGGAGCACTTGCAAAACAAAACACAACAAACAAAAGTCCCACTTGCAATCATTTCACATTTTCAAAAAAATGACTTTCATTTAAAGACATGACTCCCAATGCCCCTGATATTATTATCTAGGCTGGCAATCCTCAAAAACATTTCCAGGCAGAATGAACTTATAAATATAATCTAGTCTTTCCCCCCATGGGAGAAGTTAGCCATTAGGGTTCCCATTCACCTATTCATCAAAAGAGAAAAGCTACATTCCAGCTTTCCAGGTCATAGACACAGAAGAGCCCAAAAAGCAAAAGGATTTTCCTACAGTGCTCAGTGCTCCTACTTTGTGAAAGGCAGAGAGCTCAAATACCTCCTTCTGCCTTTTCAGAGATAGATTCTGAACCGACAGCATTATGACCCAGAGAAGACACAAAAAAATACCAATTCTGAGCAACTTCTATTATCATGATACACCACGCTTTGAAACACTGCCTGTACTTTTTGTGCTATGAAACATAGTTACTAAATTAAAACACCTACAAATATATTAGATATTTTAAGAAATGAAGTTCTTTTAGTAATATATTATTTCAAATGTTGAAACACTAAAAAACCTCTTAAATTAAACTGTAACAGAAATATGACTATTGTTTAACACAATTGAATGTTACATGGATATACTTACAAATATCTAAATTTAAAATAAAGATTGTGCTAGAAACTTAAGAGGCACCATTACAATTAAAGATGTCAAAATAAGCAGATACATAAGCAGAACTTACAATTAAGGATATTTGCTCAAAATTAATATTTGTCTCATGTCTTCTGGACATAACAAAAAAACATGAGAGTATTCTATTTATTGTAAATACATACTAACTGATTTTAATGTACCCAGCACATTTTTATTGGGTTACTATGATATAGACACTATGGGATAAGGTGCTAATGATACAAAATTTAAGGTTAAAAATCCACTAAAAATGTAGCTTTCATGTGCGACTTTCTGAAAGCATAAGAAACATGACATCAACGGTTTGTTTATGCATATATGTATGCATGTATATATTTTAGAAATGTACGTGGTTTGTGGTCCAGAGTTGCATGAAATCCTAAATTCTCCACCTTTAGCCTCCCACCTAGTCAGGACTATGAAAACTATAATGCTCTCTGACTTCCTAGATTTTGTTGAACGTGAGGAAAATATATCCAATAGTCCTATTCCTCTATATCTAAAAATATTTCAGCACAGTATGGTGCATCATCACCATCTAATTTGATCTCAAGTTAACCTATTATTTAAACAAAGTGTGTAGCTGTAAGTAGACACTTTGTAGCCTCCTGCCTACCCATCTGCTTGAACCACTGAGGGGAATATCGATACATGTGTCATCTTTGATGTCTGTGTATTTTTCTGTTGTTTGATTTCACTTCCCACTGGATGAAATCCTTATTCCTAAGAAAGTATGGACCTCTAATGAGTCAGAACAAAAACAAGAGATATCAAGAAAGGAGATAAGTTTTATCTTGAAGTCAACCAAGCTTCCCACCAAACACTATACTGGGAGGTTAAAATACAACATTTATATTCTCACAAACCTGGGGTCAGGAGCCCAAGACCTGAATGACAGGTCAGTTTTCGGTGAATCCTTTCCTGGGCTATCAGATGGCAGTTTTTTTTCTGTATTCCCTCCAGAATCCTGTGCGCCCAACTATGCAGGCACAGAAATAAATATACCCTATAGCCTCTGTTTATTTTAGTTTTTGTTTAATTTTATGTTGTTATTTGCTTTATCCAATGAAGTTCTAACTTTGCTCAGGCTGGCCTTAAGTTCCTGGACTCAAGTAACCCTCATGAATTCCCTTCCTAGCAGCTGGGACCTACTGTGCATGTCACCACAAGGAGCACTTCCTTTCCCTACAAGGATTCCACTCCTGTTAGAAGAGCATCAGCCTTACAACCAAATTTAGCATCATTTATTTCCAACAGAGTTCTATCTCCAAATACAGTCACACCGAAAAGTTAAATTCAACATGAGAATTACAACTCAAATCTCCATGAACCGGTATTATTACCACAAAACAATTTCCCATGATAATTACAATGCATGCAAGATCAGTCATAACAGAATGGAACAGATAGTGAGTATCTTTCTTCTCAAGCTCTCTTCAGAATGTTTGACTCCATGCATAATATTAAATATACCCATTTAGCTTGAGGTAGGTAGGGTCACAGTTATATCAAGAGAATGCTCAAGTGTTTCATTAATCTTGCTATGTAAGTATTTAATAAAGCTAACATGTCCGCTAGAGCCAGCTACTGACATTGAAGAGGAAAGTCAAGAGTCACTGAAAGTGAATTAGAATTGTTCATCTGATGTTTCTTTTTCACATCAGTTGAGCCACAAAACCTGAAAGTATTGTGGTGAAGTCGAGGGCACAACACCCCCTGACTCTCATTCTGTTCTTGAGTGTAGAGGCAAAGTTTGAAAGTTTGAGATATATGACAGCTGATCAGGAAAGTTTCTCTGTAATAGATGGAGTTACATTCAGGTCCTCCAAGGGCAAAACTTGAATGCCTGAATGCTCAGCTCCCACTGGGGCAGCTGCTATTATTTCTGAAGTCTGTTTGGGGGTTGATGTTTTCTCTCCCACTAGCCCCAGCATAAGAGAGGGTGATGGATGGAGTGTAAAACACCTGTCATAAATTAGCGCATTATCCCAGAAGAGAAAAGGAAAGGAAATAGAAAGCACCATAGAGATTTCTCAGAATTAAGAGGCTTTTCTGTACCAGTGTTTTCTATCAAAGGCTTGCACTATCAGCATGTGTTCTGTAACACCAGCAGCAATTCAGCAGGTCTGCCTTTAATTCTAGTTCATTTTTCTTTTGTAAAGTGTCATCAATGACAAAATCATCAGACATAATCCGACAGTTCATCTTTTTTTAAGCATCTGAAAATGCAGAACAGACAAGTTCCTTGTCGGAAACGTGTAAACTTTCCAGAGGAATATATGAACACAGCAAAACTTTTGAAGCTGTTTGTAATGATTTAAAATTAAAAACTTTACATAAAGCGCATTTGCACCATCATACATCCTCACATTTCTTCAAAGAAGTATTGTTTACACTTGACATAGAAGGGATAATATAGACACAAATATAACTTCCAATAAAATAGTAATGTGTACCACACCAATGATAGATTCTCATTAAAAACATAAACTAAATATAAAATTATTTTAATTCCAAAAGAAACTCTTTACTTTGCTTACTGACAAAATTCCTCATTAACCTATGAGAATATGAGAGAATTGGTACGAGTAGATAAACCACCTTTAGTATGCAAATATGGCTATAAGGCTCTCACTGATTTTGAAATAACTGTTACCAATTATACATTATCCTCCAATATCATAATAAAAATTGGACAAACTTGACATGGCATAAGAAAACCAAGCAGCTTCAAGAAATAATACAGTATCACAAACAGATGCTATCATAAATTACACTTTAATAAGTTAGAAATGAAATTGTGCTGAAGGTTCACTTAACTATAGTGAATTTTCATGAATTCTCACAACAGTGACTGAGACTAAACACTCTAAAACTGGTTTCATGTCACTTGAATTGTTCTTGACTTTGAGTTTCATTTTGGTATAAGTGATGAATTTTTTTCATCTCAAAAACTCAATTTTTAGTTAGAAGCAATTCAGGGCACAGATAATGGAAGGCAAGGCTAGTCATGAGCAAATACTTGTAACATGGGAGCGACAGAAGGAAAAGAGTCAGACATGCACATTATACCAGGGTAAGTTGCCACAGTCAGTTGTCAATGTTATGTGAGTTACAGCCACATCTGGGAAACCAAATCACTGCAGGGACCTGAGTACACATGTTGACCTGCAGAAAACCATTGTGAACAAAGTCAGACACCAGACCTGAGACTAAGGGTCTAACATTCAAATTTTGCCTGATTTTCCTAACTGAAAATCAGCAGATTAAGATTTGGAGATGACTATCTTTGAGTCTAACTACACAGTTCCCGACATGCTGAAATGGAGGATGGAAAGAGATGTTCACATTATTTTTCTTGACTCTAATACACTAGAAATATCAAAACTGAAAGTTCTGAAGCAACTGTGATCTATGACAGACCCTATTACACCCAGGAGTGGAGAACTATAAATACTGTAATAAAGAAATCAATTTTATTATGTTTATAAAGGTGTCTTAAACGCTATTGACAAATGAGGGAGAGGTATATAGTATGCCAGCTCGATCCTTCCAACATTAACAATAGCTACAATTCCCTTGGAAAATAAACTATTTCTAATACTTTGTGAAAATATATTAAACATATATCCCTACCAGTGTGATTTCCGCTTAAAATACTTGAATATGTGTGTTATGTATCTGTGTGTTTGATTCAACACTTTCCTCTTGTTTTTGTTCTGATGGTTTTTTGTTGTTGTTGTTGTTGTTTATTCTCAATGAGTCTTTTAAAAGATGCAGCCACATCTAAAATGATAAATTTCTAACTCTCACTTTGACTTAATGAAGGCTCAGAAGCAAACAGCACTCCTCACTGGGGTAGCAAGGATGGCTACCTTGCCCACCTAATTTGATAGTTTCTACAATCATCCTTGTAGAAATGACTCCTACCTAGATTTCATTGTTAAAATACAGGCTAGCATAAAATGATATCCAAAAAGAAACCTATGATCTTGACATAAAGAATTCTGTGAAAGACTTTTAATGATAATAAGACCAGGTAATAAGGTGAGAATGTCATTCCTCACTGATTTATCTATGTAAACAGCAAATCAACATGATCCATAGATTTTTCTTTAACCTAACATTAAGCTCTGTTAGCAAGTAAGAGACTCATTTCTTCTTGATGTTATGTAAGCTGTGACTGAGTCAAATAAGTGTGTATTTGTTCATTTATAGGCAACAATGGTGATAGAGAACAAGAAACACCAGAAGTTGGAACCAAGGGCCAAGTTGACATAAGGCTTATCAGCTGTACCAAAATGAAACTCAAAATCAAGACCAATTCAAATGATATGAAGCCATTTAGTGACTATAAGCAAGCAAATGAAAGATCTGTATGTCAATAACTCGAAGTCTCTCAAGAAAGAAATCAAAGAAGGCTTCAGAAGATGGACAGATCACCCATGCTCTCGGGTCAGCAGGATTAACATAGTAAAAATGGCTATCTTACCAAAAGCTACAGATTCAATGCATTCCCCTTCAAAATTCCAACTTAACTCTTCACAGAGATAGATAGAGCAATTCTTGAATTCATCTGGAAAAACAAAAAACCTAGTATAGAAAAAACATTCTTAACAAAAAAAAGAACTTCTATAGAAAAAACATTCTTAACAAAAAAAAAGAACTTCTAGGGGAATGACCATCCCTGACCTCAAGCTATACTACAAAGCAATAATGACAAAAGGATCAGGTCCAAGTGAACCAAGGTCCTCCACATAAGCTGAATCTAATAGAAGAGAAAGTGGCATAGTATTGGTACAGTAACGAAATAGAATTGAACACTCAGAAATAAACCCACACACTGATAGTCACTTGATCTTTGACAAAAAAAGCCGAAACAATACAGTGGGAAAAAAAGACAGCATATTCAACAAATGGTTCTGACTCAAGTGGTAGTTCCATGTAGAAGAATGCAAATTGATCCATTCTTATCTCCTCATACAAAGCTCAAGTCCAAGTGGATCAAGGTCCTCCTCCTCCTATGCTCAATCTAGAAGAGAAAGTGTAAAAAAACCTCAAACACATTGTCACAGGGAAAAATTTCCTGAACACAATACCAATGGCTCATACTCGAAGATGACCAATTGATAAATGGGACCTCATAAAATTGAAAAGCTTCTGTAAGACAAAGAACACGTGTCAATAAGACAAAATGGCAACCAACAGATTGGGCAAAGATCTTTTCCAACAGTAAGTGTATCCATCCAGTAGAGGACTAACATCCAAAATATACAAAGAACTCAAGACGAGAACCAAATAATCCTATTAATAATGGGGCACAAAGATAAACAAAGAATCCTCAACTGAGGAATATTGAATGTCTGAAAGGCACCTAAAGAAATATTTAACATCCTTAGTCATCAGGGAAATGCAAATCAAAATGATCCTGAGATTCCACCTCACAACAATCTGAATGGCTAAGATCAAAAACTCAGGTGATAGCAGATGCTGGCTGTGGAGAAAGATGGGGAGAAAGAGGAACACTCCTCCATTGCTAGTGGGACTGCAAGCTGGTAAAACTACTTTCGGAAATCAATCTGATGGTTCCTCAGAAAATTGGAAATAGTATTACCTGAGAACCCAGCTATACCACTACTGGGCATATACTCAAAGATTCTCCAACTTATAACAAGGGCACATGCTCAACTAAGTTCATATCAGCCTTATTTATAATAAATAGCCAAAAGCTGGACACAATCCAGATGTCCCTCAACAGAAGAATTGATACAGGAAATGTGGTACATTTACACAATGGAGTACTACTTAGCTATTAAAAACAATGACTTCATGAAACTTGCAGGCAAACAGATGGAACTAGATAATATCATCCTGAGTGAGGTAACCCAGACACAAAAGAATAAACATGGCATATACTCATTGGTAAGTGGATATTAGCCCACAAGCTCAGAATATCCACAATATAACCCATAAACCATATGGAGCTTAAGAAGAAAGAAGAGCAAAATGCAGATGCTCAATCATACACAGAATGGGGCCCAAAATCATTACAGGAGGTAGAGGGAGGGAGGAACCTGGGAGAGAGAAAGGAGGGGGATAGAAAATGGGAGCAGGATCAGGTACTAAAAGGGACATGAGAGAAGTACAGAGGGTCAAAAATTGAATAGAAACATGTAGCAGTAGGGGATGGGGAACTGAGGGTAGCCACTAGAAAGTCCCAGACTCCAGAGAAGCAAGAGCTCCCAGGACCCAATCTGGATGTCTTTAGCTAAAATACCCAACAAAAGGGAGATACAACCTGTAGAGATCACCTCCAGTATATAGGCATGGCCCTCAGTTGAGCGATGGGACCACCTACACATCTCAAAATTTTAACCTAGAAATGTTCCTTTCCAAAGAAAAGACTTGGACTAAAAGTGGAACAGAGACTGAAGCAAAGGCTGTCCGGAAACCACTCCACCTAGGGATCCATCCCATCTAAAGACAACAAACTCCTACACTATTGCTGATGCCAAGAAGCACTTGCTGACAGGAGTCTGGTATGGCTATTCCCTGAGAAGTTCTACCAGCACCTGACCAATACAGATGCAGATACTTTTAGCCAACCATCAGATTTAGCCTAGGGACCCCAAGGAAAGAGCTGGGGAAAGGAGTGAGGGAGCTGAAGGGGATTGCAGCCCCATAGGAAGAACAGTATCAACTAACTGGACCACTCAGAGCTCCCAGGGGCTAAACCACCAACCAAAAATTATGCATGGAGGGAACCATGGCTCCAAATGCATATGTAGCAGCAGATAGCCTTATCTGACACCAGTGGGAGGCCCTTGGTTCTGTGGAGGCTCGATGCCCCAGCCTAGAAGGATGCTAGAGTGGTGAGGCAAGAGTGGGTGGGTGAGTGGAGGAGCGCCCTCATAGAGACAAAGGGGAAGTGGGGTGGGATGGGGGATTTGTGGAGGAATAACCTGGAAAAGGAATATCATTTGAAATGTAAATGAATAAAATAATTAATAAAAAAGGAGAGGGACAAGCTCTGAAGTCTGACTAGGAATTAAAGTGAGGATTTTTACACTAGCACATTTAAGCCATGGGATCTCTGATCTGGAGGGGATGGTTTAGTTTCCAGTCCTTCCAAGGTGAATGGCAAGAAAAATAGTATGATGCACTGCTTACATCAAAATCTAGAATGTGTATTCTCAAAAAAAAGGGGGGGGGGTCAGAAAGAAGTTAAAAGTCAGATTAGCTGTCTCTTTTCAATTTCAACCAATGGTAGAAGAAATTACTTCTGCAGAGCAAATCTGAAATAAAGCTCTCCAGAATCAATTATCACCAGCAAGTATTTACTTAAGAAGCCATTCACAAATATTTGATAATTAAATACTTAAATTCAATGAGGACCAAAAACTCGGCCCTGGCACTGTGATCAGAATGTTAGTTTGTGTTTTTTCTGACTTTCTAAAACTATTACAGCATCATCCAGCATTTGATAAATAAACAATAATGGTTTAAGCAAATGAAAATGTTTTGAGCCCCATTAAGCATCTCCAAAGTATTTTTTTTTCAGAAATTCATCTGGATAAATAGAACTATGGCATATTCAAGGAGATTAGGTTTTCGTTAATGTACTTTTACTCAAGTGTATCTAACCTACTGTCTTTAATGACTATCACAAATACCTACTGTGAGCTTGATACTTCATGCACTACCTCCTAAAATTTCCCTACCAAACCGTGTTATAGGCATCCTTTGTGTTTGAAACTTTGGAAACCTCAAGAAGAGTGAATTAAGAAACGGAGATTAAGAACAGTGTTAAAGACATCCAGCACATGGTTCGTTTCCACAGGGAAATAAAGGAACAGTCAACTCTAGGGAAATAATAGAAGTTGGAAGACAACTGTGTTACACCTTTGAGATTTTTCCACAAGGATTCAAAAACTGATGTTCATTAGAAGAAATGAAACTTTTCAAGCATGGATTAACTATTTAGGATGAAAGCAGAAGTATTTGAGGAGTAAATAATAGCCATGTTTAATGGGTGATAATTACCTTAAAAACATCAAGATACACTCTTCAGGTTTACCAGTTATGCTTCAGAAATAACCATAAGCACTCTCATAAATCCAGTGGCTGTGAATGTATTACTGTACTTTGTCAATGATATTTCTTTCCAACTTTTGATGGAAACATGCAATTGTTAAAACTATCAAATTAAAATCTTTTGGCCGGGCGGGGGTGGTGCACACCTTTAATCCCAGCACTTGGGAGGCAGAGGCAGGTGGATTTCTGAGTTTGAGGCCAGCCTGGTCTACCAAGTGAGTTCCAGGACAGCCAGGGCTACACAGCGAAACCCTGTCTCAAAAAACCCAAAAAAAAAAAAAAAAATTAAAATTAAAATCATTTGAATTAAAACAAACCACACTGTAAATTTGATAGCCATACACTTTGTAATACATATGGGATTGAACAAAGCTATAAATTGGCTGCTTTTGGGGTGAAACAAAGTAGCTGGGAACATAGCAGTTCATACCTAACAATAATTTAATAAGAGCATTCAACACAATCATTTTATAAATAAGCACTACTACAGGAATGAGCTGAGATGTGGTTACAATAGCATCTTCAGTGATAAGTAAAACCTTCAGGACAGATGTCAGCTATTCCGCAGCTATGAAGTTTTATTAATTTAAGCTATGGCTCATAGGATTAGATTTAAGAAGTCAGTATTCCTCCACAATGATGTCATGTTGCAAAATTACTTTCATAGTCAAACTACCCTAGAGCCATGCAAGACCCTGAACTGTCCTTCAGCTACAGCCAACAGCAGGCCAGCAATAAGCCCTTCTCACACGCTACATGCAGCATAGGCTAAACGAAGGTAAATAAGGCATTCATGCAAGAAATTAACACTTGGTGGAAATAACACTGAGCTCCAGGGTAAAATGCAGTCTTGTGTCAAAGGAAAAAAAAACTCAATGAAAACCGCAAAGAATTTTCAAACAACATTTCATTCCTATAATTCAGAGATTAACTCCAGAAGTATAACATTTTGAAAATACATTTTGATATTTTTTGCTCTTATATTTATTCTTTAATGTCTAGATTGTTTTTCGAGAAATGTATCACAGGTAACTTTGCTGTTAACAGTACAGTTAACATTATATCCTTTTCTATTAATATTAGTCATTATTTTGGTTATTTCTGGTTCTCTAATTTAGAATATAAATGACCATTCTGTATCGACATTCTAATTTAATTCCATTATAAGAGTGAAAAATAATTTCTTCCATTTTTATCAATAACAAATTTCAGATTATGAGATTATTGAAAACGAAGTGTTTTAAGAACTTAGCAACAATATACAAAGAAGAAAGGGATGTAGTTTAACACACATGCATAAAATAATCATGCTAACACAAGTCAACTAGCCCTCAAAGAGCGCCATGCCGTGTTCTCATGCTCTGAGGTTGGTGCAGAGAGCATGGAACAAACAGAGGACAAGTTAAAGCTGAAGCTCCCAGGGTAGAATCTGTACATAATAAGGCCATGGGAAAACAGCAAAAGCACACAGCAACTTTTCAGAAAAGCACGCCTGGAATATGTCAGGAGAGAAATTAATTAGCACCACAGACATCAAAGACAATTGCAAGGAGGTCTTCCAGACATCATTCTGATCTCTGAGCCATAGGAAATGCTCGAAGATACTTCTAGAGACTGATTATTAGAGAGATTATTAGTGCTGAGCTTTAGACTATATTACAGCAAAATGCATAGGCTGTATTAAAATGTGCCACACAAGCATGCTGCTTGTTGCTGTAGTGATAGGAGGATACTGTTTATAAATCCTCTTCATATACACATGTATGTAACACAGAGCTCTGCTGAATGTCATCTGTGCTTCAGTATTTTTGTATGATTTCCTTCGGTAGTGGTTACCCCGGCATCTTAAACTGGACATTCTGAGTCATGAACACCAGACTGGACACATTCTAGGCCAGTCATGTACAGATTTATCCTGGGATTTTTTCCTAATATGTTCAGCTCTGCCAGCCATTGTGTGTTCTAATAAGCAGGTGAGTCCCATAACAACTAACAGATAAAGACGCAGGCTGATACCAGAAAATACATTCTTGCACCAGCTGTCAATATCATTCTGTTACTATGACTCCAGGCAAGATGATTCAGTTGGTAGAGGTGCTTGCTACCAAGCCTGATGATCTGGTTTTGGTCCCTGGGACCCACACATGGAGAGAACCAGACAATTGCTGAAAGGTATCCTCTGATTTATACACATACCCAATGGCAGATACCCTACACACACACACACACACACACACACACACACACACACACACACACAGAGCACACTATAAACATTAATGTGTGGATGAATAGATGTAATATAAAATTAAAGAATAATTCGAGATTTCTTCCAAGAGATGGCTAACTGGATACTAGATAAAATTCTTCAAGAAACTCAGTACAGAAGGTACCTGAGACACTGATTAGAAACACTGACTTCAGCAGAGTCCAGGAAACTGGGCTAAACCTGTATGACCTGCAACCGGAAGAAAGTTTGGCTACAAAAGCACAGGACTGTATCCAAGTTTTCAGGCTTCTACAATGTGACCCATTAGTGTGTGATTAAATAAGTTTCCTGACTCGTTTTTTTTGTGAAATAATAGTGACATAAAATATTACACCACATCATTTGCAGCAAACTATTGGTCATGCAATGCTTTGCTTCATTGTAATTTACGTCTTGGTGTATTGTACAGTGTCTATCCCTGGGATACGTTTTAAATGGATTAAAGCCACTGGCCTCGTGCTGACTTAGCATTTGTAGTTTAAGAGTGTATTCCCCAGAGTAGAATGATTACAAGAACATAAAATTGGCCACTGGTGTAAGAAAAAAAAAATCTCACCTTGAGGTATGTGCGGGGTGAAGAATTTCATAGCCTCTGGACATTAACACCTAGTATAGCACTAAGTTGTCTGATTTTAGGATCTGATTGAGTGCCCTGATTAACTTTATCAAGAATGAGGGCTTGTAAGGTTCTTGCTCTGAATCTTAATTTTTTCTACATGTTCCCGGCTTTTGCTTCCACTATCAATATTCACTGACTAATATTTCAAGAGTTCTGCCTAGTGACCAAATCTGAACAAAGAAATGGAAACCCCAGTTCCTCTCTGACCTCTGGCTATTGTAGAGTGAAAAATTATAAAGACCATTTTATAAAATATATACAGGCTCACTAGTTCCAAGAAGGCAGAACTGAATGTAGGATTTCAGGCCTTCACTTCCCTGGGATACATCCCAGGAAGAGTATTAACATTCCTCAAGCCTCAGGGAAAAGAACCCACCTGTAGGTGGGGAAGGCCCAAAGCAGGAAGACACATTCCTGGCCACAAAGAAAAATGCAAGTCACCTAGGTGGGACTGTGACCGGAGCAAGTGAGAAATAGTTTAACCTGAAATCGTCAGTAATAACATGGTAAGACTACATTCTTGAGAAGAATGAGTGTGCAGAGTGATTTTCACATGATCCTGTATCATTTAGGTTTGGGCTCCTCTGGAATGTTTTGCTATTCTTATGTTATGTATCCTTGACAACCCCTCACCCCCCCTTCCCACTCCCCTGGTTTGTGGTTTAAAAACCCTCCCCAGACTGACTGGCTTTGTCAAACTGTACTCCTTCGCGAGTGTGCAGTTTGAACACTAGCTGCCAGCTGTCTTCCCTAATAAACCTCTGCTGATTGCATCCAGGTACGGTGTCTTGGAGTTTGTGGGTGTTCGAGACTTCCTGAGACTTGAGTAAGCGTCTCCCGAATTTGGGGGTCTTCAGCTACCACCCCCTACCTTTGCCTTACCCTAGAAACTAAGATTTTATTTCTTTGTTGACAAAGAGTTGTCTTCCCTTTTTAAATTTTCCATGTATGATTAGCAAGTGAACCTCTACAGCCTAACCATTAACACTGAAAAACATAGCACAGCAATACCCATTATGTGCATGAATTTATTGTTCCTCGAGTCCTAAATGGCCAGCAAAGAAGCATGGCTGAATGAAAATATGTGAGGTTTCTCCATGATATTTTAGCTGGCTAGTGTCTAAGTCTGAACTGGAAAAGAAACCATATGTATAAAAACAGTTTTTGTAGTTGGATATTGATTGGTAGCACATGTCTTTAATGCCCGTACTTCAGCAGCAGAGGCCAGACAATCTCTGTGAGTATGAAGCCAGGCTGGTCTACAGAGCAAGCTTTAGGACAGAAAGGGCTACACAAAAACCCTGACTGAGATGGACATTAGGGAGTGGTGTAGAAAAGAACAGCTCTTGTAAATGAGTTCTCTTTGCATGACAATTCCAAATTGGTCTATTTCTGGCCCTGTTCCTGGGGAATTAGAAAGTTCACTCATAATGAATGCAAAGTGCTCAAATGATCTTCTGAGACAATGACACAGCAATTAGAGTTTGTTACCTTGCCTTTTCCATTTTTCTTCTTTTTTAAAAAGTTCAAAAAATGCACTAAAAAATGGTCACATGTATCAAGCACCATGTTCTTCTCTAATTCTCATCTTTTTCAATGTTAGAAATGAGCTTACTTCAGTCTAAGCCATGAAGTTTTAGTAGGGGGTGCTCATGGCTTCAAGCATCAGAACACTTGGCTTAAACTTAAGTACATTTTTGTGTAACCAGGTAAATGTGAGAGAGATATGAACACATGCATGTAACAACAATTAATGAAAACAGGCCATGAACTAGAAAGAAACCAAGAGGGGTATGTGGGAAGGTTTAGAAAGAGGGACGAGCCAAGCAAACGATGCCATTAAATCAAAATCTCAAAATTAATATAACTTCATATACAATATGTATCATATATAAGCATGAGTCTCTCACTGCTCAGAAATTTAAGCATGTTCCCTGAGTCTTTGAGTGTTTTCTTGACCCTTCCTTATGTGCATTTATTTCCCCATCTGAAATCATCTGCATCAAATTTGTACTTAATTGATGTACAAGGGGAACAAGGTTACTAGGAGGGCAATCTAATCTATGTCTGACCCTGCTCATCCAGAATGTTACAGTTGTACACCTTGGTGTTCTTGTGGGACTGCTAACAGTAGGAGCAGATGCTGTCTCTGACTTTGTTGCCTGCCTTTGAGATGCCTTTCCTTCTGCAGGGTTGATATAAGGCGATGTGCTTAGTTTTATTGCTACTTGATAGAGAATGTTTGGTTGATATTCCAGGGTGGGGGCTTACCTGTTTCTGAAAAAAAAAAAAACTGAGGTGGAGTGGATCTGGGAAAGGGTGAAAGTAGGGGAGGAGGGTCTGGGAAGACAAGAAGAAGGGAAAGTGGGAAGAGCAGAAGAAGGAATAAGAAAGACTGAAAAAAGAGAGAGGAAGGAAGGAAGGAAGGAAGGAAGGAAGGAAGGAAGGAAGGAAGGAAGATTGATTTTGTGTAGAGATAGATAATAGATAGGTAGATAGATTGATAGACAGATAGATAGATGATAGATAGATAGATAGATAGATAGATAGATAGATAGATAGATAGATAGATAGATTAGACACAACTACAGATCAATTGATCTCCATATCTTACAGCAGCCAGGCTGGGTCACATGGCCCTTCATAGCTGCAAAGAAAGCTGCTAATAATCACTGTGAAAGGCTGCTGAGAAATATCACAATTCATTACTTGTATTGGACATGTTGAACCCCCAAGAAATATTGGACTCTATTAAGGATGAAGGCACATAATGTATCAAGACAGGAGAAGAGGGTTAAAAATTTATACCACTTGCAGTTAGAAAGATAATGGGTCAAAAAACCAAAACAATATTTCTTGTCTTGTTTTCATAATATTCGAGATTTTAATCTATAATTTAAGATGACAACAACCACTTTGCATGTAACATGTGATACTAAAATTTTAATTTTTTAAAATAATTTTTATTGTATATATTATTTACATTTCGTATGTTATCTCCCTTTCCCCATTTCAGCCCAGCCAAGGAACCATCCCCTCTACTCCTGCTTCTATAAGGATGTGCCCCCACCCACCCCTCACTCCCACATCCACACCCTCAAATTTCCCCACATTGGGGGTCCAGGCTTCACTGGACCAAGGATCTCCTCTCCAACCTATACCCAACAAGGCCATCCTCCCCTACATATACAGCTGGAGCCATGGGTCCCTCCCTCTGTGCTCCCAGGCTGTTGGTTTAGAACCTGGGAGCTCTGGTTGTTTGGTATTGTTGTTCTCCTCATGGGACCACAAACCCTTTCAGGTCCCTCAGTCTTCTAACTCCTGCATTGGGAACCCCATGCTCAGTTCAATGGTTAGCTGTGAGCATCTGCCTCTGAATATGTCAGACTCTGGCAGACCTCTAAGGAGACAGCTGTATCAGGCTCCTGTCAGCTTGTACTTCCTGGCATTCACATCAGCGGCTACTTTTGGTGACTGCACATGGGATGGATACCCGGAGGAACAGTCTCCAGACAGCCCCTCCTCCTGTTTCTGTTCCACACTTTGTATCCATATTTGCTCCCATGAGTATTTTGTTACTCCTTCTGAGAAGGACCAGAGCACCCACTTTGCTCTTCCTTCTTCATGAGCTTCACGTGATCTGTGAGTTGCATATTGGGTATTGCGAGCTTCTGGGCTGATATCCAATTATCGGTGAGTGAATACCATATGTGTTCTTCTGTGATTGGGTTACCTCACTCCGGATAATATTTTCTATTTCCATCCATTTATCTAAAAATTTCTCGAACTCATTATTTTTAATAGCTGAGTAATACACCATTGTGTAAATGTACTACATTTTCTGTATCCCTTCCTCTGTTAAAAGACATGTAGCTTCTTTCCAGCTTCTGACTATTATAAATAAGGCTGCTATGAACATAGTAGAGCATATGTCCTTGTTATATGTTGGAGCGTCTTCTGGGTATATGCCCAGGAGTGATATATATACCTGGGTCCTCAGATAATGCTACATCCAATTTTCTGAGGAACCACCAGACTGATTTCCAGAGTGGTTGTACAAGCTTGCAATCCTACGAACAATGAAGGAGTGTTCCTCTTTCTCCACATCCTCGACAGCATCTACTATCACCTGAGTTTTTTATCTTAGCCATTCTGACTGGTGTGAGGTGGAATCTCAGGGTTGTTTTGATTTGCATTTCCCTGATGACTAAGGATGTTGAGCATTTCTTTAGGTGCTTCTCAGCCATTCGAGTTTCATCAGTTGAGAATTTTTTGTTTAGCTCTATGCCACATTGTTTAATAGGGTTACTTGGTTGTCTGAAGTCTAATTTCTTGAGTTCTTTGTATACATTGGATATTAGCCCTCTATCAGATGTGGAATTGGCAAAGATATTTTCACAAATCTGTTGGTTTTCATTTTATCCTATTGACAGTGTCCTTTGCCTTACAGAAACTTTGTAATTTTATCAGGTCCCATTTGTCAATTCTTGATCTTAGAGCATAAACCATTGGTGTTCTGTTCAGGAACTTTTCCTCTGTGCCCAAGTATTCCAGGCTCTTCCCTACCTTCTCTTCTATTAGTTTCAGTGTAGCTGGTTTTATGTGAAGGTCCTTTATCCACCTGGACTTGAGCTTTGTACAAGGAGATAACAATGGATCAATTTGCATTCTTCTACATATCCTTCAGTTGAACCAGCACCATTTGTTGAAAATGCTGCCCTTTCTCCACTGGACAGTTTTAGCTCCTTTGTCAAAAATCAAGTGACCATTGGTGTGTGAGTTCATTTCTGGGTCTTCAGTTCTATTCCATTAATCTTCCTGTCTATCTCTGTACCAATACTATGCAGTTTTTTTTCACTATTGTTCTATAATACAGCTTGAGATCAGAGACAGTGATTCCCCCAGAAGTTCTTTTATTGTTGAGGATAGTTTTCACTATCCTAAGTTTTTTGTTATTCCAAATGAATTTGAGAATTTCTCTTTCTAACTCTGTGAAGAACTGAGTTGGAATTGTAATGGTCATTGCATTGAATCTGTAGATTGCTTTCAGCAAGATGGTCATTTTTACTATATTAATCCTGCCAATCCATGAGCATGGAAGATCTTTCCATCTTCTCAGATCTTCTTCAGTTTCTTTCTTCAGAGACTTGAAGCTCTTGTCATACAGATCTTTTACTTGCTTGGTTAGATTAACACCAAGATATTTTATATTATTTGTGACTATTGTGAAGGGTGTCATTTCCCTAATTTCTTTCTCAGCCTGTTTATCTTTTGAGTCGAGGAAGGCTACTGATTTGTTTGAGTTGATTTTATATCCAGCCACTTTACTGAAATTGTTTATCAGGGTTAGGAGGTCTCTGGTGAAAGGTGTGGGGTCACTTAAATATACTATCATATCATTTGCAAATAGTGATTTGTATTCCTTCGTATCCCTTGATTTCTATTTGTATCCTTTTGACTTATTTTTGTTGTCTAATTGTTCTGGCTAGGACTTCCAGTACTATATTGAATAGGTAGGGAGAGAGTGGGCAGTCCAGCCCTATCTAGTCCCTGATTTTAGTGGGATTGCTTCAAGTTTCTCTCCATTTAGTTTGGTGTTAGCTACTGGTTTGCTGTATATTGTTGTTACTAGGTTTAGCTATAGGCTTTGGATTCCTGTTCTTCCAAGACTTTTACCATGAAGTAATGTTAAATTTTGTCAAATGCTTTCTCAGCATCTAGTGAGATGATCATGTGGTTTTTTTCCTTTGAAATTGTTTATACAGTGGATTACATTGATGGATTTCCAAATAATGAACCATCCCTGCATTCCTGGGATAAAGCCTACTTGATCATGATGGATGATTGTTTTGATGTGTTCTTGGATTTGGTCTGCAAGAATTTTAAGTATCAACAAAACTGGTTCTTTGAAAAAATCAACAAGATAGGTTAACCTTTAGCCAGATTAACCAGAGGGCACAAAGACAGTATCCAAATTAATAAAATCAGAACTGAAAAGGGAGATATAACAACAGAAACTGAGGAAATTCAAAAAATCATCAAATCCTACTACAAAAGCCTATTAATATTCAACAAAACTAGAAAATCTGGATGAAATGGACAATTTTCTAGACAGATACCAGGTACCAATGTTAAATTAGAATCTGTTAAACCATCTAAACAGTCCCATAACCCCTAAAGAAATAGCAGCAGTCATTAAAAGTCTCCCCACCAAAAAAAGCCCAGGATGGTTTTAGTGCAGTGTTTTATCTGATCTTCAAGGAAAACCTAATAACAATTCTCTTCAAACTCTTCCACAAACTAGAAACAAAAGAAACACTACCCAATTTGTTCTATGAAGCCACAATTACACTCATACCTAAACCACACAAAGACCCAACAAAGAAGGAGAACTTCAGACCAATCTCCCTTATGAATATCGATGCAAAAATACTAAAATTTTAAAGAAAGCATCCAAGTTATATTAAGGCTCTGGGGGCTTCTAAAGCCACTATTTAAAATATCTATAGCACTGCACACCGTTAAAAACCCATAATCAGAACGGCAGAGCACTTGAGTGGCTTTGGTAGTCCTTCGCATTAGACCTGCTTACACTTCCAGTAGTCACTTACTATGCATGTGTAGCATTAGTGTGCCAGGACCCTTGTCCTATTCTCTCTCCTGATTCTGTCCCCCAAACTCTCTTTTTCTACATGCCCCTAACACGCCCTCCTTCTTCCTGTTCCTCGTGTCTCCTTTTGCTGGAGAGACACAGTCTTGCTACCTGGCTGCCGTGGCACTTATAATATAGGTCAGGATGGCCTCCTAGTTCACCTCAATCTTGCCTCAGCCTCCCAAAATGCCTTGTGACCCACAGACCTCCACACATGGCTTACTTGCGTTTTCCTTATTACTTAACAAGAAACAATTAGATTTCAGTTCCTCTCAAGGATTATATTTGAAAAACAGAAGATTGTTAATTTTTTTCTAATTTTTATTAATCATTGTGTTCATTTACATCTCAAATGATATCCCAGTAACCCCCTCCACCAAACCCCCATTCCATGATATCCTGCTTCCTGGTTACCCCATGCCACCCCTCCATCCCACATCTGCCCTTCTGCCTACCTTTTGCCTGTATGAGAGTTCTCCCTCTCCCACCCATACTCTCTCGCCCCACCTCTCCAGCATCCCCCAACTCTGGGGCATCAAACCTCCCCGAACCAAGGGCCTCCCCTCCTATTGCTGTTGGGCAAGGCTATATGTATCTGGAGCCAAAGATCCCTTTTGGTATACTCCTAGGTTGATAGTCTAGTCTCTGGGAGAACTGGCCATTCAGTCCAGCTTATGTTGTTCTTCCAATGGTGTTGCAGCCCCCCCTGCTCCTCCAGTCCTCTGCCAGCTCTACCACCAGGCTTTCTGCGTTCAGTCTGATGGTTTTTTAATGAAGAGGTACATGCTTCAGAAAATTCAAAAATAGTTGTGATCACTTATTTTTAACAAACTTGTAAAATAAAGGTGATGTTCTATAAAATTAAGACATTTTGTTTCTCTGCCTCTTGCTGTGTGACTCATCTCATAGCTCCTTAGGTTTCAGTCATGATTTCTGGAGATAAATCATAAGATTTACTGACACATAAATAAAAATATTTAAAACTAATAGGGGCCAAAACCAGAGGTCCTATTGAATTACTGCCCATTAGCCAGTACATTTAACTGTAAAATGCATCTGTCTTTAAATACTTACCATATTCTTTTCCTATTATTTCCTCCCTTTCTTTTGTATGTTCCTTAATTGATGGTGTATTATAGATGTAACAAGTTGATTTCATCCCTGTCAGCATTATTATTTTAGGATTCATTTCTTCTAGGGCATATTTTCATCATCAACACAGATATTTAATATGGAAATGTTACTTTCCTTTAGCTTTCTGTTCTTAAAATATTTTATGCATTAATTTTCCTCCTCATTTCAATATATGAAAGCAATAACAGGAGTAATTAATGTTTTGCTATTTTACTTCTAGTGTATGCAGAATCGTCATTTGATTATCAAATCCATCCAGCATCTGCAATTAGGCCCCACTCTGTTCACAGCTGCTCCCTTCTCTCCTCTGATAGATAGTGTGTTCTCCTTCCTGTGCCGTTGTTATTTCCGTGTGTGTGTGTGTGTGTGTGTGTGTGTGTGTGTGTGTGTGTGTGTGATGTACACTGCTCAGAATGCATCTTCAGCAGAAATGCGGTTGCTCTTTCCTCTCTGACAAAGAGATGCTCTATTGAGTGATTTTCCATGAAAGTGGTGCTTTTAGTACCCACACTTTTTTGTGATGGTGAATGCAGTAAGCAGCTCTGTCAATTTAGCTCTTGGTGTCATACTGGGCATTCCAGGTATTTGAAAAAAGAAGTAGTGTGCAATTTCAGGCCAAGGGTACAATTTTTTTTAACTCAGTCTTCATCCCCAAACACACACACACGAACACACACACATACACACACATACACACACAAACACACACACACAAACACACACACACACACACACACACACACACACACACACACACAATTTTTATCCTTAAGGATAAAATATCTGAATGGCTGCAATACTAACAAAACAAACAGGGAGTCAAGTGTTCCATCTTATACATGTTAATTTATTAACAGAAAAAAGAATACTCATGTGTCCCTGGCCTGCTGGACTGAGGGAAAGAATGGTTAAGTCATGGATACAGAGGATCTTGTAGAATTAAGTAAAATCTTAATGAAATATAGTAATAGTTAAAGAGAAAGCAAATAACCACGTCCTAAGCTTTAGTCTTTTACTAAGGCTAACGGGTAAGTGTAAACTGAGAAACCAGTACGTATATCCCAAGACACTGAAGAGCTGAGACAAGTGCACAGAGAAACTAAAGTCTGAAAGTTTTGTGTTTAAGAACATTTGTGTAGAATATTATATATGTCACAGAGAAATGAATGTGAGAAATTATAGAATATCCTGGATTTTTAAATAGCCATTCACAAGAGACTATAGAATAAGCCATTTAAGGACAGTAGCTTGTCAGAAGATGTCAAACTGAAGACAAAGAAAAGACTAACAGGATAGAAACTAAAAGAGGTTACAAATGTATAGCTTCCACTTATGATGCATGGTGATAAGAGTGCAGCTAACTGGAAAAGAAGTAAGCAGGGTTCATAAAACAAATGATAAGTCTTAAGAGAAATGTCCAAATATATATTCATATTTTAAATTTATTAGTATATGCTGTATTTTAGATTATCCATCTTTTTAATATATAAACAGCACATAGATGTATAAACAAAAAATGATGATATACAAAAATACGTCATCTTTTTCTACCTAGTACTATGTACTTTCCATGAGGAAAACAAGAGAAAGTAAATGCATGATATTTTGATGCCCTCAGCAAATATGTTAAAAACATCCCACTGACAATTAAATGCCAGTGAGACCCTGAAAGTAAGCCGAGAAAGAAACAAATAAGCCAACTTCTAATTTTTACTTTGTATATCCCCTGATGCTTTCTATGTATGTCATCAAAGAAGAAGAAATAGAAAAAAGTAGAAAGGTTACTCAGGGATAGTATTAGACACTGAACAGGATTAAGAATTAATTAAACTTGAGATACCCTTTCCTCAAGCACAGCACTATGTAAATAAGACAAAAAGGCTATGATATACTGTTTCTTAGGAGGAACTCAGGGTGGATTTGGCAGTGTCAGGCAGTTAAGAGGCAATGACTCCAATGAAAAAGAAAAGTAACATGTGTGATAACCACCAAAAGAGAGATCAAAGAAACTTCTCATAGGCTACCCATATTCAAACTGCCCAGGACACCAGTCGTTTAAGCTTTTCCAGGATATACTCCATTCACTTAGTTACATTTAAAAATGTGGATTTCTCTTGAAATCACCTAAGACTATGAACATCTGAAATAACTAACCTTTTTTTTACATTTTCTTTTGCTTTGACATGTATCCTGCTGGTTTATTACTAAGTCTTGTGGGTGCCTGCTATGCCCTTCCAAGCATCTGCAAAGGAGCCTTTCAATAAACATTTCCTGACTCACTGAAGCAGCAGGAAGATGCACTACAAACATTCATAAAGAGGAGACTCACCTCTCCTA
Source organism: Rhabdomys pumilio (assembly GCA_030674055.1). NCBI lineage: Eukaryota > Metazoa > Chordata > Mammalia > Rodentia > Muridae > Rhabdomys > Rhabdomys pumilio. Next base: position 2,376,154 of record JANHMN010000003.1, on the reverse strand, counting down.
TATTAGTTTAGGTCATCCATTAAATTAAATTGAGTACTGAATATATGATTTGTGCAAAATCATATATTTTGCACAAGCATGACGGCACTAATGTTTGCAGAATTCAAAATACATTCTTCCTAGCTGAAGTGACTTTTTTACTTTTTTACATTGCCAGACTTCAAGAATTACAAAACAAACAAGCAAACAAAGAAACAAAATAATAACAACAACAACAACAACAACAAAACCTTTAGATCTAGGAATGCATCGCAGTTGGTAGAGTCCCTGGCTAACATGAATGAAGCACAAAGCACAGGGCTCTGTCAACAGGACCCTACATCAGAGGATGCAGGGGAGCTTGCTGCCTAGGCCAGTAGTGGATCCTTGGAAGGAGGAGGGGAGTTCAAGGTTTCTTTTAGATATACTGTAAGTTCCAGGCCAGCCTCCTACTAGAAGAGATACTGCATCAAAAAAAAATACAATAGAGTATTACATAATTTAGTTTACAAGGGTATATCCAGGTTTAATAATCCAGCAGATATAATTATAAAAGGCAGGGCTATGATGCTGTACCACACAGTTTTACAATCAGTCCTATAGAACATAAATATGAAATAAGAAGATTGAACAACTTTGTAATCTGGATACTTCGACAAAAATTACATTTCGGCTAAATCTATACTTAAAATTAATGTGAATAAAATAACTATTGTCTTTTAGGAGCTATCTAAAACAGGACATCTATTGATAATTATCAATAAGATTGCAGTTTCTCATGTTACTTGAGACATTTGTGGTGCTTGGGAGCTTCCTCCTCCCTGATGACTCTAGCCTGAGTCAAGATGACATAAAAGTATCCAGCACAACTGATCCCATATCAATGAGACAAACAAACACATAACTTTTCAACTAGAACCTTCCCTGTTTCATTCATCCCCAAGGTAGCATATAAATATTAATATCATAATACATACATCAATAACTCTAAGTGTCCCAGTCTTTAAAAATTCAAACACATTAAAATTTCACTCTCTTTAGAACTCCAAAATCTCTTTTAAAAACTCAGTCTCTTAATTTTAGGCCTCTGCAAAAATCAAAAATTAAGTTACGTATTTCTTATCCCAAGAGGGAAAGAACTTCATAATTTGGAGTCAGATTAAAGAAAAATCAAGCTTCAATAGTGAAAATAATGCAAGGTACAGTTTCTGGAATCCACTCATAAGCTTCTGTGCACCTCTGTAGGGTTTGGGTAACTTCTCTGGCTCCACACTCTACAACACATCCATCTTGTCTTCGAGGCTCTGACTTAGCTCCGCTCCGTTGCCACTGTTGTTCTTGGTGGTCATCTCATGGCACTGGCCCTTCCAAAATGCTGGAATCTTTCTGCAATTGGGCTGCCCTTTCACCAAAGTCTCTCCTGGGTTTTAGTCTGGTCTCAAGCCTCAGCGTCTCTTCCTGGCCCCTTCAATAATGAGGATTCAACTGCTACTGAGGTTCAAAGTTCACCAACTGTGCCTTTCCTAGCCTCTCACACAGCCAAACCTCAACTGTTACTCATGAACCCTTCATGGCTTCACATTACCACGTTCCACAGTCAGAGCAAGGTAAAAATTTGTCCACATTGGAACATAGCTTCTGTGTGGTGAATTCCAGGAAACATTTCCCAGATGATAGACATCACCTCAATGACACTGGTATTTTCTTCATCACTACTAACTTCTCAGCTTCCGTTAACTACCATCAATTGTCCCAGAAAAGCAAAAGTTTCACTTCAACAGTGCTGGAGTTTTGTTGTTCCTGTTGTTGTTAGTCACAGCTGACTCTTCAGCCCAGGCTGGCCAGACCATAGATTCTTAATTAAAATAACAAGTAGCTTACATAAAACTTCCCTCTAGCACTTTACAAGACAAGCCTCTATCATCCGCATTTTTCTCAACACCCTTTTCTCCCCAGTCTCCCACAGAATAGTTCACCAAGTGTGCAACACTCCATAGGTTTTCTAGGCCAGATTTCCAAAGCCCTTCCACAATCCTCTAAAAGACAACATAGTCACGTGTGTCACAATAATACTCCACTCCCAGGTACCAATTTCTGGCCTAGTTATGAAATAGAACCATTTTCAGCCCTTATTGGTGAGATGAAACACCATGACCAAAGCACTTGGGGAAGAAAATGTTTATTTGGCTTACTCTTCCACAGCACAGTTCCTCATCAAAGGAAATCAGGACAGAAGCTCAAACAGGGCAGGAATCTGAAGGTAAGAGCTGATATGGAGGCCATGGGGGGGTGCTGTTTACTGGCTTGCTACTTGTAGCTTGCTCAGTTTGTTTTATTATACAACTCAGGACCACCAAGCCTACTTTATTATACAACTCAGAATCACCAGGCCAGGAATGGCTCCACCCACAATAAGCAGGCCCTCTCCTATCCATCACTAAGAAAATGCTGTGCAGACTGCCTATAGCTGGAATTTTTTTGGAGGCGTTTTCCTAATTGAGAATTTCTCCCCTCTAGGACTCTATCTTGTGTTCCCGTGGATATAAAACTGGCCAGCACAATTCACTTCAGTGAACGTTGCCAGGCTCTTACAACAGTTAATCTACTCATTACCCTGCTGCCATTACTGAAGAGCATATTCACAACAGTTTAAAGGTTCACCTAATAACTACTGTATTCCAGAAAGCATATTAATTCCTAAGAAACTAAGCAAACTGAGAAACAGAATCTTCTTGTAAGGGAGCAATTTTAGTGAAGAAAAAGTAACAGACATGTAACCAAAGAAATGCAAAACAAAAACAAAACCACCAACAATAACAACAAAAATGAATCTATCAGTTTCGTTGCTGTTAGCATTCCTTCTAAGCTCAGCCCCAGTTACCTGGCAATAGCCAGGTGTGCCTGACTCAGTATTATAAAAGGGGCTGTTTGCCCCCTACTCTCTCTTACTTGCTTGCCCTCTTACTCTCTCTGTACTGTCTCTCCTCATTCCCTCCCCTCCCCCGCATGTTCATGGTCAGCCTCTCTCTCTCTCTCTCTCTCTCTCTCTCTCTCTCTCTCTCTCTCTCTCTCTCTCTCTCTCTCTCTCTCTTTCTCTCTCTCTCTCTTCCTCTCTCTCTTTCTCTCTCTCCCCTTCTCCATCTTTACCTTTCTAAACTCTTCTCCCCATGCTCTAAATAAACTCCACTTTACTATGGCTGGTACTTTAAGGGGAAGGGATGCCTCAGCATGGGCCCTTACAAACATCCCCTTCCACCTCACCATACTGTACCTCTACTAAACATTTCTGGTTTGTTCTTTCTTCCTTTCTTCCTTCCTTTCTTTCTTTTTTTTATAAAATACAACATTTACTATTTTACAGTACTGAGATTCCTTGCCACAGGAGGGTGGAAAACTGTGCTAATGGTATTGGATAAATTCTAGGTTCCATTCCAAGTCTGCAAAAACAATGTAAATAACCATACCATTTAAAAACAACAACAACAACAAAAAATCCCCAGATCCCTACATTGTTTTTGCTTCCACGGCGTAGAGCTAATAACTCTCCTCATTCTAGTTCAGAATGGTGATCTGTAAGGAACATTGATAGCAGTTAATAATTGTAGTCCCAAACCTAGGACAAGCAGAAATGAGCTACCATTTAAACAACAATGTTGGGATTATCAGTGAAAGATGAGTTATACTAACTCATACTATACTATCTATACTGTACTATAATAACTATAACAAGTATAACTATTTGTTATACTACAAAGAAAAGAGCTCTTCAGGGAGAGTAACTTTATGAGCAATCCAGTGTGTAAAATAAATAATTAAATTTAAAAAAGAATAACACTAATAATTACACTAATAATAACCCTAATTTTCCAGATTATACAATTTTACGAGTAGGCAGTTTGTGGGTGACAGAGACAGCTCAGAAGCCAAGACAATCAATCTTGGGAGTCAGGCTGGAACAGGAGCTGCCAAGCTTTAGGAAAACCCTGACTCTACAACAGTGAGGGGTAATCCCAAAGGTGGAAGCAAGAAGAATGAAAAGATATCCAATGATCTCAAATACTCAGAATGTAACTCCAAGAAAGATGCAAGAAAAGGCAGAAGAACTGAAAAATATCTCACAAGTGTGAAAACCTCACAGAGCTTGGTTAAGACTTATTTTCAGCAGATAGAGAAGCAAAAAGAAAAGGTTGAGGCCCAGAGATGCAAGGGAAAGCAGTTGGAGGATACCTGCAAAAAAAAAAAAACCACGTGGAACAGAGGAGCAGGCTGCAGAAGTCACCAGCAAAGGACATTCATTCCCAATCCTGGCACACACTTGATGGAGAGACACAAGCTCTCCTTCATGACTTTATTCATTACTGGAGACTGTGCCCTTTTACACAGCACCAGCGACATCATCATCATTAAATGGAGTATATGCAATATGTAGAAGTGACATGAGGTTTCCTTAAGTGAACAAAAGATCCCGTGTGACACACCTCATCTTTCCCTTCAGCCATTCCATGCATGACTCTGATGCCAAATATCTTGAGTAGGCCATAGGGAATAATGAAGTCCATCATTTGAGAGGCCTGGAGATGGTGGGGCCTATCCATTGAAACTGGTACTTTCTACCTTTAAATAGAATCAATAGATGGCACATCAGTTGTCTATTGTACAATTTTCCTTTGTTGATCCAAACTATACTGGAGAACTCCCGTTTATATGCACCATCCAGAGGAGCTAGGGTGTTGGGACTACACTGAATAGCATGGACCATGAGCACTATGAATTGGCAGGAGGCTGTGATGTATGAAGACCACTGAGGAGTTCAAGCTTATTTTCTACTATCATCCAAGGGACAGCATCTATGGCATCAATACAGATAACAAAGTATCTGACAGAAATGATGTTCTGTGGCTCTGTATGACATCTTCAAATATCCATTACTTACCTACCCTGAAGTGAAAAGCCTATGGATATCAGAGACATCAGCATATAGTATCCGTTCTCCATCTTGTTGATGCTGGCACTATTCAACTGAAAGCCCACAGCCACAGGCTACCAACACTTCCTGCATGCTGCTTTTTTAGTATAACAAAGGCTACTGACAAGAGTGACCCTCTCTATGTCACTCCCAGTGAATTTTATTAATAGCTCAAAATCTCTTTTGCTGGAAACTTTCTCATACCCAGACAGGTTTGTCAGACACTGACAGGGCAGAGGGGCCTCAAACTATTTCATTTCCTCTTTTCCGTTGTCCTCATATTCACAGCTTCTGTCTCTGTCTACTTCCATTCATTTTACCTAAGTTGTTCAAAATTACAACCCCTACTTTGTGCAAGAAAAGCTATTCATAAGCAAACAAAAAAACACAATACCAGAAAGAGAACTAAAATAGCAGAGTTGAGAAGCAGATTATTAGTAAGGAAGATGAAATATCAGAATGAATACTACAAGTATGAAGGACTCGAATCAAGATTTTTGGCTTTATTACACAGATAACGAGGAGAAACTGTTGAGGAAAAGTGATGATGGTGACAGCTTATACCCCACTGTTTGAAGTGTGGACAAAAGAATGAACATAGTGATGATGAGTAAGAAAATATTTTGGTGTTTCATTTGTTGACCATGTAGATAGAAATAGTATTCTCATTAAAAACATGCACTGAAGGCAAAACACTAATATTTTGTCAAAGCACTTTGACAAAAACTAATATTCATCTCAGAAAGATCACAACTGTATCAAGCCAAATGACATGTTAACTATCATTAGTTTCTCCACCCTCATTACTCACTATCCCTTTGTTATCTTAACTAAGGAAGAAATAAGACTTCAATTAAGTCAGCATCCCTTGTAAGTAGGTATGGCAATGTGCTGAATTCCTAAACAATAAGGTGTGTAGAGAGAGAATATCTATAGGTCACTCTATCCTAATATGAATGTCTGTACTTTCCACTTCCTCTTCCCATCTCATTAATACATAGAAAAATATAATACTGATGACATACTTTTACCAAGTGAAGAAAGGCAACGCAACTGTGAATGACAGAATCAAGAGACTAAAGAAACTACGTTATACAACAAAGGGACTGACTATCCCTTTCCATGTGTATAAGAGAGAAAAACAGGTACAAGCACAGGGGTGTGAAGTGGGAATTTCTGGTTTTGTCGGGGACTCAGTTGTGTCATGTGATGTTCTTCTGGAAGTTGCCTGATGGAAGGGATTGTGATGATACGCTGGAGTGGATGCTTGAGATGACACATGCTGTTTGAAAAGAGTATAAGTATAGCCAAATAGACAGTGGATGGTGCTCTGGCACTGGTTCACCTTGCAGCTCTCTGCTGGTTGTCTTTGGGTTTCCTAACCTTGATCTTTGCTGACAACACTCTTGCATTGGTTCGCATGGACCTCTTCATTGATCTTCACTTGCCATGACTTTGTGGAGAGAAACACACTAAAGAACTTCTGCTGGTCTTCCCGCTGCTTCTTGCTGCTTATGTGGACTCATGCCAATTGGCAGAGCCTTGCAGTTTCTTCTGGATTGAGCAGCTACTCACTTGTGTTTGGGGTTTGCCGAATGTATCTCTAACTGGTCTGAGCCAAGTAGGTTAGGCTAGCTAGCTGTCCAGCAAGTTTCAGAAATCCAACACTCTTATCTCCCAATACTGATTTTATTCAAAAAAGGGTTCTGTGGATCATATTCAGGTCTTCATGTATCATGTAACCTATACATCAACTGGCCCGTGTACTGTATTTTTGACTGTTCCTAGATTAACAATGGTTTCTCTTTCTCTTTTGTTCATTAAAACATGTTAAATTATATTCTAATATAGTAAGATAAAAATGGATAAGCCTGGCATATCCATTGAACCAGTGACCCATTTATAAAATCATCACAATAAAAGAGACTATCTCCGTCTTAGTCAGGGTTTCTATTCCTGCACAAACATCATGACCAAGAAGCAAGTTGGGGAGGAAAGGGTTTATTGAGCTTACACTTCCACTTTACTGTTCATCACCAAAGCAAGTCAGGACTGGAACTCAAGCAGGTCAGGAAGCAGGAGCTGATGCAGAGGCCGTGGAGGGATGTTTCTTACTGGCTTGCTTCCCCTGCCTTGCTCAGCTTGCCTTCTTATAGAACCCAAGACTACCAGCCCAGAGATGGTACCACCCACAAGGGGCCCTCCACTCTTGATCACTAATTGAGAAAATGCCTTACAGCTGGATCTCACAGAAACATTTTCTCAACTGAAGCTCCTTTATCTGCGATAACTCCAGCTTGTGTCAAGTTGACACAAAACCACCCAGTACAATCTCCTATCAGATTATGTAGGTCTACAAATGGCTATTTGATAATGTTGGACACAAAATCATTAACTAAAATGAGGTTTGGATTTCCTCCACTCTCTGACTTAGAATCACTAAGCACAAAGCAGAAAGTCAGTGAAGATTATATATCCTACTTACGACTACACTGGGAAGGAGAAGCGTAATGGTAGAGCACTTGTACTTGCTAGTATTTTTGAACAACTAGATTTGCTTCTGTGTGTCTCAGGTACTAACAAAAAATACTTAGGGATATGTTACTAAAGGAGCACAGGAACTTAAAAGAAGAAAGGTTATTTTCTTTTTCAGTTCTACATAATCTTCTAAAACAAAGAGTCAGCTTTGGTGGCTGCTGCTCACTGCTGTTAAACACTGGCAAGCTAGACTGCCTGCTTTCATCATCTCCCTTGCTCAAATGTTCCTCGGATTCTACTATGTGATGGAGGAGGACTTAAACTCAATATAATAAAGTCTAAGATGAGAGACATGTCATAGCCCTGTTTCCAGATGCCACCCAGGATTTAATCTCATTGCATATTTTAGCAGCAAAGTGAGCTGACAGTGTTGGCATATGTAAAAGAACAAGTCCAGTTGAGTTTTGCATAACTATACCATCTTTTTCCATATTCAGATGAGAGCCAATAAACTGAAAAGATGCACATAAAAAAAAAAAAAACTAGTTTCAGCCAGATTATGAGCTGTCTTAATGACAAGAGCCAAAAGCAAGCTTTTAAAATCAATGAGTGTTCAAACACTGACCAGACTGGATGTGCAAAGGTTGGCCGGAGATAAACTGAACATAAGGAAAACTTTTAACGTGCCACTCATTTATATAAAGGGGCATATATGCAGTTTCCAACAAAGCAATGGCCTTGTTAATGAAGTTACAAAGACACATTCTGCTGGCATCACTAAATAAAATATGAACACGATTTCATGGACAGCAAGGAGAAAAAAATGGTAACCAAAGAATGCTCAAGTTTTGTTTAACAAACTGAAAGAGCAAACACTGTAGTGGAAATCAAGAAAGAGGAAAGTTAGAGTTAAAACTGTACTTGGAAGACGTTCCAAAAGCAATGGGTTTGGTGGATATTTTTAAGTACCTGAAGTTCGTGATTCATAAGAAGAATTAGATTAGAATTAGAATTAGAACAATTAGAATTGTTATAATCTGGATAAAGTGTGGTCTTTCCATTTGAATGTTGAAACATTGTCACCAGTATGACACTAGTGAAAAACTGACACTGTGGGACACAATTAGTTCATATGGGTGAAGGCCCAATGAAGAATTGGTTATAATGGTCTCTTATAGCTTATAAAAGACCACATAAAGGTAACCTGAATTTGCAGCATGTGAGAGGATGGTATGTATGGACAAGAAACACAAAATTATCTTGCCAAGCACCAAATGTTTGAGAGTCTGAAGTTGGGGTTCTCAGCCAAGACCAGAACGTTAGAAAGACGTTTCTCACACTTCTGTTGTTATTTTAATTACCCATATAATGGTATTTCACTATAGCAACCTGGACAGACCAAGTCTGATAAAATGTATGGGAAACGTTGTTGCTCAAAGAACTGATAAACGTATCACTGGAAAGGTAAATGAAGAAATTAGCCACCAAGATAACAATGGGAAACTGTTAAAGAGAATATACAAAGGTTATGAGCAGAAACAAGTGCATATGTGCACATACATGTGCATGCACGTGCACACACACACACACACACACACACACACACACACACACACGAGGCAAGGTGGGAGCAGGTGCAGGTGAGAATCTCCTATACCCTAGTAACACAGTCAGAGAAATTACTTTGTATGTAAACCAAGCCAAGGCAACAAATTCTACATTACATTTCAATGTGATGACTATAATGACTGTATTTTAATTTGTGGAGGACAGCTTGCAGAAAATAATACATAACAAAACAGAAGTGGTGTAGTTTATGCTAGAATGCTTCATGCATGTAGGAAACAAAAAACGTCTCCCCATAACCCTCTACAAATCAATCAGAGACTATTCATAAGCAGGTTTGAACAGATGCCCAAGAGGAAAGTGCAAATTGGAAACAGCTATAGTCAGATCCACTTTGTTTTATAGCTCTTGGCCATTTCTGAAATATTGCCAGTGTTTCTGGATCCAATGCCTTTATATTAAGTCTTTGATCCCAGGGTCTTTTTCTTGAATACTAATTATTGCAACACAATGTATTATAGGCAAATTTACACTGCTAATAATAAACATGAGTAAATTGGCTTCTTTTGCATGTGAATTCATTCATTCTTTCATTTAACAAATGTTCATTACAATTATAAATAAAATTGGTACTATAAATAAAAAATCCTCATTATAGCACATATACTAGTAATGGTGATTTTGTCCACTAAATAGGAAACCAAATTTCACCTTCAAACAAATATCTCTTGTATCTGTTCCTTTCTACATGTAACAAATCTGTGTTTTAGCTATGATGTCATATTACAAATTAATAAGTAATTACAGGAATCTACATTTACATATATATGTACACACCCATAATTTTGCATATGTATGTATGTATGTATGTATGAATGTATGTATGTATTACACAGATATATAGAGTGTTCTTCAAAAGCAACACAGGGCCCCTTTTTTTGACTGTATAGGAATAGCAATAATACTCATGGCATTTTCTGACTTTATAGAAAAAACAATTCATCATCAAAATGAATGAAGTTAAATTTCAGTTAAAATTAAAGCACAGCAGAATCTTTCCACATCATGGTGTCTATTTCATTCATTTTAAAATAAAAAAAATGGAGCCACAGAAACAACTGAGTGACTTCAGGCTTCCTAGTGCCAGCCTCCTCCCTTCTCATTGCAATAGCAAACCCAGAGTCCGAAAAAAAAGAAGCCCTGAGGCCAATGGGTAGGTTCTGCAGAATATTATGATCTCCACACAATCACATCCATTTATACAGCCATAACCACTTCTCAAATATAAAACTCTGATGTAGACTCCATGAAGTATGGCCATGGAATTCCTTTTGAAGCACAGAATACCTCAGTTACCCAAAGTCACACATGCAACCTTACTCATATATACATACATAATACATACATACATACATACATGTATTTCATACACACATACATATAGACACATATACCTGTGTGAGTGTGTGTGTGTGTGTGTGTGTGTATCATTATATACATATGTATATATACATACACACATATATAAAAGTAAATAAAAAGTGACCTTTAGACTACTAAGCTATGGAAAGGAAGTTAGGAAGAAGGTAGAGAATAATTGACATTTAGGCTGGAATTTTAAAATGGTTTTAGACATTAGATAGTGCCATGCTTTCAGATCGTTCCCACAAGTGATACCATCTCCCTAATAGCTTGAATTATTTTCAGATTTTATTTCTATTCTTCATTATAAGCTAAAGGTAAAGTCTGTAAAACCTTGATTGTAGAAACCATAGTTAATATTATATATTTACTTAGACCATTAAATATGTTATATATTTCAATATTCTTAATTTTAAAATCAACATGCAACATCATTGTTCTTTTCAGTTGCTTGCCTGATTAATCCATCCTGGTAAGTATTCACTTACAATTAGATATATATACCAACTATAATAAAAATTATCAAAAGACAGTATTCTAATAAATATATCTTTGAGCAAAAAAGCACTTGTGAATGGTTGCATGTATCAGTTTTCATACAACCAAAGACATGTATAGAATTTATAGAGTTGTTAGCATCATCTACTTTGGCTTAAACTTTAATGTAACCACAGTAAGTAGATTAGGAAATCGTTTCCTAAAATCAACTAAACATGATCACTTGTGGGTATTTTTAGTTTGTTCTTTTAATAAACACCAGAAGTACTTACACAAATTCCACTAATAGAGGCAAATAAAATTAAGTGACTGTAAGTAATATGACTAAGATCTCTGAGAAAGAATCTCAAGTATTTCAACTCTGGAAATGGATCTAGCCATAAAAAAAAAAATTATGAGGTAGAGAATGAAAGTGAGCATTTGCTAAAAATATAGCAAGAAAATGTCTCCAATATTAATAGCTGGAAAAATAAGTTATATTCTATATTTTAGGCATGTTAGATGCTAACTCATTAGTATCTTGGTTTGTGATTACTTCCTAACATATTGCTCTTTCTAGTATCTACTGCAAGAACAAGGGAGTAACTAAAGAATATTACCACATAAACAACATAGGTATAAATTCCTTTGCTCTACCTTTTATACATGTTGAGAAGTGAAACTCATCAACTTTTAGTCAGGGCAGGTTATTATGATTACAGTACTTCATTTAAAAGTGTAGACTCCTCTTTTCCTGTTGACCTGATGCACAAAAGACATACATAGAAAGAAATTCTAAATAGGCAATCATCAAGGTGAGACAAAAAAATAACTTAGGGAAATAATTAATATGAAAGTTAATATTTGTTGGAATTTCAGGTCTTGACACAGTTCCACAAATACTGTCCATAAGCAGAAATTTCCTAAAGCCCCATATAATTTTTGCACAAAACAATTTCATTGGCTAATAATTCACATTCCATGAGATGAGAATCAACCCTGGTGAAGATTGATTTTCATAGCCTGCACAACAAACCTCCAAACACTATTTAATAATTTTAGAATTTTTGTGGCATGATTTAAAATGGTGCTCAATATCTGATCTTAGGAAATTTGTACAAAAATTAATTTAATATATCTGCTCAATATATTTAGATTTTTTAAAATAGACATTCTTTTGAGTAATGAGCCAGGTTTCTGTACAAGCTTTATTATTTAAAAGAGGCAATTTGGAAAGGCCACTCACTAGTGATTGCTAGGTAAGAAATCCTAGGTTGGATTAATGGATGACAGAACAATAAAAATCATAGTCAGACAACATAGTCAGACAAAAGCACTACAGATTTTCAACAGCAATTTTTCTCTGGTATCCATGGGGGAATCAGTTCCATAAGGCCTACCACATGTACATACCAAAATGTATAAAGTATTGTATGTGAATAAACTACACATATTTTTTAAATTATTCTAAATCATCTCTGAATTACTGGTAAAACACCCTGAAAAGTGAATTGTGTAGAATCGGTTATACATGGTATTGTTTGGAAAATGGTAACATGAAAATTAATTTAATGCATGTTAGTACAGCATAATTTATTTTAATGTTGATCATCTGCAGGTGTAGAATCCACAGATGATTATAGAACCCGTAAATAAAGGGGGCTGATTGCACTAAAATTCATCAACATTAGGCAAAGTTTTAAAAGCACAACCTGAAAGAAAACAGGAAAAATATTTAATAATGTAAGATGAAATCGAAAAATTTCCTCTTATACAAGATACATTCAGTGGCCATGTCTTGCTGGAGATACACACCAGAACAGTAGGATTTATGGAATTATATCATCTCTTAAAGGAATGGTAAGACCAATACATTGTGGGGATACAATGTTAAGTATTTGAAGTACTCTCAACAAAAAATTACCTAGATTCTGTATACAGATGGCATGTTACTCAATACACTAGATCAATGGTCCTCAACCTTGCTAATGGTGCCATTCTTTAATGCAGTTCCTCATGTTGTGGTGACTCCAAACTAAAGACTTATTTTCATGGCTCATTCATAACTGCAATTTTGCTATTGTAATGCATTGTAATGTAAATGTCAGATAGGCGGATATCTGATATGTGACCCTGTGGGGGGTCGCAATCTGCAGGTTAAGAATCTCTGCCCTATATCCATTAGTAAACATTTTCTCTCAGACTGAGAGGGAGGACAGATTAATACACAGCTCATTTGCTGATCATCTCCAAGCCAGATAATTATTCTAAGCCTTAGGATGAGGTGTCAAGTCAATAGAAGGTAGAGATTTGCTGTAAAATTATTTTAAAGTAAATTCTATCTTTTAAACAATAGAAACACCCATTCTTACAGGTAAAGTAGACCTTGAAGCCATACACACTGTCTTGCATGTCTGTAAACATAATCTGTCTTAATAAACATTCAGGATGACTGATTTTAATCTTCCCTGTAAGACTAGACTACCATTTCGGGTTTGACACTCTCTATATTCTTCTCTCATTTCTCCAAAGAAGATAGTCTATGTTTCCTCTACTTCAAAATTCCATTCTTTTCGAACTCAAATGTGACCAAATAGGAGCACTAAAGATGGTAGATCAAGAAACTCTTAAAGAACCTTGTTTTTTTTTTTTACCTCATTCATGTGACATTCTTCTCTACACACAAGCTTATTCCAAACTCAAGTGAATGAGTGTTAAAGAACAAGTTAGGTTTTGCTTTGTTTAACTGGTTTGGGTGGGTTTTTTGGGGGGGGTTGGTTAGATTGTTAGTTGGTTGGTTGATCTTTTTGAAACAGAGTTTCTCTGTGTAGTTCTCTGTGTACTCGAATTCACCCTGTAGACAAAGATGGCATGAAACTCAGAGATCTGCCTACTTCTGCTTCTCAGGTGCTGGAATTAAAGATATGTACCACCACCACCCCCAAGTAAATGTTTTTCAATACCAACTACTGATATATTTGTATCTGAACTCTATTACTAAATACACACAGGTATACACGTATAGTCTTTCTTGATCTATTTTGTTCTAGTATTGATACATTGGTTTATAATTTCTAAAGATGTTTATTTAAATGACACTTTTTTGAGTAAAGTATTGTTTTTCTCATTAAACATCTTGCTATGCAGAGGGACATCGTCTATCAATAATAATAAATTATTTTATCATTTTTGTAAGAAGTAAAAATCATTTTATTATATTTGTGAGAAATAAATAAATACAACCAAATGTCAATGTAAGTACTACAGGGAAACTTAATTAATATAAATCATTATCTTAATTCTTAATTGGATGAAAGGACTGAAAATTGATATGCCTTAAATTTCTAACAAAATATGTAATCACTCTATACATATTTTTTGCTTCTAAAATAATGATGGGCAGTTTTAGTCAATCCTACTCTGAGGTTGTTGGTCATCTGAATATGCAATACTAGTAATGGATATGCTTTCATATTATGTATACATATTATGATATATTAAGATATAATATAATAATAATATTATTATTCATATATATGAACATTCATGAATGTTCACATAAACATTCAATAACGTGGATTCATACAGGGATTTACAATCTGCACTTCCTGAAAGGAGTATGCACTGAAAAGCATCTCACTTTACAGGCCAGCCATTCTATGAACTAGCAATAAAAACCAGGTCTCTATTACTACCATTGCAGAAACAATGGACTTCTCTCCTCACACTGTTATTACCATTGACTTCTCATTCATGCCTTTAAACTGTTTGGCAATGACAAGCCTGGATACTTTAGAAAAGCATAAATGCTGCCTCATACCAAAGAACAGCCCATATGTGATTTTTGACTCATATTGATTTTGCTTTTCCATCATATTCACCTCAAAGTCAAGACACACATAGAAAATCAATAACTGAACATCAAGACAGCACCATTCATACAAAGAGCTCACTGCTGTTTTGCATATCTACTCATTTTATTTCATTTTCCACATTTTGTAGTGCTGTCAGCTGAAAATACGCACAACTGAATAAATTAAAGCTAATAGTCTCCTGCCTTTTGAAAGAGCAAAAATACACCAAGTCCAGGCAAGAGCCTCCCATTTTCTTTTTCTGGTGCTCACCACGTTCTTTATCCACATCAATGGTCCATATCACCCTCAGCAGCCACTGAAAAGATGTTGCTACAAAATCGTGTTATGAAAGGGCTTTTGATGGTCTGACAGGTGAGAGATGATTAAATCTTGAATTTGAAATGTTAGAGCATTATGAAGCCGCATACTTCAAACAACTGTGGATCCACTCAAAGGATATCTTCCTGGAGGAGATATAATACCACGTAGGTTTCAGTGTTCAAGCAGTTCCTCAGACTGTGAGAGCCGAGCATCTGCAGTTATTCACATATGCACTTCGCCTTTGCAGAAGAACGATTCTATCAGCATTGTTTGTGAAAATATTGTATTTACTAAATTACACAGAATTTTGTAGTTTTGCATCAAAAGATAGAGAGCTGTTGATATTTTATGTTTTCTTATTGTTAATGTTAATACTGGTCTCAATACATGATAACAATAATAGGGACTTTTTTTTTCTGTGTTTTAAATGCATTTGATAATAATTTTGGGAAATTAGAAAAGTGAACACCTCTAAACATTTACCAAACCCACACATAAGGAAATCATTAAAAATCCATATAATTATTCATTACATTCTTTGAAAACCATGTGCCTGTGAAGACACATAAAATAATGAAGGGTACTTACACAAAGAATATGTAGAATTAAATTCAAAAACATACGATTCTACAAAAGTATTTCATATATATCAATTCAGACAATAGATTTACACCTGATGCTTATGTTGATTTTTAACTGAAATATAATTTGCTGGAGCAGTATTAGTGTTCTGCTGTTGAAAAACACAATAACAATTCAGCTACATGATGGGAAAACAGCATGATTTTGTTTAGGGATGTGTGTGTTCTTCAGGGGAAGATCCGTCTTTTATGGTAAGGTCTTCAACTGATTGTAAAAGGAGCACTCACATTGATTAAGGAAAGTGATCTGCTTTACTAAATCTATGAGTTTACGTGGCCATCCCACAAAAGAAAAAAAAATACATTGATACAAATAGATAAAATGTAGACTCAAACATCCTGGCCCCACAGCCCATCTTATCTGACCCATAGTTTAACTGTCACAACAACAGCCAATAGAACAAGTAATGAACAGCTGGCTTCTAACATTAGAGTGGATTTGTTTGAGGAACACTGAGTATTTTGCTTTAAGTTGTTGTGATAAATGCCATGGCAAAAAGCTACTGGGGGGACAAAGGGCTTATTTCAGCTTACAGGTTACACTTTATCATCAAGGGGGGCCAGGGCAGGAGTTAAAGATGGAACCTGGAGGCCAGAACTAAAGCAGAGACCTGATGAAATGCTGCTTATTGCCCAGTTCCAGCCTCATGATCAGACACCTTTCTTAAAGAACACAGGGCCACCTGGACAGGGGTGACAACACTCTCCTACATTAACCAATGATCAACATAATACACCCACAGACATGCTTCCAGACTAGCCTTGGAGATACAAGTTAGGATTGCTTTTGTGACCAAAGATTTGATTAATAATTATAATTATAACAACAACAACCATCATTATCTAACAAGGTTAAGATTTATTCTGGTTCATAGTTCTGTCTATAATCAGAAGACTCCATTATATGTGAAGGGGATAGTACATAGGCCAGAATATGCAGCAGAAGAAATTCTTCACATCTGGTAGGCAAGAAGCACAGAAATGAAATAGAGGTCAAGGCAAGGTTTAGTCTTGTGGGACATGTAATCAGAGAACAACTCCCTCCCTGGACCTTATTTACTTTCATGTACCACCCGCAATCTGTCCTAACACTAAAATTTTATAAGGGAAAGAATACAGTTCTCATGAGAGACTTCATAAATTGCCTCTAGTAACGCTACAACAGACACACCCAGGGTTATTCATCACCATGATTCTGATGTCTTCTCATCTAGTTGAGTTGATAATAACATTAAGTCTCAATGATGGGCCCCTTTCTCTACAAATACTAAAAGATCTCAATTGCTCAGTTTTCCTATAACTTACCTAAAGTTAATTTAACTTGCATACTTTTTTTAAGTACCCATTCTGTAGATGTTTGTGGTTTCAAACTAAAATTCAAGGAGAAGTCCTTAGGATTCAAACTTTTATATCTCCTTCAAAAAAAAAAAAAAAAAGAAAGAAAAAGAAGAAGAAGGAAAAAGTACCTTTACCTTCAAAGGAAGGAAGCAACTTCATGTGAATTTTCTAGAATTTATGTAAATGAAAGAAAATGAAGAATCAATGAAATCTGAACTCTCTGCACTTGCTTTCATTCCATTTATTAAAGAATTTGTCTCTGAAAAACTGGCAGGCAGGTGCAAAGGCCTTCTTCACAGAAAGAATGTCTAAGAACACTAATAAAAAAATGACAGACTTGAAAGTAAAAGTAGAAAGAAAAGCTCCACATGGTCTAATTTATGGCAGTGCCCTA
Source organism: Rhabdomys pumilio (assembly GCA_030674055.1). Lineage (NCBI taxonomy): Eukaryota > Metazoa > Chordata > Mammalia > Rodentia > Muridae > Rhabdomys > Rhabdomys pumilio. The sequence continues at coordinate 2,358,718 of JANHMN010000003.1, read as the reverse complement.
TCTTCACACACAGCAGGACATGACTCCTCCTTCTGTTCAAAAACTATGAATTTAAAGAGTTTTAGAGAATAGCAGCTTATGTCATCAATCCTCGATCCCAAGACTACTGTCCTGAGATAATGAGATTAGTTGGGATAATTTAAAGGTATCTTGACAGAAACACAAACACACACACACACACACACACACACACACACACACACAAGAAGACACCATCTATTTTATCTATATAACCTGTCAGCAGTAGCATCTATAAATTATGCAAAGGTCAGGACATCAGTACAGTATGAATTTGTATACTCTCCACTTTCACTTCTACCATTTCCTCTGTTCTTTTCCATTCTGTACTCATGTTTCCTTCCAGGACTTAGGCTAAAGTGCCTCCCTTCACACCCTCACACTGGTTACACCCCAAATCCTACATACATAAGCATATATACCACACACACACACACACACACACACACACACACACACACACACACAC
>JANHMN010000003.1:2342112-2357112 GCA_030674055.1 Rhabdomys pumilio | reverse complement strand
GAAACAGACAAGCAAGTCTGTCTTAGAGGAAGCAGGATGGATGATAATCCTGCATGCAGAACAGGCAAGACAGGGCCTGATGTGGTAAAGAAATTGGAGTTTGTAAAGAGATAGAGTAGATGTTTGGAGGGAGTGGCCAGAAAAAAAATACAAAGAAGGCACAAGAAAAAAAAAAAAAAAAACAAATCCAAAGGACTTAAAAATACCTAAAGCCTGTAAAGCAGGAAGTATGAAGGCCTGCCTACTGGATGGAAAAATCAATTACCTAAAAGTAGAATGTATTTCCCTTAAAGAATTATTTTTAAATTTTAAATTTTAAATTTTAAATGTATTTTATTATTTTGTATTCTTTTGTAACAGTGACTCTCTACATTCCTCTGGCTGTCCTGAAACTCACTATGTAGACCAGGCTGGCCTCAGACTCACAGACATTCTCCTGCCTCTACTTCTCAAGCACTGGGATTAAAGATGTGTGCTACCATACAAGGCAGAAAGTAATTTTTTTATATACTTCTTTAATTGGATATTTTCTTTATTTACATTTAAATTGTTATTCTCTTTCCAGGTTCCCCCCTGGAAATCCCCTATCCCATTCCCCTGACCCCTGATTTTATGAAGTTGTTCCCCCACCCCCACCTCCTCACCTTCGAATTTCCCTACATTGGGACATTGAGCCTTCACAATTCCAAGGTCCTCTCCTCCCACTGATGCCCTACAAAGGCCATCCTCTGCTACATATGTGGCTGGAGCCATGGTGCCTCTATGTATACTCCATGGTTGGTGGTTTAGTCCCTGGGAGCACTGGGGGGTCTGGTTGGTTGATATTGTTCTTCCTGTGGGGATGCAAAACCCTCCAGCTCCTTCAGCCCTTTCTCTATCTCCTCCATTTGGGACCCTGTATTCAAGTCATTTTTAAAGGACTTGGTTTCTGTCAGATTTTACATTGAGCATGAAATTAACCATGACCCAGTATCTCACTCAGACATGACTAACCTTGAAGCATATGCTTCTGTTTTGTATTTTGTTTGTTTGTTTTCCCCCTTCTTAATCATTTGGAGATAATGTTTTAAATGGAGTTTAAACTATTGCTTTCTGAGTTACTTTGATTGAGTATGTGACGGGATGGATTGAGAGGTACTAAGATTGTGTCAAGAAGACTGTTTGGAGGAAAATATTCTTTCATCTTTGCCCCGTGACCTCAAGTTCTCAAGGAAACAGAGCTACAATTAAGGAGATTAGGGCTTCATTGAGTCTTTCTCAGTGCCACTCCTGACTTGAATGCTTACTTAATACTGTGTAACTCTGGCAATTCACCATGCCTTCCATTGTTCCTTCTAATCTGATTCTGATTACAACAAAGCTTAGCCTGTAAGGTGTTTTAAGCTGAATGCTATGTGTCCAAGGGCTTCCCATGTTGAAGCCACATCAAGTATATCTACTTATAGAGAAAAACAGTCAAAAAATTTTTTAAAGATCAAATGACATCCAAAAATAGGCTGTGAAACTTTAACAATGGTATCCTTTCAGGAAAAGGTACCTCAAAGTTCACAGTTGCTCAGGCACTGGTCTATGAGTTCACCCTGAGGAGGTGAACACCTGAAAACTAGAAGGGGTTCCTGAGCAGGAGCTCCAATGTGCTAAAATCCTAGTCTTGCACTTTCAGCCTCCCCAAATTTCTGACCTCAGGTGTCAGTCAGTTGCTTGAGCCTTCTAGTACATGGCCTCGTATTATGGCAGCCTGACCTAATATGTAAATGTCATGATGGCCCAAGCATCAGAATCAATATTATATATTGACTAATACTATTAGTCTTGTAGAATCTGCATTTTAGCCATGTGAAGACTTATTACATTAATTGCATTTACTGAGCACCAATCAATAATCCTGTAAATTTCAATTGTAGCAGAGAAATAAAACTACTCTCTTTTTTTTTCTTTCACTAATTCTGACCCTCTGTAAAAAATACATCTTTCTTGAATTATTTCCAATGTGGCCAATAAAATAAAAGGTCTATTTTGGTAAAACATTAGGCAAATACTAGTCTACAAATATCGTTTGTATAATTACAAGGAAATAAACTTTTAGGAGCTGTGCTGCCTAGTTTCATATGATTTTTGAAGAGAAAACCTCACTTGAGATGTTTTCTACAGACTGGTCTGTGGGGCATTTTCTTGATTGATGATTGATGTGAGTGGGGCCAACCTGGGAAGATGGTACAACCCACAAGTGAGTTGCCCAGAATACTGTAAGGAAGCAGGCTGAGAAAACCATGAAGAGCAAGACAGCAAGCAGAACTTGTTCATGGCTTCTGCATCAGTTCCCGTTTCCAGGACCCTGCCCTGCTTGAGTGTCTGTCCTAATTTCCTTGGATGGTAGACTACCTTTAAAATGAAATATATCCTTTTCTCCACAGGTTGCTTTTAATCACAGTGTTTCAACACAAGAGAAAGCCTAACTAAAACAGAAAATATGTTTAATGCTAGGGAAATATCGTAATGTATTCACAGGTCTGCAAACTCAACAAAGACTTGGAGTTGCTTACCCAATTCTCTTAAGCACTGAAGAAACCTAGGCTTCATTGTTGTTCGTTTGCTTGTTTGCTCATTTATTTGGAAAATGTAATGGCTATTCTTGGTCGTCAACTCTCTTGCATCTGGAATTAACTAAAATCCAAACAGCTGGGTACGCTTGATGTACATTTTACGTTTTGGAATAAATTATAAAATATAAATACTATTGTATATTGACTTACCACTAATTAAAATAGGCTTCACCTGCTGCCACATTACAGGTTTGCTGTGATATTGATGTTGAGTATTGTGTTCTTTGTGATATCAAAATCATACTCTTCTGAGTTAGCCAGGGTACTCCAGAGAGACAAAACTGGTAATGTGGGCCTTTCTACCCAAAACCTAGGTATATTAGAGTAGCCATGGCTCAAGTATTTCAAAAAATGTATGTCATCTGATCAAAAGCCCAGAAACACTGAAATGCCAGTTGCTGGAGATACTGTAGAGACTGTAAGGTTACAAATGAGTCTTGATTGACACTTGTGAAGTGGAAAGACCCACCCTATATCCAGATCATCTGAGGTAGGAAGATCTACCTTAAATCTGGGCCAAACCTGATGGCAGATAAAGTTCATGACAGAAAAAATCCCTTGCTTTTGCCTGCTTGTACTCACTCTAGATGGCAAGTCCGTTCTTTCATTATTTAGAGTCCAGTCCTTCATGGTTCTGGTGTAGACTGAAGACCATCTGTCACATCCAGCCTCACAGACTGAACAATTACTGAATGCCTGGGCTTGTAAGTAAGTCTTATATGTACAATAATATTTAGATTTTATAATTTATTCCAAAACATAAAATTTACATCAATAAATAAGAGAACTGGCCAGGCCTATTTAAAAGTGAAGGCTCATAAACACTGCTTTATAGTTCACATTCCCCTAAACTCTTGAAATTTGTGACAAGCCAAAAATATTTAGAGCAGGCAGAAAAAAAGGAACAAATTTGGAAAGATAATTAAATGCTTGACTTTGTACAACTATAAAATGACAGTGCCCAACCAGATATATAATGTGCTTGACCCTCAAATGATAAGATACATTTTAAAATTAACATTCCCAAACCATGTACCCTTAAACCCTTCAAAATCTATTGAAAGCAGTTACCATTGTGTTCATGATATTTTTCATAGCAAATTTTTCTTCTAAAAGTCAATTTTAATGTATCCCTGGTATAAGTTATCTCACTTCAATATCCCACTTATTCAGTTTTTTTTTAACTAAGTAACAATTACACACTGAAATGTCAGTTGCTGGAGATACTGTAGAAAATAGCAAGCCTATCTCACAGAAGTCCCTGTGATGTAACACACAGACCCAACTGAGAGAGCTCCACAATTCTAAACTTGCACTTTAAAACAAAAACGATAAGGAAGGATATGAATTTTCTCCTGGAATATATATGGCAGCCCTGTGAGGAGAGCATTGCTATGTAGAAGGAAGGATGTGAACAGGAGAACATTTACAACGTAGAAAGAATATTCAACTTTTGCACGTGCAAAAGTGCTATGGAAGAAAAAACACATGATGTGCCTCAAGGAATCCACTGGGATGAGAGAAACACAGCAAAACCTCAGGGAGAGAACTGGTGGGTTGCAATTAACCTTACAGTTGTTCCTATAGGCATTGGCCTTTCCCTCTATGTGGAGCCCAAAACAATGCCAGGTGGGTATGACAAGTTATTAGTTGCATTTCAAAATCATAAAAAAAAAAAAAACTGGACAGATCTTTCACTAGCAACTTAACAACGCACCTGAGAGCTTTAGAACAAAAAGAAGCAAACATACCCATGAGGAATAGAAGGCAGGAAACAGTCAAACTTAAGGCTGGAATCAACCAAATAGAATCAAAGAGAACTATACAAAGAATCAACAAAACCAACAGCTGCTTCTTTGAGAGAATCAAGAAGATAGATATACCCGTAGTCAAACTAATTAAAAAGCCCAGAGGCACTATCCAAATTAACAAAATGAGAAATGAAAAGGGAAACATAACAACAGAAATTGATGAAATTCAAAAAAAATCATCAGATCCTCCTACTCAACAAAACTATACTCAACAAAACTAGAAAATATAGATGAAATGGATGGTTTTCTAGACAGATACCACATACCAAAGTTAAATCAAGAGCAGGTAAACTATCTAAAAAGGCCCATATCTCATAAGGAAATAGAAAAAAATCATTAAAAAAATCTCCCAACTAAAAATAATAAAAAAAAAAAAATGAGAGAGAAAAAGAAAAAGAAAAACTCACGGCCAGATGGTTTTAGTGCAGAATTTTACCACATCTTCAATGAAGACCTGATACCAATATTCTTCAAACTATTCCATAAAATAGAAACAGAAGGGTCACTACCTAATTCTGTCTATGAATCCACAATAACTCTTATATCTAAACCACACAAGGTCCCAACCAAAAAAGAGAACTTCAGACCAATCTCTCTTATGAATATCGATGCAAAAATACTCAGTAAAATTCTTGCAAACCGAATCCAAGAACACATCAAAACCATCATTCATCACCACAATCTCAAGGATGCAAGGTTTGTTCAATATATGAAAATTCATTAACATAATCCATTTATAAACAAACTCAAAGAAAAATATCACATGGTCATCTCCTTATATGCAGAAAAAAGTATTTGACAAAATACAACACCCCTTCTTGTTAAAAGTATTGGAGCAATCAGGAATTTAAGGCCCATACCTAAGCATAATGTAAGCAATTTACTGAAAAGCAACAGATAATATCAAATTAAATGGAGAAATTCTTGAAGCAATCACACTAAAATCAGGGACAAGACAAGGATGCCCACTCTCCCCATTTCTATTCAATATAGTATTTGAAGTGCTAGATAGAACAGTAAGACAACAAAAAGAGATCAAGGGGATACAACTCAGCAAAGAAGAAATAAAAGTATCACTATTGGCAGATGATATAATAGTTTACATAAGTGGCCCCAAAAATTCTACCAGAGAACTTCAGCTGATAACTTCAACAAAGTGGCCAAATATAAAATTAACTCAAATAAATCAGTAGTCTTCCTTTATAAAAATGATAAAAAGGCTTAGAAAGAAATTAAAGAAACAACTCCCTTCACAATAGCCACAAATAGCATAAAATACTTTGAGATGACTCTAACCAAACAAGTGAAAGATCTGTACAACAATAACTTCAAGTCTCTCAAGAAAGAAATCAAAGATCTCAGAAAATGGAGAGATCTCCCATGCTCATGAATTAGCAGAATTAAAATAGTAAAAATAGTCATCCTACCAAAGACAACCTACAGATTAAATGCAATCCCCATCAAAATCCCAAAACAGCAAATCTTCAAAGACATAGAAAGAGCAATTCTCAAATGCATCTGGAAAGACAAAAAGAAAAAAGAAAGAAAAAAAGAAAAAAGAAAAGGAAAAGAAAAGAAAGCCAGAATAGCTAAAACAATTCTTAACAATAAAAGAATGGTTGGGAGAATCACCATCCCCAACCTCAAGCTTTACTACAGAGCAACAGTGATAAAAATTGCATGGTATTGGTATTGGTACAGAGACAGACATGTTGATCAATGGAAAAAAATTGAAGACCCAGAAATAAAACTACACACTTGATCTTTGACAAAGAAGCCAAACATATACCATGTTAAAAAAAAAAAAAAAGCATCTTCAATAAGTGATGCTGGTCTAACTGGCTGTCTGTATGTAGAAAAATGAATATTGATACATATTTGTCACCTTGCACAAAGATCAAGTCCAAGTGGATCAAGGACTTTAACATACAACCAGATACACTGAATCTAATAGAAGAGAAACTGGAAAAGAACAATTTCAATAGAAGAGTAGGCTATAAGCAAAGCCCAGTGGACAAATTGCTGACTCTACAAACACTGTCACCATGGAGATAGGAAGAAGCCACATACAAAGTACATGTATGTTATAAACAAGAGGACTCAGCCGTAGCTGCAGGTAAGGCTGAGTAGGGAGATAGAGTGTAGTGAAGCTTCCACTAACTCATAAAGAAAGGAAAACAACTGGAGCTTATTCACAGGACATCTGTATTCACAGGGGCTGGTTGATGATTCAGGTTAATTGCTGAACTACAGGCTGAATCTCTGATATGGCTTCTGTAAGCATAACTGGGCAGCACAACAATGGCAGAGGTTAGCCTTCCAAAATGAATTGCTAGCATGTGCAATTCAAATAAATGTCCATAAGGTGTAACTGTCACAATAGTAATTATGACTTAGTGAGCTAAATTCTCAAACTGATCTCTGAATACACTCAGCATATTTCCAAAACAGGGATTTATGGAAAATCAAACTTTTTATTACTGAATCTTCAATATGATTTAGATAACAGTATATAATTGTGTTGGGAGCTGACTTTTAACAGAAAGCGGCTAGAAAGCAGCTATCCATGCCTGTAAGGCTCACATGCTAGCCACACCTCCAAGGCTTACGTTGTATCCATGTTTGCCATGATGGCAAAAGTGTATAAATACCCCAGATTTCCCTTCAATAAAAGACTGGACTTGAGACTGAATCAGAACCTCTGTCTTGTCTCCATTGCTAGCGTCTCTTCTTCTTATCCCTATTCTCTTTCCTTCTAGACCTTGACCCCAAGACCAGAGCAAGCCACAACATTTTTTGTTAAGTCTTTTGTCTCAAGCCAGGTAGAGCGGAGCCAGTTGCAACATAATTGTAAAATGTTTTGAGTAGTTAAATAATTTAAAAATCACATTAATTTTAAATGTATGTCTCATTTTTTAACAATTAATGAATAAGCCCTTTCCTATTTTAAATTTTCATGGTTACTTGTGACATTCATTACAAGTAAATAAACTTTGCAAGGTAAAAGCAATGTACTATCATGTTAAAACACTGAATATGTATATTAAAGACAACTGACAAACAGATTTACCAAGATTAATAATAATAATAATAATAATAATAATAATAATAATAATATCATAATGGAATATACACACAACCCAGACTCCAAAGTGAATCCCACACATTAGATGTTGTAGCAAAAACCCGAGATGTTTAAGATACTCAAGTATTTGATAATTCACTAGTGAAGAAGAAATATTCAGTGCAAAATAACTGGTAAGATGCATCACATTTTGCCAATATAAGAGCCAGATTATCAGTATTGTAGATACCAATATCAGTAACCAGCATACCTTTTACAATGTCTCCTAAGACAGACACAGTTGATCCAATTAAGTGAATTTTTCTCACTGCTTACCAAACTGTCTTCTTCCTGATAGAGCCAATAGCATTAGTGGCAGAAAATATAGTGAATGTACTTACATTGTAAACTATCTTCTCATTGGTAGTAAAGTAGATGTTTGTCCAAAATGGCATAGTGACCAGGGAGAGGATAAACTCTTGCTCTAGCCAAATACTCTTCTTTGGCAGAACAAGCAGGATTCCTACCAGCATTCATGTATAGCACCAGATGTTGTGTGAATCATGGAAAAGCAAGACATCTACAATTCTGTGAACTTAACCTTCATGCTGTACCTAATAATCATGTGACAGGATCACCTGCCATGTTATTCTGTGCACAAGGGCAGAAAAAGGCCTCAAAACCACTCATTGGAAAGGACAAAAAGATGCTGGATAGCTGGGACTGCCATTACCAAAATGGATAGAGTTTTGAAACATCTTAAAAGTAATGCCATATTAAAGGGAACATTTAAAAAAAATAGTTATGAAAGAGAAATGAACTGACAGATCAGAAAATCAAGATTCTAGTTCCTGATCTTAATAATATGGAGAAGCAAGATTCAGTCAGTCATTGGATGCCAACTCCAAATCTGTCATTTGTAAAATGCAGATGTTGGGCTGGATTATTGTGAAGGCCTTTTCTAGATCTATGACATTGACAGGTTGATTATAGTTATCAATTATTGAATATTTTTCAAGTTGATGCATTACTAATTTTAAATACTTAACAATAATTATAACTTAAAGTATATGTACATATATGTGCATATGTATTTATATGTATGTTTATTTATTATATGTACATGTATATACAGATATTCATATGTACATATGCACAAATGCTCGGTAGGTGAGTTTACTAAAATTCCTATTAATCTGAAAAACCAATTACCATAAAATTCTAATTTCCCCACAAGTTTAAAGTGAAACATGGGTTTAGTGAAAAAGAGCAAAGGAAGATGAGGTCAAACATTTCATACTGTGACCCATTTAGAAATCACCTCTGTTCATAAAATGCCACATGCAACAGATTACTACTGGGTTCATTGGCATCATGGAACAATGAAATCTGATTGATTGAAACTTCAGGTTAAAGACTCCTTGTCTTCAAGTGCTTTGCAATTTTGTGAGAAATGCATTGTTTCCTGCGCACATCATAGTTTTCAGTTTGCTAGAATGTAACTTAATATGAATACTACACTACTCAATGATTTTGAATGAATAAAAATTGACTGTAAAGCAGTTTAATGTAAAATGGTTTCATTAAATTGAAACAAGTTCATGTAACACCAAAAGCACAAATCATATTTGACTACAAAGGCTCAGTTAATACAAATAGACATAGACTACAATAAACGCAAATGAATTAAATTTTTTAGGAACAATAACCTCACATGCCATGGACTTTTGAATGGTTTACAGTACTACATGCAAATTATTTCCTGTAGTGTGAGCCTTAATTTTATTCAGAGAGAATAGTTAACCCCATAATAATTGTGGCACAGCTTGTCATATTGTGGAACTACCTTGTAAATATATGCTTTATACCAATGTTTCTCAACCTTTGGTTTGCAACCCCTTGGGGGACCAAAGGATGCTTTCACAGGGATGGTCTAATACCATCGGAAAACATAAATTATGATTCATAACAGTAACAAAATCACTTCATGGAATAGCAACAAAAATAATTTTATCATGGGTAGGGTTAAAGGTTTGCAGTATTAGGAAAGTTGAGAACCACTGCTTTATACCCTACCAGTATAGCTAATTATCACTCTTAATCAGAGAAGCCTATCTTTCCAGTAAACTGTGATGAAAAGGGAACATAGATACATGGAATAAGTGCTGAGGGTTCAGGCTTAAATAAGACAGATATGGATAGCATCTACTTCAAGACTTAGGAACACAGGGGAAAGGGTGGAAATAGCATAAAATTAGAAGGGTTTCAAAATGCTATCCTATGAGAAATACACAGCAAATATAATCAGAAAGTTTCAACCATTTTGGACAAAACTACATTGGGTCTGTACAAACGTATGTCTATCAATACATCAGGGAAAATTGGACATGAGTGGTTCTTTCCCTGGTAAACTACTTCCAATACATGGATTCAGGACAAGAGGGACTTACTCCACTCAGTTGTGTATGACTACACCACCAGATACCAACAGATATTTCCAATCCAATGGTTACATAGATGGCCCTGATTAGACTAAATTGATCACAGGATACAATCAAGCCATGGATCTGGGAAAAGGACAGATTGGCAGGAAAATGTATTGATACAGAAGGAGAGAGCAGCAAACATGCATTACACATATTTATGAACTATCAAAAACCTGAATATAAAAAGTCTAATGAGTTTAGAAAACTATGGTAAGAGAGTGGTTCTGGTCATAAGTGTTTTAACTACTTAGAAAGTGGGAATAAAGATAGATAATTTCATTCAGTTGTGACTTACAACTTATTATACTAATGCTGCAGAATTTTAAAAGAAAATCCAAAGCATGGAACTAGAGAAAATTTTAGGCAGACCTATTTATTATCATATGATTATGTAATATTGTAGACCAATCTTTTCCCACAATGGATTAATTACAGCACTTGCAGAAGTGACATAGATTGTTGAGGAAAAATAGCAAGTATTTTTAACAAATATTTGTTAAAAAAAAAAAAAACCACAATACCAAACTAGTTCAAATTTTAAGATACACACATGCATGCATGCATACACAGTCAAACATAACATACATGTTGAATTAATTATGTCAACAGAAATATAGTTACATTTAGTATTATATATAATATATATTACTCAAATATTACTACTCCATTAAACTTAATAATTCACAACATACATGAGTACAACTTGAGGGTAAAGACATACCCATCTTACTCTATTAAAAAATTGTATTGGTAAACAGACCGTCTTCCATTTCCGTGGCTGATGTTTTTCATATGTGCACTTTTTTCAAAGTCTGCATCAGAAATATGTGTTTTATGAAGGCCCATCAAAAGTATACACAGGATTCCTGCAGAGGACTTGGGTTCAGTTTCTAACACCCACATGGAAGGTCACAGACACTGGTAAGTCTAGTTTGAGGGTTGAGTTGTTTTCTGGACTCCAAATGGAGTACCCACATGGTTCAAAAGCACACAATTAGATGCACACATACACAGCTTGAAGGAATACTCACTCTTTGTCCTAAATCCCCTTTGAAGGTTGTCTGTAAACTATGCTCAATAACACTGGTAGAGAGCAGAAGGTCAGCTTGCTTTACCATCGAGTTTAATAAAGAAAATAAATCTCCACAAAATTTAGGTGGCTGAGCAGGGTGTTTATTCTAAAACTTTCAGATTGCCTGAATTCAGAATTTTTTCACGCGTGTCATAATATACCAGTGTTATGCCACGTAGACCCTATAGATCTTAGGAGGATCTTGACATCCACTAATGATGTTTGATGTACTTTGATTGTTGAAGCTTCTGTCTCTAATAAAGGATAAATATGACTTCTCCCTATGTCAAGCACACCATGGGAATCTAAGTATTAATGGGAACTAAAGCAAATCTGAGACTCTTTATCAATGGAATTTCTTAAATTAATTTCCCTAGCCATGTGTCCATTTTGTAAGGATTTTTTAAAACTAAAAAGGAATAATTAGTCTTTATAGTATATCATTACTCACAGCTATGAACATAATATGATTAATTTCATAATTACTCAGTCCTTAAAAAAAATCCTGCCAGTCATTTACAATCAGATAGATGAAGTTTTACAGGACCATCCAGAAGGACATTGTCAAACCAAGTGATGTGCCAGAATTCAGCCTCTCCTCTTCACTTCTAGTTAAACTAGTTAGGCTTACACAGATAAGGAAAGATTATTCTTCACTGAAAATTTCAGATGGAGTATTATTAATTAACAATCAAGGGAAGACGTTTAGTCTGTCATTTCTGAATTCTCAAAACATCATGTTTGTGGACATGCTCGCTCAGTGAAGAGTCTACCTAATTAATTACAGAATTCCCCTGCCCCCTGTGCCCATATATAAATTTAGATAAAAATTTCCAGGGCCACATTTAATATGTCGTTAGTGTTGCTTGAGATGATTAATAAAAATCAGGGCAAGAGGGTAGGCAGGTTGCCTGTAGCATCACCACCTATTAGACAAGTCTATCTTAGAGTAATATGGCAATGTTACAGTTCTGCTCAAAACAGACAAATAACAAACATTTGATCTGGTTAATTGTGAAAAAAATACAATGATAACATGCCTTCAGAAGTTCATAATACTTTTATAAAGTTCCATTATGTAGAAAGCCGCTCACTGAGCGGTGACAGCATTTGCCATTGCAACATGGCGCTGGCACCTGGCACTGCCGTGGCTAAACAAGTAAAATTGCGCATGTGCAAGTGGTGAAAGCGCGCCAAGTCACCGCCCAACCCAGGGCCTCATACGGGGTTTTGAGCAAGCAGCCAATCAGATATGTCCACCCCACCCTAGGGTGTATACAAAGCAGCGCCATCTTAGGTCTCTCTCTCTCTCTTCCTCCATTCATGGCAATAAACGCTTGCTGCAGAAGGATCCTGGTGCCCGTGTGCATTCTTGCTGGCGAGACTATTGCGTGGGCCACACCATTAAGAACAAAATCTGTTTTTTTTTTTTCTTAAGTTGTCAACATTCTGCTTCTGTACCAGACACATTGAATTGTTTCCTGTTTCTCCCTTAGATATTTCATGTGATGCACTGAAATAACTGGCTGGAGTTTACAGGTAAAATCCATTAGCTGAAAAGCTTCAAAGCCTGAGTTTTCATCACATTGATAAATGTAACTCAATTTGAAGTTAACTAATTAAATTAAAAGACATTACTAACCTTGGATTCCATACTTTACACTTTCTAATCTCCAATATATCAGGTACATATCAGGATACCCTATGAATCCCATCTTGAAACCTGTGTTTCTGATAGTTTGTGTTAAGCAGAATAAATTTCAATAGCAGATCTTCTTAAGAGATTGGAGTAGTGGCTCTTTGAAAAACATTGTATGATAATTGCCAGAATTTTATTTCCTTATTGTTTACCTTACAAAAGAGCCATTATTACTACTTCTTTATAGAAGAGGCCTTGCCACATTTTGATGTTAATACCCCCAGGAAACAAAATACTCACCACCAAAGAGTATCTTTATTTAGGTAGCTAAGTAAAATTTATCCATTTTTATTTTTGGCAGGGGTTGGAGAGGGAAAAGAACTCCCTCCAACCGTAACACTGTTGGAGAGTCATGCTGTGTTCATCTATATTCTATTTTCCACTGCAAGGGATACAAGCATTGGGAACCAGTTTCCAAGGCAGGAGTTTTGTAATAAACCTCAGTAGCATGGCTTCCTGTTAGCTATCCCAACAATAATCAGAGGATAATGACTTTCAGTCACTATCAATCAATAAATTATTCAGTTACAATTTCCCATAATTCATTGCAATTACTACCAGTAATAGAGTTGCCTCCTTTGTTTTTTGAAATTAAACTTGAACAAAGCAGTATGACTAATTACCATTTGATCTTCTTCAGTTCCCACCAATAATTTGGCCCCCCTTTTTTTGTTGTTGTTTTTTGTTCTTTTTTTTTTAAGCCGTTAAAATCTCCATTTTTAACGCAGTCTTGTAAATGACACAGGTACTCACAAGGAAAACAGCTTCAAAGGTATAAAATGGGTCAGATTTGTTTCCACACATCATGGTACAAAATTAGGACTACAAAATTCCAGAATAAACCATAATGAATAAAAAAATATAGGCTGGTAAAAATATAACAATATTTGCAGAAAACTATGAACTTCTTAACCTTGAGTCTGGGCACACTAAGGGGAGGGGAACCTCTGGGTGTCTCTCCAGAGTTACCGTGGCTAGCAGAAGACAGCAAGCACCTCTTGTGCATTTTGGACCCCACAGGGGCAAACCCAACAAGTACTCTTCATCCATGAGTGGACGAGACAGAACGTGGCTGCCCAGTGGAGAGAGAAAGCACAGGACTGCTCCCCCAGGAGAGTGTCATCACTAAGACATTACCTGCAGTTCCTACCTCTGTCCCCACTGCCCACATCTCTAGCATTTCTGGTGACCACCGTTGGCTCCAACTGGACTCATTTCCTGGTAAAGCTGTGCAAAGTGGGTTGAAGGGGGCAGCAGGAAGAACGGCTCGGCACTGGTAGGAACAAGAACATGGGACCCGAGACTCACTGCGAAGTCGCTAAGCTCAAAAAGGCAGTCCAGAATGTTCCAAAACCCCGTAAATACACTGAAGCAATAGTGTATTTACAATGGTGCCAGGAGACAGCAGCCAGAGGGTGGAGCCCATGGTCTCTGAGCAGCTGGCCAGTTCAGCTTATAAGAGGTGGACGAAGGCCTGTTCCCAGGCTGGCAGCGGTGAGTCCCTTGGAGCTGGAGTGGTTACAGGTGCAAAAAAGCTGATCTTGTTTGGAGTCACGACAGACTCAGGAGCAGCCTGGTGTGAGGTGCCCTCTGAACCTAGCCACTCTAGGGACTAGAGGACAGGGTACGGAGAGTTGTACCAGAAAAACAGATGGAGCTGAGGTCATCGGTAGAGTACTTGCCTGGCACACCTCAGCTCCTGTGAGGAAAGAGCTGCTCCAGGTGCTCTCCAAGCCTGGCACTTAATAGGGACGGAAGGGGTGGGGTGTTGGGGAGGAACAGGGTGATGGGCACCTCTTCAAGGGGCTAGGATTTTGTTTATTTTTTAACCAAATGGTGCATCACAATTTCAATTTTGAATTCTAGTTTGTACCCCTGTCTCAGTTTCTGAATTAAAAAGAAAAGACAATCATTTTTCCCAAGAGTTCAGAATAGATGGGAGAGTTATCCTGGAAAAATAGGTTGCTAAAAAAGAAAAGTTTCAATTAATGCTAAAAATACACAAACTAATGCTTTTTAAAGCATTTGCTTAGTCACTGCTCTGTGGCTGTCAAGAGACACCAAGACCAAGGAAACTCTTATAAAAGAAAGCAGTTAACTGGGGGCTTGCTTACAGCTTCAGAGGCTTAGTCCACCATCATGGTCAGGAGCATGGTTCTGTGCAGTAGCTAAGAGCTACCTCCTAATCCACAGGTGGGAGGGGGGAGGAGGAAGGGGGAAAGAGAGAGGGGGAGGGGGAGAGGGAGAGAGAGAGGGAGAGGGAGA
>JANHMN010000003.1:2292203-2342012 GCA_030674055.1 Rhabdomys pumilio | reverse complement strand
GGAGAGGGAGAGGGAGAGGGAGAGGGAGAGGGAGAGGGAGAGGGAGAGGGAGAAAGAGTTGGGGAGAGAGAAATTGGACCTGGCATAGGCTTTTGAAACCTCAAAGCACACCTTTGGAGACACACTTCCTCCAACAAGGCCACATGTTCTGATCCTTGTAATCCTTTCAAACAATTCCACTCCCTGGTGACTAAGCTTACCCATTTTAATTCAAATCACTACAGCACAAATAGGAAAAATTACCCTTTTTCATTTTGAATAAAAATGACACCCCCCCCCCCCCCCGCAGCATGAGCATATATTCAAGATACTAAATAAAAATCACTAGTGAGCTCTGGTTCTATTTCCTAACTTAGTTGTGAAGAGGGAAAGAAGTTTTTGCAAAGAACTAACTGTAGACATTCACTTAAAATTTTAGACACTTGTTTACTCTGGATACTTCTTTTTATTCCATTTCAGAGGTGTTATGAGTGGGGCTATGATGTCACCATCCTGTGGCTTCATGAAGTCCCTGAGCACATGCCACTGGATGAAGTGCTTCCCGGTGGCATCCAGACTCTTCAAGTCTTCCTTCTTACAGCACATTCAGATGAGCTGCTCTGCAAATTCTCTGGCAGGAGTTGTGACACCTGATCTTTGGTAATCGTGACCGCTTGCCTGCTCTTGCTCTTCCAATAGAAGTGAACCTTATCGATTGGATTCTTGTCTTCCATCCCATAATACACATTAATAACATCAACTATGAAATCTTCCGCCTTCAGTTCAGCATCCAGGGCCATTTCAGGTTTGGCGCTGGCAACTTCTTGGAGAAGCTGTTCTTATTCTTCCTTCGTAATCTTCTCAGACTTTGGCTGGGTCTCACCCAAATACTTGTATAGATTGCGGGATTCAATGTTCCTTAAAATGCTTTGGGCCTCAGACAACTGTGGATCCAAAGAGTATAAAATGTCCAGAAAAATGTTATCTACCAGCTTAGTGAAGGCTTCCATGTCATCGATGGCTGTGGGAATGTGAAAGTTCTTCCTGGCAGTCCCTATAATCTCCAAGTAGGGATCTGCATTGAGGGAAGCTTCTGCAATCATTTTATCAATGAGATTGCCTATTTTGTGCTGATAAGCTCTGCAGTGTACACAGTTACATGTATGAAACATGTCACACAGATTTCCAACCTTCTTTTCTCATGTACAAATGTGCTTCACCCTACAGGAACAGTTCGTCCTTTATACAGACAGCCACAAACAATCTGTGACTGGTATTACATATAGGTGGTCCCATAATTTGTTCCTTGGTAAAGGTAATATCTTCTTCAGAGACGAGATTATAGTTTTTCATGACAAGTTTGAGTTCCTTAGAATTAACCAGATGGTCAAACATCTCAATAGAGCCCTGTTCATGCCTCCACATTTTGTCTGGGCAAGCAAGTGGGATAAATCTTCCATCAGGCATATGAGAAAATAGCCCATGACCTAGGTCATGGCAGAGCCCCACAATCTGAACACAGAGCATATCTCTCTCACTGATCTGCAGCTTTCGCTGTTTTTTCCGGCAAGTGCTCGAAGGAGGCAGCCTGCTAGGTACCCTACTCTGAGACTGTGTTCAAACCTATTGTGTGACACTCCAAGGAAAACATAGTAGCTACCTTCCGACTGCTTGATGTAGCAAAGCCACTGGAGCTGAGGTGTGTCAATGATTCAGATAAGGAGAGGGTGGATCTCAATATGGCCATGAATAGAATCATTAAATACCTTCATTAGAACACTCTTAGACTGACTCAGTTTTCAGATACATTCTATCATCTTCTTCCTCTCCTCCAAAGAACTTATTCCCAGATTTTTGAGATGATTCTCATCTAAAAAAGGCAGAAATAAACCAGTGATTTTATTCTCTCAGAAGACATCCAGCACTTTTTTCTCTCTGAAACCGTGTTTCTCTAAGAAGCACACGTCCTCCATATTCCAGGTTCAGAGGTCCTTGCTTTGGGAGTCAGGGTCTGCTGACTGGTTAGCTCCTGCAGCAGGAGTGCTCTGTGTTGTTCTTGGGCTGCCATCACAGTGGGGCCACTTAGCCAGCTGCTCCAAGCCTGCTCTCTCTCTGCATGGCTACCCAGTTTGCCACTTTGGATATTAAGTTGTATTAGTAATAAATGGAGGCTGTAGATATTTTGAAGCCATGCTGAATTGGCAAGTAATTGCACTCACATAATTCACCCTGCTCTCAGTCAAGAGCATTATGTTGCCTAAATGATGCTAGATTAAAATCAATTAAAAAGATGACTTGGTTTTGTTTATCATGTACTTTTATAATTTATCTTACAGCTGTTTCTCAAGTACTTCATATGAGGAATGCATACGAAGCAGATATAAGTCCATTGAAAAACTTGATGCATCTCAAAACTCTTTTTGGAATGCATTATCTACTAACAGGCTTGTTAAATTAATTCTGCAATGATAAGCCTCAAGATGGTCCTAAGAACTTTCTAAACTTCCAGAATTGTGCTTAGGTTTAAGTAGGATAAAACACATGGCTGGAAGTAATGTTTTAGCGTCAAAACAGCAGAGGAAAGCCATACTTATCTGGTAACACTAAATGCAAAAATATTCATGAAAATTCTTGTCATCGAAAATCAAAAAATGTGAATCACTGAAATGCCTTCCTCAGTTTAATTGTAAGAGATTTTGTGTTAAAGTACAACGAACATGCTTTTCTCTATGGCAGACTCCAAGCTAGTCTGCTCCCATGAAGACTACACATCTTGACCTGTCCTAGAGGAACCTTAGAGCAAGCTGTAAGAAGTCTCTCCCACAACCCTAGCCCCCAGAGCTGCAGTTGGGAGCCCGAGGAACTCAGGACCCATCACCCACCCAAACACCTCACTCCGGAATACCACTTCCCTTCTGCCTCTCTCTTGGTCCCTTTGAATGGGGCAGACTTCTAGCTACTCTGCTCCCATGAAGACTCCACATCCTGACAATCCTAGAGGAACCACTGCACTCAGAGCAGCAGGATTTCAGGATCCCAGAGGCAGCCTGAGTCCCAGGTACTCTTCTACTCAGGAACTCAGGATCACAGGATCACTGAGACAGCTGGACTCTGAGGAGTTCTCACACAAGCAAGATAACTGAAAAAACAGGCTCCAGTCAGATACAGCGAGGGCAGGTAGCACTAGAAATAACCATATGGCAAAAGGCAAGCACAAGTATATAATCAACAGAAACCAAGGTTACTTGTCATCATCAAAGCCCAATTCTCCCACCATAGCAAGTCCTGCACACATCACACCAGAAAAGTAGGATTCATATTTAAAATCACTTCTCATGATGATGATAGAAGACTTTAAGAAGGACATAAATAAGTCCTTTAAAGAAATACAGGAGAACACAGGTAAATAGGTAGAATCCCTTAAAGAGAAAACATAAAAATCCCTTAAAGAATTGCACAAAAACACAACCAAACAAGTGAAGGATTAAAGAAACCCATCGAAGATCTAAAAATGAAAGTAGAAACAGGAAAGAAATCTCAAAGGGAGACTACCCTGGGGACAGAAAACCTAGGAAAGAGATCAGGAGTCATAGATGCAAGCATCACCAACATAATACTTGAGATAGAAGAGAGAATCTCATGTGCAGAAGACACCATGGAAAGCATAGACAAGTGTCAAAGAAAATGCAAAATGCAAAAAGCTCCTAACATAAAACATCCAGGAAATCCAGGACACAATGAGAAGACCAAACCTAAGGATAATAGGTATAGATCAGAGTGAAGATTCCCAACTTAAAGGGCTAGTAAATATCTTCAACAAAATTATAGAGGACAACTTTCCTAACCTAAAGAAAGAGATGCCCATGAACATACAAGAAGCCTACAGAATTCCAAATAGACTAAACCAGAAAAGAAATTTCTCCTGTTGCATAATAATCAAAACATCAAATGCACAAAACAAACAAAAAAAAAAATAAAAGCCATAAGGGAAAAAGCTCAAGTAACATATAAAGGCAGACCTATCAAAATTATACCAGACTTCTCACCAGAAACTATAAAAGCCAGAAGATCCTGGACTGATATCATGTAGACCCTAAGAGAACACAAATGCCAGCCCAGACTACTATACCCAGCAAAACTCTCAATCACTATAGATGGAGAAACCAAGATATTCCATGACAAAAACAAATGTACCCAATATCTTTCCACAAATCCATCCCTACAAAGGATAACAGATGGAAAACTCTAACAGAAGGAGGGAAACTACAACATAGAAAAAGCAAGAAAATAATCTTCCAACAAACCCAAAAGAAGATAGCTACACAAACATAATCATACCTCTAATTACAAAAATAACAAGAAGAAACAATCATTTTTCCTTAATATCTCTTAACATCAATGGACTCAATTCCCCAATAAAAAGATGTAGACTAACAGACTGGATACATAAATAGGACCCAACATTTTGCTGCATATAAGAAACACACCTCAGTGACAAAGACAGACACTACCTCAGAGTAAAAGAATGGACAACAATTTTCCAAGTAAATGGTCCCAAGAAAAAAGCTAGAATAGCCAGTCTAATATCGAAGAAAATCGACTTTCAGCCAAAAGTAATAAAAAAAAAATAAGGAAAGACACTTCATACACATCAAAGGAAAAATCTACCAAGATGAACTCTTAATTCTGAACATCTATACCCCACATGCAAGGGCACCCACATACATAAAAGAAACTTTACTAAAGCTCAAAGCACACATTGCACCTCACACAATAATGGGAGATTTTAACACCTCACTCTCAGCAATGGACAGATCATGGAAACAGAAACTTTTTAGTTATTAGGGAAACAGTGAAACTAACAGAAGTTATAAACCAAGTGAATTCAACAGGTATCTCTAGAACATTTCATCCTAAAACAAAAGAATATACCTTTTTCTCAGAACCCCATGATACCTTCTCCAAAAGAGACCACATAATTGGTCACAAAATAGGCCTCAACAGATAAAAAAAGATCGAAATAATCCTTTGCATCCTATCAAATCACCAGAAACTAGCTGGTCTTCAATAATAATAATAATAATAATAATAATAATAATAATAAATAATGGAAAGCCCACATATACCTGGAAACTGAACAACGTTCTACTCAATGATGACTTGATCAAGGAATAAATAAAGAAAAAAATTAAAGACTCTTTAGAATTTAATGAAAATGAAGACTCATCATACCAAAACTTACGATCACAATGAAAGCTGGTACAACCACTCTGGAAATCAGTCTGGCAGTTCCTCAGAAAATTGGACATAGCATTACCTGAGGATCCAGCTATACCACTCCTGGGCATATACCCAGAAGATGCTCTAACATATAACAAGTACATATGCTCCACTATGTTCATAGTCACCTTATTTACAATAGCCAGAAGTTGGAAAGAACCCAGATGTCCTTCAACAGAGGAATGGATACAGAAAATGTGGTACATTTACACAATGGAGTATTACTCAGCTATTAAAAACAATGAATTCATAAAATTCTTAGGCAAATGGGTGGAACTAGAAAATATCATGCTGAGTGAGATGACCCAATCACAAAAGAACATACATGATATGGACTCACTGATAAGTGGATATTAGCCCAAAAGCTCGCAATACCTAAGATACAACTCACAGATCACATGAAGCTCATAAAGAAGAAAAACCAAAGTGTGGGTGCTTCAATCCTTCTCAGAAGGAGTAACAAAATACTCATGAGGGCAAATATGGAGACAAAGTGTGGTGTAGAAACTGAAGGAGGGGCTGTCTGGAGACTGCTGCACATGGGTATCCTTCAAATGTGCAGTCACCAAAGGCAGACACTGATGTGAATGCCAGGCAGTGCAAGCTGACAGGAGCCTGATATTGCTGTCTCTTTAGACAGAGTCTGACATATACAGAGGCAGATGCTCACAGCTAACCACTGATTTGAGCATGGGGTTCCCAATGGGGGAGTTAGAAAGAAGACTGAAGGAGCTGAAAGGGTTTGTGACCCCATTGGGAGATCAACAATACCAACCAACCAGACTTCCCAGGGTCTAAACCACCAGCATGTGAGCATACAGGGAGAGACCCATGGCTCCAGCTGTGTATGGAAGGGAGGATGGCATTGTTGAGCATAGGTGGGAGAGGAGGTCCTTGGTCCTGTGAAGGCTGGATGCCCCAGTGTAGGGGAATTCCAGGGCAAGGAAATGGGAGTTGGTGGGTGGGGCACATCCTCATAGAAGCAGGAGGATGGGGGGATAGGGAGTTTCTGGGTGTGTGGAGGGGAATGGGGAAAGGGGATAACATCTGAAATGTAAATAAAATATCCAATAAAATAATAAATAAATAAATAAATAAATAAATAAACTGACAACCATTAAAAAAAATACAATGAACATTTACAGTAGTGCTGCTGTTGTTGCTGTTGCTGCTGCTGCTACTTTAGCTGTCCTTTGTTTTTGAGTAGTATACAATTCTGATGTACAGAGTCCTTAAAAACACAAAATCTTGCGTTGCTTCAGGTCACTCACTTCCACCATGATAACCACCTAGTCTCAAGCAAAATTGTTGAATCTACTCCTAGATGTGTGTTAGCTTCATGAGCTAAGTGAACTTCTTCCTTTCCTTATAGACAGCATTCTGTAAAGTCTTTTCCATTTCTGATTTTACCAATAGTTGTGTCTTTCAATTTCTAAAACATTTCTATTTTGCAGCATAAAAGGGAGGCCACCCAACAATAGCCACGCAGATTATTCATCTCTTATCTTTTACAAATATATCTGCCATATCTGATATCATAACAGAAAAAAGAACCTCTCCTAACTTAGTCTTTACATGTATTTTTTAAAGAATGCACCTAAAAAGATCAACTTATTATTTTTATCTTTAATCTTAATTTTTATCTTAATTATTTTTATTTTTATGCTTGGTAAAAATCTTTTAGATCTGTTGCAATACAAAATAACACAGCATTTTTCCTGATTTGGAAATGAACAAAATCTACATTCAAAGCCATGAAACTCGCCTACAACATACAGAGAGAATTTTGTGATGTTTCAGATTTGCCCATCAAATACATTTTTGCAGAAATGTGAAACGAAAACAGATTCAGTAGGAAGATAAATATCTATTTTAAACTTTATTTTGTGCCATAAGAAAAATGCATCTCATCTTATGGCACTAAAAGAAAACTTATATTGCCTATTAAAATTAGAAATCTAGAAGAAATGTTGTTTTTCCTTTTGAAAGTGAAAGGCTGGGGGAGAAAATGAATAAAATGTTTAGTATACAGAGTCAGCAAACTCAGAATTCATGAAACTTTCCCAAAATCACTACTCAAGCGTCTTGGGAGAAGTCAATTCATTAACCTAGACTTTGTCCCATTATTAAGCAAAAACGAGGCCACTATCTATCTTCTCATTGTATTTCAAAACTTATTGATTTATATACACAACAGAAGGATGATGGATTCGCTTTGGTTCGTTAGTGTTTTGTTTGAGGTGGATCCTTTTAGTGTTGTCCTTAAACTTTCATAGCAAGTTGCAGTAAGACTAGATGTACCATCTACTGAGGTTATGAGAAGCGATTCAAAGGCAGGCAACAGTCAGAGACAACACCTGCTCCTGTTGTTAGAGGTCCTACACCAAATGGCATCAATGAGGGTGACCTTAGCTAAGACTCCTAGCAACGGGAAATACGGAACCTGAAATGACCACCTCCCTGTAACCAAGCAAGACTTCCACTGAAGGCAGAGGAAACTCAAGCAGTTCACTTGCTGCTGCTGCCTGCTGTTCTGGGTGTAGAACTGTCAGCTCCTTTTACAGCACTCTGCTTGGATGCCGCCATGTTTCCCGCCAGGACAATAATATCCTCTGAAACTGTCAACCAGCCCCAGGTAAATGTTTTCCTTTATAAGAGTTATTGTGGACATGGTGTCTCTTCAAAGCAATAAAACCCTAAGGCACAACATAACACGGTCATCAATAAAGCAAGTATTTTCCTACCCAGATATATCTTGTAAAGGGTTCTAAACAAGGCAGCAACATTCTCAAAGTATACAACAGAAAGTATCACTCCAACAATACAGGAAACGATTCAAAAGAATTCCAGCTGCAAGCCAGGCATACCGGCACACTACTTTAATCCCAGCACTCAGGGGACAGAGGCAAGCAGATCTCTGTGAGTTTGAGGCCAGTCTGGTCTACAGAGTAAGTTTAGGGACAGCCTGAACTACACAAAGAAAACCTGTTTTGAGAAACACAGCAAACAAAGAAACAAACAAACAAAAATTCCAGTTGCTGAGGACTGGCCTAAATTAGATAACAGGACATTCAACAGGAAGAAGAAGTCTAAGACGCTAAGATAGTAGGAAGTGCTCCAGCCATAGTTATGGAGTAAGGTAGGTGGCTCACAGATTGCTGGTAAACTACAGTCATCCACCGAACCAAGTAAAATAGGTGGGAAGCAAACATGGAGACTCTTAAACACAGAAAATTGTATATTTTATCTTTGAATAGCCTGTGAGGTATGAAGAAGAGAGACAGATTGTAATAGCATATTTATTACATCTGAAAATATCCTTAAAAAGCACACTGCAGAGAAAGAAACAGGGCTGAAATCAAAATTAAATGAAGAAGCTAAACTTTTAAGTAATGATTGAGAAAGACATTTCAGTCACTTCATGGTCTTGTGGCTAAGATCAAGTGAGAAAGAAATGACTGGAAAAGGAACTAAAGCCAAGGTTTCTAAGTATGTTGCCTTGGGCAAGTTACGTTGGCTCCGTGTGAATTCCAATTTTCTCAAAGAATAACTTGAGGGTAGTCATGTATAACTGACAGGAGAGTCAATCAAATTATTCACAGTCACGTGATGATTTCAGGTTTCAGTCACTGAATGTGAGTGTTAAAGTTCTTTAATCTAGACATAAAATGTTTTTATTAAAGAAGCAGGCAAGGCACAGGAGGAGAAAATATACATTTTAAATGTAGAAATTGAAGCAATGTGTGATGTAAGGAACAAAATTCTGTAGGAAAATGGATTTGGATTTCTTGCCTAATTGAGGGCAATTTACTTAACCTATCAAATCCACTAGGTTTAAACGTAGCTGCCATTCAGCTTCCTGCTCCTATGGGAAACTGCATAATAGCTCATGTCAATATGCCGAAACAGGGAGACTTAGCTTTCTCCACCGTATATCTTCACTTCTCCAATGTACTGTACCAGACATAATTGTCCGGTACAACACTTCCTGAAGGACTTGGGGTATCATTATAAGCATCAGTTCATGTTACATGTCTGAAATGCAATGTAGCTACAAATGTAATAGATAATCGGGTGAAATGAACCACTGATGTAACACAGCTGGCCTAATTTTGTCACATGCATGATACTGAATTTGCAGGACTTTGAGATGATTTACCAGGTGTGTGTGTGGGGGTGGGGCGGACGGCAGTCTTTCTAATATGTGATATCATACTCGCAAGATAAACAAATGTTACAGTGATCCATCTACCGCTCAACCCTCATATATGTGTGTTATTCTGTAGCAAAAATAACTTCTTTATGTATCTGATCTTGTCTCTTGTAAGTGAAGCCTAGAATCTATACTGCACTCTACAGCACAGCACTTTTCTACATTTGCTTCCACAATCCTGTAATAACCCAAAGAGTCTGGCTCATTGGAATTTGCAGTTTCTCTTCTGGTTAAGACTTTAATCCCAACATGTTTCTTTTGCCTTAAAAATTTGTATTTGATGATACTAGGATCCACCATGTCTTGCTGCTAGGTAGGGAGTCCAAGAATCAGCAACTGGTGGAAAGACAGTTGATGAATAGCCTATGACTTCATCTGTGGACAGATCTGAAGGGAGCTCTGGGGCTAACTAAGTTAGATTCTGCTTACAGGATGTATGAAGAGACAGAGTGACAAACTGTGTCAAACAGTATTGGAGTGATTATAAAATATAACACTATAGGAAATATGGAGTTTGGGAGAGACTAGAAATGACCGATGAGAACTGTGCTGTATAGACTTGATTCTGGTGTGTGGAATAGAGCAGAAGCAGAGTTGCTGAGGGTTGTCGAGTGTGTATGTGTGTGTGTGACTGTGTGGGTGTGTATCTATATGTAAATGTGTGTTTACCTGTTTGTGTATGTGTGGTCTCTGTGTGTGTCTGTGTATGTCTCTGTGTATGTGTCTTTTAGTGTGTCTGTGTGGGAAATGGTGTCTGTGTTTGTGGGTGCTTACGCAGGTGTTTGTGTTTGTGAGACAGAACCAGAGAGAGAGAGAGACAGAGAGGAGAGAAGAGGCTAGTGAGGAAAGTAAGAAAAAAGAAAGACAAGGGCAAAAGTTGGAAGCATCAACTGAAAGGATCACATGCAGCTCCCCACTGGCAAACATTAGGCTGAGCTCAGAGAATCCTGCAGAAGAAGAGTGGTAATGATTACAAGATTCAAGGACACCACAAGAAAGCCCACAGATTCAATTAACCTGGACTCTCAAAGGATCACAGAGATTCAACTGAAAATCAGGGAGCCTGCATGGGTCTGACCTAGGTCCTCTGCATATACATTATGGTTGTGTACCTTCAAGTTCTTGTAGGTCTCCTAACAGTGGGAGTGGGGACTGTCTGTGATATTTTGCCTTCTTTTGAGAGTCTTTTCCTCATACTGGGTCACATCATTCAGCTTGAATATGAGGTGATGTGCCTAGTCTTTTTGTCACTTGTTATGCAATGTTTGGTTGACGTCCCTGGGAGGCTTGCTCTTTTCTTCAGAGTAACTGGGGAGGAGTGGATCTAGGAGGTAGAAGAAGTAAAGGAGAAGGGATTGGGAGGAGAGAACAAGGGGAAACTGGTGAGGGTATGCAGTATATGAGAGAAGAATTCAAAAATAAGCAGAACAGACAAGAGGATAAGGAGAGACAGAAGAGAAAAATGATAGTACATCAATTATTCCAAAAGATGCTGATGCCTGTGTTTTCATAGATGTCATATATATATATATATATATATATATATATATATATATATATATGCACTTCTATATATGCTCTCATTCTCTGGCTCTGGCATTTTCCTACACAGCAAACCTTCTTTATTCTCACTAATCTTCATTCTTCAGGGCTACTTTTCTTGCCCACATCTCTTTGTTCTCTGTGCCCTTTTACTCATGGTCTCTACTCTTGGTCCCTTCTTTGAAAGTTTTCAGAATTCTCTTATCATTTGAAAGCAGATAGAGCTCATATATCTGTTGTCTAGGGAGGTTTCTCAAATCTACACAGTCCATGCTGCCTTGTTTGTTCTGTTTCTTCTTTTTCTCTGAAGAGTGATGTGATCTAGAAATTGTTCATGTATTACTGCAACTTAGGTAATTCTGAGAGCCTGTAACAATTCACAAGGCCAGGATATGGGAAGCTGGAAGTTCATTCAGGAAGAATTTAATGTCCTCCTAAATGGTCAACAGTCTGTGTCTAGCCTTAGGGACCATAGGAACATCCAAGTTCAGCAGAGATTTCTCACAGCTCCAAAGAAAACTAAGAACTAACCATTCTGAAATAGGTACAACATAAATATTCAAAATAGATAGATAATAGATAGATGATAAATATATAGATAGATAGACAAGTAAAAATTAAATTGATAAAATTTTCTGTTTATTGTGCTCATATATGAATCACTAAGCTAAAGACAACAGGCAACTATGCTACCAAAAAATGTGAATTCTGCAAGAAACATAACCCCTAATTTTCAAATTTTCTGACACTATTCTTCTCTCAGTTCTATCAGTTGGTATCTGGAGCTAATAGGCGTCACAAAGAGGAAAGATCAAATGCCTAAATGTAAGCTTCAAGCTCCTTCGTAAATTTAGATGATGACCAAATGGGACCCTTTCCTGTGATGTCTACAGGACATTTGAAAGAGCTAAGAGTTGGAAATGATCTAATCACACCAGAGATCTGAATTTGTAAGGTCTCAGTACAACCATTTATTTAACTATATGAATACATTATAACTAAGTGGGCAAAGTACAAAAGAATTATTTGCCCAAACTCTAAGGAAATAAACAGAACTGAGGGGCTTACCAGTGTTTGTCATTGTAACAAAGTACCAAGGCAGAACAGTCTAAGGAAGGTAAGAGTCCTGTCCTTTTCACTCCAAGTTTCAGATAGTTCCACTGATGGTAGGTCCATGTAACTCCTCCTAATCCAAATTATAGGTTCAAATACTTCTTGAAAGCTTAGAAGTTTTTGCTTACAATTCCATGAGTTTGTAAAAGGATCATAAACTAGCAACCAGTCTGCATTGAGGAAACATTATGTCACACACTGATAGTGTTAAAAGTCATCCTCCTTTATTGCTGGGGTCAGGCAAACAATATGATGTTTACAATGTACAATTAGGTGTACTTAGCTTCTCGTTATTTTTCTTCATGTTTTAGGAATACATAAAGAAGAGCATGTATGTTTGTATACATGTATGGATGGATGAATTAGTGGATAGATAGATTGATTGATAAGTTACTGTCTTAGGGATTTGCTGCTGTGAACAGACACCATGACCAATGCAAGTCATAAAGGACAACATTTAATTGGGGCTGGCTTACTGGTTCAGAGGTTCAGTCCATAATCATCAAGGCAAAAACATGGCAGTATTCACGCTGGCATGGTACAGGAGGAGCTGAGAAGTTCTACATTGTCATCTGAAGGCTGCTAGTGCTCTCAATTCCAAGCACTAGGGTGAGGGTCTTAAGCCCATACCCACAGTGACACACCTACTCCAACAAGGCTATACCTCCTAATAACTGGGCCAAGTATATTCAAACCATCACAAATACCGTTATTAATTTCTCTGATTCTCTCAGACTGGATGTTGGATTCAGTTTCAGCTATATAGAAAAGAAGGAGAGAAAAAAATAACCCTGCCTTAAGGAAGCATGAAGACCGACTAGGTTTTTGGAGAAAGTATTACATTTCATGTAGTTTATCAGAGTGATACTTCAAAAATAAGACTGTGGCTTTCCCCTCTATTGTATTTTTGTACAGCTTCCTTTTTTATTAATAAACTATAAAGCAGGAGAGAGAGTCAGAGGCCGGAAAGATATTTCAGAAGTTTAGAGCCCTTACAGAGGACCTGGATTTGTTTGTTGTCATTCATGTAGTGGGTTACATCCTCTGAAATTCTAGATCTATTGGTCCTAACACCTTTTTTGATCTTTGTGGGTTCCTGCTTAAACAGAAATATACTCACACACACACACACACACACACACACACACGCACATGCACACGCACACGCACACACACACACACACACGCGCACACATGCACACACACACACACACAAGAACACACACCATTAAACAAATATACTTTTGAAAAGAACTAGACTTATCATTTTCTTCTATTTGTCAATTTATAACTATATGTAACACTCACTGAGAAATTTGAGAAAAATGGAAAATACAGACACCACACAGACATATGTATTTTGTTTTGCCTTCCATTTATGCTGGAGCTTGTGATTGTAGTTCCATTTGGTTCAAAAGTGTATCCCAGTTTTTAAAAGCATCAAAGGTCTCAAGACAACTTTTCTGTGGGTAAAAGCAGAGTTATGTGTACTGGTCTTCAGAAGTCAACATAGACTATTGATTAGGTCAATGCTCCAAAGCTGGTTCCTGTTGAGGGATAACGAGAGAAAATGAATAAAGCAATTGCTTGTTTCTTTTTTGTAGCTTAGTCACAAATTAACAGCCACTAATACATGGTGTCATGCCATGTTTGCAACACTGTTTTTTCTATAAAATTGCAAGGATTTGAATGTTGATGTCAGTGACAAATTTATATTGAAAATCCTTAATACAGAAATGAGACACAGGGCCTTTAATAGATGACTATCCTAAATGCTTTGTCTATATACAAAAACCCCTACGGGACTACTTAGATCCTTTGAGGGCTTCTTTCTCTGCTACCTATGTTATAAGGATAGCTAAAAATGGAAGATCTACAAAAAATAAGTTTTCTTCGGTTACTGATCATTTTGATGCTTTGATTTAGGTTTCTAGGAACCAGGATCATGAAATAAAATTCCTTCCGTTTAGAAAATGCCAGGTCTTAGATGATGTGTTATAGCAGTGAAAAACAAATAAGATATCAGTAAACTAAATTTGTGTGGCATACAATATATAATTTTAATGGTTTATAAATATGAAACTCAGAG
This sequence comes from Rhabdomys pumilio, assembly GCA_030674055.1. NCBI lineage: Eukaryota > Metazoa > Chordata > Mammalia > Rodentia > Muridae > Rhabdomys > Rhabdomys pumilio. The sequence continues at coordinate 2,327,796 of JANHMN010000003.1, read as the reverse complement.
GACATTAGCTATGTTTGCATAAAGCTACAACTATTACCACTATTTTTATTACTGTTCATTTTTCAACAGGAATAGAAAACCAAAACCACTCAAAACCCAAAACAAACAAAATCTTTCAATGTAGCTCAGTTCAAGGCATCTTTCTAGGAACAAATGACCATTTGAGGAGTCTTATGGAAACCTAATACCGAAGAAGCTTCCTAAAATATATACACATATAAAGGCAATTTTAATGAAATCACCAAATAATGGGGAAAACAGAGCACCACTTGGACATGTCTCATCACCAAATGAAGTCTTCAGCACCAGAAATGGGTTACATCTAATCATGTTCTTGCCAAGGGTGTCCCAGGGAAATTCCCCAACAACCCAGGCTATTGGTTGCTCACCCAAAACTGATGGCAAATAGTGTGGTGGTGTTAAACGCAGTAGGTGATAGTAAATATGGAGATTTTTGAGTGGTTAATGTGATATTGGATTTGTCAGCACTAAATGGGACCTATATTAATACTCCAAGGCTTAAGGAATTCCAAGAAGGTGATAAGGAAAAATAGCGGGATGAGAGAACTCATAGCAAAAATGGCTAGTTTACAGGACCTAAATAAGACTGGGCCCTTCAGCATTCCATCATGGATAGAATGCAGTTCATTAGTCACCATTCTTCTCAGAGGAGTTATAGGCAGCTAGAGACTACATAGGAGGAAAAATCCTATTTCTCTGCATTATAGCCGCTGATTAAAAAAAAAAAAAAAAACTCAAGCAAATTCTGTCCACACATCTTTAGACAGGAAACCTAATTAAAACTAGCCTGTCACACATAAGAAGAAAAATGACATGAAAGTAGGAAGCCAAGTTGTGAAGAATGGATTTCATGAAAGGAGGAAAGGAGAGAGAGGATAGTGGGTGGGAGACATCGATCAAGGGATATTATAATATGTCCAAAATTATAAAATAAATAATTTTAAAGAGAATGCTGTTATGAATATCATTTTAATAATATCTATGTAAGCCTCTGCTTTCATTTTTGCATATATCCCTAGGAGTGGAATCGTTGGTTAATATAGAACTTTTTGTTTAATGGAGAAATGGCCAAATTGTTTTCCTTAGTAACTTCAGCATGTCATATTTCATTGTAAAACTTAAGGACCTTATTTTCTCCCACATCCTCACTTGCTGTTTTCTGTTTGGCATTTATTTTTTTTCTTTTTATTTCTTTTGTTTTGTTTCATAATGAACTCAATGTCTCACACAAGCTAGGAAGAGCTCTACCATTAAGTGGCCAGCCCTGTCCTTTAAGTCTCGCCTTCTTTTAAGAGAAAAGCGTCATGATGTTATTCATGCTGTTCATCCACTCATTTTATCGCCCAAGTTGTGCCTAATCTTGAGGTCTTCATGCCTTAATTTCTAATGTGTATTCTGAATTAGGCCTATTTCCATTTTTTTCATCTTCTTAGCAGTCATCCTAAAGAGAATGAAGTGGTCTTATATTGGTTTTACCCAGTACTTCTGACTTCAATGGAAATTGGTGGCTGTATGTTAATTTTTTGTTGATGAGTGTCCCCTTAAGGCATCAATGCTGACTCATAAATGCCATTGTGGCAGCACTGAGAGGTGGTGAATAATTAACCTGCAGAGAGGGATTGATGAGTGATGTAGGGAATGTCCTTGAAGATGATAGTAAAACTACCTACACTGTAACTCATTTCTAGGCCTTGAGGTGAACACTTTTCCCACACAGTTATGGCTCGCCATACACCACCAAACTAATGGCCTCCAGCCAACAATCATCTGAGAACTACAAAATTATGAGCCAAAGTAAATATTTTCCTTTTACAAGCTTTCAAAGTGTTTATTTCAGTGACTGGAAGCTGATGATATGTCTACCTAGAATGTATCTCTTCCACCTTCCCTCCTGAATTTTACATTTTACTTACATACTTTCACTTCTGAATTATTAGCCACATTCTCAGATCCAGATTATGAGGCTCTTAGGTGAGCCAAAAATTTCATAGAATTGTCCAATACTGATCTTGGTTCAGAACAGATTCAAATCAACTTAAAAGATGCCCTCTTCTCTTTGAACTGTATCTCATCTTTACCACGAAGCTGTGCTTATCTTTAACTAAAATCAATTAGACCATAAACTGAAACCAAAATGACGTGAGCAGAGAGAAAGAAATACCCAAATCCTTAATGATGCAATAAAGCCAAGTCAGGCAAACCTAGATGTCACTCTGTGACTGTCATCCCCAGAGAGGTAATGAAATAAAGTTTATATTTGAGCCAAAATGTGATGTTTTTCTCATAGTAATATATAGAAGTGCCCTAATTTGTCTTCTGTAATCATAATAGGAGATTTCAAACATGAAGTAGAAAATGAGCTGAATCATAAAATTGGTTAATTTTATAGTAGCATACACAGATGAGTGAATGCTCTTAAATGTAGAATATGACACTTTTGTGGTTTCAAATGAGAAGAAAAAAAGGAAGAAAGGAAGAAAGGAAAGAAGGAAGGAAGGAAGAAAGGAAGGAAGGAAGGAAGGAAGGAAGGAAGGAAGGAAGGAAGGAAGGAAAACAGGAAACTATTCCTAAATTCAGAAGAAATTAAAATACTAAATACATAGCTTAGAAATGTTTACTTATTTTTATTTTATGTGTATATGTATTTTGCCTGCATGTATGTCTGTGGGAAAGTATCAGATCATGGAATTGCAGAAAAGAATAAGCTGCTATGTGAGTGCTGGGAATTGAACCCCAGTCCTCTGGAAGAACAGTCAGTGCTTTAAGCAATGAGCCATCTCTACAGACCTCCTAAAACATGGCTTTTAAAAAAAATATTGAATATTTTATTTACATTACAGATGCCATCTTCTTTCCCCATTTCCCTTCCCTAGAAAACCCCTATCCCATCCCCCCTTCTCCTTTTTGCTTTTATACAATTTTTTAATGTTAATCAAAGGCTTTATAAGTTTGGTAATGCTCAATAACAAGATGCCCATACACTCAGAAGTGTAACCCAATACCCAACCAAGATATATCAACTATCTTTGACTGGCAGAGACACTCAAACATCTGCCTCCATGTTCCCAACCCCTTCCCCCCTCTCTCTCTCTTTCTCTCTCTCTTGTTACCTAGCTCCTCCTCTCCTTCTCCTCCTCCTCTCCTTACTACTCCTACCTTAGCTCCTCCTACATATCACCCTTCCTGTTAAAATAAAACTTTTCTCTTAAAATACATTTAGACCATAACTATACCAATCTGTATCAGTAAGGTACAAGATAGACCTAATACCTAGTCCATCATTTTGTTGACTAACCAGAACCTCTGTCATTCCTCCTAACTAAAAGACTTAGTTCTGAACCTGGCTTTTTTTCTTGGCTTTATAATGAATGTCAGCTGAAAACCATCCTGTCAAATCTTTTCTTTCAAAGTAAATAGCCAGGATTGGCTATAAGACTATAAGTCTTCAAACCCATCAGAAATCCAGAATGACTGAGTTAACTGAAATTATGTAAGCACAAAGCATAGCTTCTAAAACTTAGTCAATTTATAGAGACTGCTGAACACCTGGACAGTCCCTATACTACAAAACGTTAGAGCATCTGATCTTCAGCCTTCTGGCCCAGGATCATCTGACAGACCTAGTGATGCAGAATTATTAAGGGCTGATTACTCTGTCTTGGCAGATATAATTAGTCGACTATTCTGCAAGTGTGTCATTTTCTGGACAATGATTTGTTTATAGATGAAAAGAGGCAATTCTTGCCTAGTGGCTGTCTCACCACAACTGGAGCAGCTCCAAAGATTCTCAATTTCTTCTTAGAATCCAAAACAGGAAGCTGTCAGGAGCAGATAGGTCTCTAATCAAAATAAGCATTAATACAGAAATGTTTGTAACGTTAATTCTGTGGACTTCTGATGTAAAATGTGGCTTATGAATCCTGATTTTATTTAAAAAATAAATTTCAAAAATGAAACAATCCACTTTAAAACATAAAAAACGGAAATAAGCAAGGGCAACACATAGGCTTCCTAACACCTATCTCCAAGCTCAATGAGATAATTCAGTCCTTTATTTACTCACGGGTTCCTCTGCTGAAAATCTATGAAAAGTTGGCATAAGCTTTTCCTTGGAGTCATTAATTGAGGTAAACTGGATGTTCATTTAAGATTTAGGATGCTCATATTTCCCTGCCATTCTCATTTGATCTCTCCCTCCTGCCTTGCAGTCAGTTGTGTTTAATTCACACAAAGAAAAGCTTCTCACATCACCACTGACACATGCATTATCCAGCCCACCCTTCTTATCACTCCTCTAGCACTGGGAATAAATGCCAAGAAACCTCAATTTTTGGCAAAGCGTGAGAGTTTCACTTGCAGCAGGAAGAACTGACTTGTCTCCCATTTCAGATCATTCTGGGGTGGAAAAGGCCACAATTTAATGGCCTTCCTGAAATAATGCTTGGTGACTGAAGCTGGATTGCTCATTTAGAATATGCCATTCAGATCAACTCTCCACATATGTCAACCACAGTGCCCCCTGGGAAGCACTTAGTCTAAGTAATAATATGAGGAAATGTCCTATCACTGGATGCAATATAAGCATGAAAGGTTGAGATATAAATGACTCTGCTAAAAGGCTCCAGTTTGGATTTATGATATACAGGTCAAGCATCATTTTCAAGAAAGCATTAAAATATAGAACCTAATATCTCTTTGGGGCCTTATCCTTTCAATGACATTTGGCAAATTGTTCTTTAAGGCCAGGCCTATACTTGAAAGTGTGTTATCTAGCTTGCCCTCCTGGAGCTGCTGTGAGACTCTTACCTTAGTTTTAAAGCAGCCAGAGCTGAATATAGATAAGGACAAGGATGACCAAATGTAAATGCAGTTGTCATTTCCAATGTTCACAGAAAATGTTAAATCAGAAGCTATTGTCTTCAAGTCTGGATAGTTCATAGGTGCAACGGTTAAAAACATCCCCAAAGCCACATTGTGTGACCTGAAGTTAGGTTAAAAGATTGTCTTTACACTAAATGAAACACAACCAGCTGTTATTTTAATTTGAAGGAAATATTTGTAGGTAACACACTCTGTAAAACTTCACTGCTTTGACATTGTTAGTGGCATATGTCAGAAATTCTGTTTAGAGGTTCTTATACAGAAAAACACTAAAACTATTACATTTCCAAATGTTGAACTTTGAAGAACAAAGTTTTTAAGCTTTAGACCCAGTTCAGCATCTGCTCTGCCAGGTACACTTTATACATTTTCCAAGACTTGAAAAATATCATCTCTGTTTGCTTAAAAGTACATTTTAAGAACTACCGATTAAAAAAGGCTCAGTTTTAAAATATGCAAAAAGCAGAAGAGTAAGATATATTGTCAAATGTGTTGGCTAAATCTATTGGCTAAATAAATATTACACATGGCCATATTTCCTTTATGTTCAATTAGTATTTTGAAACAAGCATACACTGGTTATAGTATAAAAGTAGCATAAAAAACTAAAGGATATCCTCTCCCTGAAGTCATTTATTGGCAGGTATATAAAGGAGTTTTCTATAACATTTGATTTATTCTAGGCATACTATCTTATTTATTCTATTAATTAATTTGTTTTAATTACCATAAAAATTGTTAGGTTTCACTATTACAGTTTCAAAAAGCAAACAACTGATTTTGTTGATTATACTGTCCTACTTTGCGTCCCCATCCCATGTAACCTTCAACTTTCTACTATCATGTTACATGTGTCCTGTTGTTCTCCCAATCCCTCAGTGCCGTGTTCCCTCCTCTTAGTCCCATTTCTAGTTTCACAGAGATATCCTACTCACAAACACACATACATGCACATATACACATGCATATACACACACATACACATATATACACACACACACACGCATGCGCAGACATAACTCATGCATGCACACATGCTTGATGTACACACACACATGCACACACAAAAACACACACATAAAACACACATCCCTGGGATTTATGTATGATGGAAAGCACTCAGTAACCATCATTCTCAGACAGTATTACCTCGCTTAATTTAATAATTTCCATATCCATCCATTTTCTTTCATATACCCAAGCACTATATATTTTGACTGTAAAAATGTGAACTACTAACTATTGGTAATTAACCCAGGAAAGGCATCATCTTAACAAGAGTGAATCTTTTAAACAGAAAGGTGAAATAACAGGCCCACTGCAGAGTTCACTAGAAACAGGTCTAAAACCCAGAAAGTCTTGTTCCTGAGCCTTAGGTTTAATCTCCAGGTTATCAAACAGCTTCACCCAAAGTGTCCAGCGCAGAAGGAAATGAATGTTAACAGGGCAGATGAAAGAACGTCAAATTCTAATTCTGTCACTAACTCCATCTGCCCTTAGCAGTTTCCGTAAACTGCCCAACATTCTGATTCCTCATTAGGAGACTGGAGCCCTTCATTAAGACTGTGTCTCCCTAGAAACTCCTACAAATATAAGTTTTTGACCTTTGTTGATTTACATGATCAATAGCATGCCAAAAGCCTGGCCAAGCAGAGCTAACTCTACAAAAGCTTGGAAGTACAAAAGAGGAACAACAAGGCCTGTTTTGAAAATATTGCTTTTTATAAACTATTCTTTTATAAACTATTTAAAGCTAAAAAGAGTAGCTCATCATAAAGGTAATTATACCAAATCAGTGTCAATGTGAAAAACTATAACAATAAGCCATACACTAAAGTGTAAACAGACAATGCTTTTCCCTGGCCCTACCATGGGTGGGCTAGAGTTTGCCGAACTTAACATAGATAAACTGTTTCCGTCAGGTCATATCTTCCTACAAGCAGCTTAGAAGTCAACTACCGAACTAGCCATTCTTTCTGTACTTGCATCACAAGGATACAAAATAGTTAATGCAATTAAGTTTCTGTTAATTTTGTCAACCTTAAAAGCCCAAAGCTTGGCAATCACTAGTTGGATAACATGTTTCCCGTTATCTCTGAAGAACATGGTTTTGTCCTGACTAATCTGATGGGTTAAAAAGTATTTGCTCAATATGAGACAATGTGTGGGACAGAAACTGAGAGGAGAGACCATCAAGAGACTGTCCCACTAGGAGATCCCTCCCAGATGCAATCACCATATGCAAACACTGTTTTGGATATCCAGAAGTGCATGCTGAATGGAGCCTAATATACCAGTCTCCTGAAATGCATTGTCAGAGCCTGACATATACAAAAATGGATGCTCACAGCGAACCATCAAACTGACCATAGGGTTCCCAGTGGAGGAGTTAGAGAGAAGACTGAAGGAGTTGAAGGGGCTTCTGGCCCCGTGGGGAGAACAACAATACCAACCAACCACAACTCCCTGTGTCTAAACAGCTAGCCTGGAAACACACATGAAGGTACCCATATCTCTAGCTGTATTTGTAGAGGAGGTTGGACTAGTAGGGTATCAGTGGAATAGGAGGGCCTTGGTCCCTTGAAGGCTGCATGCCCCAGAGAGGAGAAATTGAGGGAGGGGAGATGGGAGTGGGTGGGTGGGTTGAGGCAAACCCTCATAGAAATCGAAGGAGGGAAGATGGGTTAAGAGGTTTCTGAGGGTGGGGAATGGAAAAAAAAGGATGAAACCTGAAATGTACATAAATAAAGTACCCAATAATAAAAAAAAAAAAAGAAAAAGAAAAACAAACAAATAATGGAACTGGCTTTGAGATTCTTTAGCAGCAATTTAACATTACCCACATTACAGGGATTCCTTATAAATGTCAAGGACAAGGGACTGTGGAACAGACCCCTGGTACTTTAAAACAATATCTTCATAAAATAAAGAAGGGTGGACATACCCATCTACACCTCAAATTTATTTAAATAGTATTATTTTATTTTTTTATTTTAAAGTTTGTTTGTTTGTTCATTTTAATTTGGATGCCAAAGAACTTTCTGCTGAGTGTCTATGGTGCTCTACATCTAGGAATACTTATGCATAGGTGAAAGGGAAGGATCCGCTTACTGGCATAAGGCATGACCCCAATCAGGTATAGAATATGGGGAAGAGGGCATGTTTGTGATTTTTTTTTTCTGAGAGATGCTGAAGGTGCATGGTGGTGGCCAGAGTGATGGGTGAGACATGCTGATGCCAGGACAAAGAATGATACAAACCTGTGAGCTTGCTGAGTGCCCTGACAATGGTGACTGGGAAGCTGTATTGGACATAAGTTCCCAACCCACCATTGCTTACCTATAACCATGATTCGACAAGCTGTCTTGCCTCAAGTTCTTAGACCATATGAAACATAGAATCAAAAAGAGAAGTTATAATGACTCTTGTATTGCTATTAAATGTGACTAGATACTTAGACTCAATCATGGACTGATTTAGAAATCAATCTCATATTGGAAATAACAGTTTTCATTTGGAAGTCTGGTTCTGGACATTTTCAGAGACAGATATGGAAATTAGCTGCAGTTCCCTATGATGTTATATTAGCAAGAGATAAAGTTGGGGCAGGATCTGGATTTCAGACAGGTGTTAGCACATGTGTTAAGGCTCTTTTAATTGTCAAGTTAAAATTACTTTTGTTTCTTCTACAGTATTTAATGTAAGTTGCACTGGTTGTACAGCTTCTAATTGTGTTTGTGTTTTGAAATCTGGCATATCAGCTATGGAGGTCTATCAACCAGCTTTAGTTTTAGTGCCCTGAGTATCAAAAAAACTTGGTATTCTAAAAATAGCTTGCAAGTACTAGAAGAAATGAGTCAGGCTTTAAGCAAAGGCAAGAGGGTAGTGGGCTTGATTACTGCTGATATAACAGCTTTAATTACATTAATTGCTAGCAACACTGCTTCTGCAATTGCTGTGACACAAGAAGGTAAGACAACTACTTGTGTTAATCATTTAGCAAAAAAATGTTACTAGTGTGTTGAACATACCAGAGGATTTAGACAGGCATTTGGAAAAACAGATTGATGCCCTTTATCTTATTCTACTTATTGGAAGGAGGTTCAGAATTTTAGGGTAAGGAGCCATCTTGAGTGTCATGTCAAATACCTCTGGATTCATGTTAGTTCTACAATTTACAGTGGTAGTCATTATAATTAGAAAGGAGTTTAATGACACGTGAAATTTATTTGGCATAATTCTAACAACTCAAGATGTTTTCATGATACATAGGGAGTTTATGAATTTAAAGAATTATGCAATGCTGAATGTTGATGCAGATACTGCAGATAAAATAACCCATGGTCTAAGGTATTTCTATTTTTGTCAAGCTTCAAAAATGGCATATATAGCTTGATCATACTAGCTCTTTTTATCCTGGGAATACTTTTACTCCTGCCCATTGTGTTAAAGCTTTTCTTTAATAACATCAACATGTTGGCAGCCAAGTATGTGCCTTGAACCTGAAAATGGACCCCCAGACAGAGTTATTAAATTAACAAGCTGGCAAGCCAAGGACAGGTAAGATTCTTCACAAAGCCTTACCAACCTAAGACAGAAATGTATTGCTTTTGATAATGCATATTCCAGGTAAGGAAGGCATTCTTGTCAGAATGACCTAAGACAGGCTCAGTCTTGCTAATGAAATAAGAAAGGGGAGAGGTGGAGAGACTTTGGGGCTGCTTGGCAAGAAGTTGACATTAGCCAAGGACAAGGAAGTAAGCTTCAGGCAGGAATCTGACATTAGGCTAGAACAAAGAAGTAATTTCAGGTAGGAATCTAAGTCTTAGGCTAGAACAAAGAAGTAATTTCAGACAGAAATCTAAATTTTAGGCTAGAACAAGGAAGTAGGTTTCAGACATGAAAATGACCTTAGGCTAGGTCAGGGAAGCAGGCTCAGATATTTTCTGATAAGCCCTTAGAAACAGTGATCATGGGAGTGTTCAGTAATTGGGTTTAATGTCTTGCTTGTTCTTTGACTATTTGTGTTTATTGCATTGCTTGTTCCTCGACTATTTTAATCTATTGTATTGCTAGATCTTCAACCTAGATCTGACCTTAATACATGCATGTAATCAAAATGGTATAAAAGCATAAAGGAGGAGAGGAATTGGGATAGGGGGTTCTAGGGAAGGGAAATGGGGAAAGCAGATGACATCTGTATTGTAAATAAGTAAAATATCCAATAAAAAATTTTAAAAAAATAACAAATTCCCAAACCAAAACAAACAAACAAACAAAGTATTTGCTCTGCCTGGTTTACAAACTTTTCCATAAGCTCATTACCCACTTGCACTGTGTTATATTAAGGTTGTCTTTTTTTTTTCTTCTAAGAAACTTTCCTTCTGTTCCCCCTTCTCTCCTTTCATCCCCTCCTCCTCCCCCTTCACCTCCCCTTTCCTTACCTTCCTCCTCCTCCTCCCCTGGCTCCTTCTGACCCTGCATACTTCTATCACTCCATTTTTCTTTTCTTTTTTTTCTTTATCCTTGCTTGACCTTAAGTGGATTCTTGACTTTATGGCTACTGCACCATAAAATCAAAGCCAAGGAATGTATTCAATGTTTGCCAACATATCATTTTTAGAAATCTTCTTACTTATCTCTGTGAACAAGATGCAAAGTTTACATGAAATAAGAAGCAATGGTGAGCTTAAAATAATCCCTGATTGCTAAGTTACTAAATCTAAGAAACTAATAAAAAGCACAAATACAGAAGCAGCCAATCATGAAAAGCTTCATGCTATATTTTGTTATAATGGTGGCTGTTCTTGCATCACAGAGACTCATTTGTCTCAAATATAGAACTGTGAGATTCATTGCTAACTTCTATTTAAACTTGGCATTCAAAATCATGTTATTATAAAATTAATTCTTTCCACCTGAATATCTTCAAGCTAAATTTAACTATATCTAGCAGATTTTTTTCTCAGAAAAGTAAAACATAAAATACAAACAATGAAAAAATTTTGTTCTAAACTTTTTTTATTCTCTTTTCAGAATCAGTGCACAAGAACGTATTAAACCCATAGTTAATGCAAAGGGAGTAACTGGTAAGAGATAAAGATGAAAGCTGTAGGAGGTGAAAATTTCATAGCTGCTAATCAGAAGCAAATATTATATGAAGTCAGCCTGTAATCCTATCAAGGCCAACTGTCCTCACAGTCAGCCTGATTAGAAGGTGAAATCCTTTTGACACTGTTCAGAAAGAAAGACATCCAGAATGCATGTCTAACAGACTGATACCCAGGTAAATCCATTACAGGGCACAAAATCCAATCCACTAAGGGTGTTTTTAAAATCTTATTTATGAGCACATTATCATTTTCTTCTGTCACTTAAAACTAAATCAACCCTTGTGAATTTAGTTAAAATTGTTTCCTATCTGCAAATAAGATAATGAGAAATTCAATATAAAGAACATAGACAATCAGTGGGATGAACTGTATTTACAATCAATTATCTATGAAAATGGGCTCTATTAAATGAAAAATAAAGACATGGCTCAGCTGAAGTGTAATCTAACACACACTATGGCTCCATTTGTTCTCTATGGCCACCTTGGGTCCAGTGATATATTGCCTTACATAATAGTATGACAGTGGGCACAGATTGTTTGCAACAGATTAGCTTCGTGTCTAATAACTATTTTCTGAAGAACTATAAAAACTGCAGAAAAACAAATGGTAGATTTCTTTTATATGTATCTATTATGCTAAATTTCTTAAGTTTAAACAAAATAATTTTCGAGTTGTCCTGATTGAACCAAAGTCCTCACTCATGCTAAAAAAGTGTTCTTTCCCTAAACTGTATTAATAATTTTAAACTATTGAGGTGGGGTAAAAAAAAATTAATAAGGCATAGGTATGTAGAGCCTCACTGCATGAGCAGTTGTTTTGCTTTTCCTCACTGATTTTCTTTCACTTTTGTAAGACTACAAAGTACTCATTAAATATCATTAAATAATTATGATGAATGTATAATATAAATAATTATGATGATTTTTGCTTCATAATTCCTGTTCTGAAATCTTTATTAACAAAAATGACACTGAAACAATGTGGGAAGAGAAATTTTTGTATTTCCGTTTAAAAAACAAGATGCCTCCCAAACATACATATACATAAGCAGACCAGATTTCAATATTGAGCAAAATAAAAATTTCATTAACACACTGTATTACATTATTACTGGCCAATTCACAATAGTTCCAAAGTATTCATTATAAACTCAGTAACAACACCTATAGATTGCTGCACATATTCATTTTAAAGAAAGATTCATACAATTTGTTAAAAATCATAATTTAATTAATTTCACTGTTTAAATACATGAAAAATACTACTTATCAGTTAAATTTAATAGCTAAATTGTATTGATGAAAGGGCTCTCAGATAATCACTTTACTCTTATATATGTGGCAATTATAATTTCTTCCATAATGTCCAATGTCACACAATGCCTGAACTGAGTCTAAGCCTGGTGACATTATACACAATTATATTTTTGAATATACAATGGATATCTTCTACTATGCAAAAATAGATTAAAACAACTGCTAGAAATTGCTGATAATGGATATTAGCCCAATGAACATTATTATGTACCTATTTACAAAAATGGTAGAATTTGTATGAATATAATTTCTCAAATACAAGGCATTTTGTGACACATAGTCTTGAATTTCCTTGCATAACACAAAGATTTTGTAAAATAATGTTATAAATAATAGTGACATTGAGGTTTAAACATTGCCTCTCATTACAAAACTTTACAATATTTCTAAAATATTTTGTTGATTTCACCCCACAATTTATTTCAGAAGTCTCTCTATATAATATAATCTTATATCTTGATGATTCAGAAAAAATGGTGGCTTACAGAACAAAACATCAGTTTCATTCTTGTCACTAAAAGATTATCACTTCATGATTTTATGCTGTGAGCTACAATTCTTTTTAATATCACCATGTAGCATTATATGTAAAATGAACAAATAAGAGATTTTAAAATGGATACATGAGAAAACAGTGTATAGAAACAACTCTTATCAAAGAAAACAACATGTTTTATGGGATGGGCTAGCTAATGGGTCACCACAGAGGTAAAACCAAACTAGTTCCCTTAGGAAAATCCAAATTACAGCACTAGTCACACTACCTCAGGTCTCACTGTAAACTTCTTCGTTTAATTTAACATATGATTTTGCTTCTCTTTCTGCTCTATTTGAGTTCTTCTTATCTAGTAATCAGATGAGATGTCAACAGGCTTGCTATCTACAAACTTGTTCTTTTATTACTGAGTCTTCTTTTGGAGATGTATGTGGCATGTTTCCACACTCTGTGTGTGTGTGTGTGTGTGTGTGTGTGTGTGTGTGTGTGTGTAGATTCCCTGCTGTCTCTACACACCACAGAACTGGGGGTTATTGGTACATGAGGCCAAACTTGGTATTTCCATGAGTGCTAGGAATTTTCTCTCAGTTCTGCACATTTGTACAGCAAACTCTCTTATCCATTACATTTCCTGTGCAGTACCCAAGTCCTCATTTAGGCTGAAATCTTAGACATATTATTCAGTATATTGTCAGTGAGCATCATCACAAACCACTTCTTGCACGATGTCATCTATCCTTTAACTCACCTTTGACTGAAATCTGTATAATGTTAACCAGCTATCCCTTCTATTTACATGAGAGCTTAACAAAGAACCTCTTCAAATGAGATGAGTTTATGAAAATATTTGCCGCTCTGTCAAAGATAAATTTTCATGTCATAACAGGCATTGAAGACAAAAATGAGCTTTATATTTTTAAAGTGAATTCCTTTGTTTTTCACAATTATAGCTTCTGAAACATTACATTCAATCTTTTGATCATACCCAGTTGATCAACAAAAGTGCATCATGATACATTACACAGTCATCTCTGTTTTATTACTGCAAGTCCCAGTTAATTTCTAGTTCTAAAATAAAGACAACCTTACCTGTTCTTTACTGATATGGATATATAATTTGTTTAATTGAATGCATCCTATATTGCCCCCTTTTAACAACATAGTTCTCTGAAGCTGCAAACAAGACACTGAATTACATCCTCTCATACAGCACCAGTGGCAAAACACAAATCCAGTGATGATTTAAAATCTGCCATTCAGAGGATCTGATTTTACCAATGTCTACTACAAGATATATCCCTTTCTGGACATGCAATTCTCTCATTTCAAACCCCATCCCCTTTTCTTTCTCTTCTATCAGGAACCTTGCCATTATGTAATGGTATAAATACAAATAAATAAATAAATAAATAAATAAATAAATAAACCAGAGCTTTTGGATGATGGCCAAGAGCAGAGGTGAGCTAGGTACCGAGGCCACCCCAAAAATATGAGATCAGCAATATGCATTTAGATGCTCCTTGAGATATTTAAAATCACATTTTTTAATTTGATCTTGAATTTCTTTTCTTTTTTTAATTTTTATTGAATTTTTTATTTATATTTCAGATGTTTTCCCCTTTCCCCATTTCCCCCCACCCAGAAACCCCCATCCTATCCTCCCCTCCTCCTGCTTTTATGAGGATGTGCCCCCACCCACCTGCTCACTCCCACCTCCCCGCCCACAAATTCCCCCACACTGGAACATTCAGCCTTCACAGGACCTCTCTCACCCATGCCATCCTCCCCTACAGCTGGAGCCATGGGTCCCTCCCTATATGCTCCAGGGCTGGTGGTTTGTGGTCCCATGGGGAGAGCAACAATACCAACCAACCAGACATCCCAGAGTTTAAAATCACATTCTTAGTATGAGGTTTTATTTATTGATTTTAATGTGTGTCAAGGCATAAGTGGGCAGCACAGAGGACAGCTTGTATGGGTTAGTGTTCTCCTTCTGCCATGTTGGTTCTAGGCATCAAACTAAGGTCATCAACTTGGCAGCAGGCATCATAGCCACTGAGCGACTTAGCCAGCACAAGCCACCCTATTTTGGCAACTTAACCTTCATCGTCATATGGGTTGTAGTGAAACACAACATGCAGAATGAAACAGTAATCTGAATTATGAATTAATGCTTTAGTTTTACATATCTATAAGAAATTAACACTTCCCCATAAGTAGAAAAGTCAAGTGTTTCACCAAGAGCCATAGGGTTAGGACTGGATTATTTGATCTATTTGATCTTGAAATGTTGAAAAAATGTGATGCTTTAATGGGACCAAAGTTCTCAGAAGCAAGCATACACACTTTACAAAGCTACCAATGTGCATGGATTATTGATTTTCTTAGATTGACAAGTTAAAAGATAAAGAAAAATATTCATAAGAAACCTTATACCAAGCTGGGAGAGTTGTCTGAGCAGTTAAAAGAGTACTAGTTACTCTTTCAGAGGAACTAGGTTCAATTCCCAGCATACACATGGTTCCTCACAAACTGCCTGCAACTCTAGATCCAGGGATTCCAATGCTGTCTTCTGGTATTCATGAGCACCAGACAAATACATGGTGCACAGACACACATGCAGGCAAAATATCTATAATATAAAATAAAACAAAAACTTTTGAAAAAGAAACAAGACACCAATTTAAAAATAAACAATTCATTACTTGAATGACATCACCAAAAAGCATAATGGGAGAAAAAAATAAGAGGCCTCATCTTTGATAAGGAGTTCAAAACCTCCTGCCACAGAAAAGATGAAGAGGACATCACCATTACAACCACCACCATCATCATAATCCTCACATATATTTTTGTGGTATATGTGAGTGTGTGCACGTGTGCGTGCACATGTGTGCGTGCATGCATGTATGTTATCAAGAAGAGGAAGAGTTGAACAGAAGCCATGTAAATTCTGGAAGCATAGTACAAGCAATTCCAAATACAAAGTGTATACCCTGAAAAAAATAGGAAAAATGAATTCCAGGTGTCCATGTTGAGAACTGGGAAATTACATCAGAGTCTGGTCTGGAAGGAGATAGTTAGAAAAGTTATAGAGTCCAGACAGCTTGTCTCCTGAAAAGGGAGAAAATCCAATTGCAATGAAGATAGAGACAGAAAAAAATAGAGTGGTGTGATTTTTCAATGGCAGGCCTTGAAAACTGACTGAAGAAGGTTTAGATATCTTTAAAAATAATAGAGTTTTCAAAGCTTTAAAAAGGGAGACATGATTAATTTTAATTTAATAAAAAGTCTGTATGAAAGTTACTGTAAAGTCATAAGGGACAAGGTACTTTATTTAGAAAACAGTGACTTATTTCAAAACTGAGTAAGTACTGAGCAATAGAAAATTCTAAAAGAAAACAGAATAGAAAGAATTAAGTAGAATTATAGTAAAATTATTACCAAATACTCCCTTCAAATGTCTTCCAGCAAAATAAAGTTTATTAAGTACATTTAAAAGTTTTTAAGGACATGCTATATAATAATTTGATTCATTCTACAAAAATGAATTGATTCAATTTACAAAAATAGGATAAAATATAATAATATATACAATAATAATACTAATATGTCTGTTATGATGGGCAATTTTATGTGGCTATTGAAATGGGCTGCATATTAAATATTATTTGAGTGTGTTAATAAGTCTGTTTCCAGAAGTCACCGTTGTTTTGAGTTGGACAGATGTGAAGTTGAGAGCCCTTTCCCACATGGGTAGATATCATGCAAGTCCTAAGATCCTGAGTGAAATTGCAAAAGAAAACATGACTTTATGCATTCTGTCTCCTCAAGTTTGACTGTCATGTCCATACCTCTTGTAGTTAGTTCTCAGACTTGGATTGCAGTCCCTACCATCAGTTCACCTACATTCAAAGTTTTAAACTATACGACAGGCTTTGATTGGCTCAGCTTGCAAACAGCAAAGTATGGATCTTCCAGCCTCAGTCATCATATGAAAGATACTTTGTAACAAACAACATGCTTTCATGTGTTTATATATAAACATAAATGTATTAGTAGTTATGTTTCTCTAACAATCTCTTAATACATTTGTACATGTGCAAACACACACACGCCAACATGCATTTAGGATGCTACAATGTAACATGTAAAAAATAATTATTCTATGTTCATCATTTCAAACAAGTTAACTTCATGTTAGGAATTGATGCAACCTAAATGGTTGGACATGTTATTAAATATATATTTATAAAAATACAGACAGCACTATCTATTAAAGTAATATGAGTTTCTAAAAGTAACAGAACAACTAAAAAGCACCTAAATAGGAGAATAAAAATATACCTTGGTATATAAAGTACATTAAATTTTAGTTAATTTCCTCTTTTTTACCTGTTATTACATGAAAACATGATATAAAACATAATAGTTTGCTACTAAAAAATTAAGTTCTTCATATTTTCACAAATATCTCATATATCTAATATAGATTTATTTATACAAAAGTATACATTTATATGGAAAAAACAAAATTTTCTTTTTCTAAATTAAGATTGTAATTTTACTTTTTCACACAGGGGTTATAAACACAAAAAGGCAGGATGTAGGGAAGGGGATGACATAGGAACATAGGTGTACAGGGGAAGTACAGATATCCAGAACAGGGTATCGACCGGGTGAATGTTCAGGGGACAGGTCACTATATCTCTGCCTATGATTCACGTGTCCTTATCTAAGTTGGTACTATCCACCAAGACTGCATATTTATACAGTCTATGACTACTCAGGCTGGTAAATTTCCACAGAAGATGCCTGTTTACAATAGCTTATAGCCATCTGTTTCAGTGTTTTTCCACAAAGACCCAAGACTTTGTGTTAGCAGGCATGTATGTCAGGTCTATTGCTGATTTTAGGCCTTCAGTGTATAAACAGGGCTGCCCTTGACATCTCCTCCCTTCTCCAAGTATAGAAGGGCCGTGGCGATTCTAATCTTGCAAATGCGGGGATAGAGGCCTAACCTCCAGTAATTAAAAAATTTCTAATAGCAACAATAATTGTCATTGTTCAATTGGATTATGAGCTGTTTATATTTTCATCTTTAAAAGCTTATATATTTTTCTATTTTTTTACAATTATCATGTTTTTATTATGAGAAATTATTTCAAAAATCATTTTGTAAGCCTATTCAATTTTTATGAACCCCTTTCAGCATAATATTGTATCTTATTGGAATGAGAATCAACAATTCTCAAAAAGAAACATTTCTAGAGCTATGAGTTATATTTTAAAATTGCATTAATAGTCTTGTATCTAAGGAATTATTTTACTTAATAGCAAAATAAGCCCATTCAGACTGTGTATTAAGCACCTTACTCATTCACAGAACTGCCAATGCACCGATGTGAGTGGAAGCTACACACAGCATGCATGTCCTCTTACTACTTTTTCCTAGTTAGGGGTACAAACTGATGAATGTAATTCTGAGATCACAGTGTAGTACTTAACGATAAGAGATTACTTAAACCAGACAGAGTATTGCTTGCTTCATACTTCTTTTAGCTTTGTATGGATTCTTTGTGAATCACACATTTACCCCATTCCCATGCATCTCCTCTTCCCTCTATATTTGCCCTCTGTCCTTGAAGCCGCCCCCTAAAAGAAAGAAAAAAATAAAAATAAAATGAATTAATTAACAAAAAATAAACAAAAAACAATCCAACAATTAAAAAAAACCCTTACTTTGGATGCTTCCACGTGTCATGGTGTGTCACACAGTATG
This sequence comes from Rhabdomys pumilio, assembly GCA_030674055.1. Lineage (NCBI taxonomy): Eukaryota > Metazoa > Chordata > Mammalia > Rodentia > Muridae > Rhabdomys > Rhabdomys pumilio. The sequence continues at coordinate 2,309,184 of JANHMN010000003.1, read as the reverse complement.
AACACAGAAATATTTCTACAAATGAGATGTAGACAGAAGGGAATGTAAGAATGTCACACATGAGACACACATGGTATTTCACATATCTTCCAAAATATAATATAGATTGTGCCACTGACCTTTTTAAAAAAAATGTTCAAGTGGCTTCCCAGGGTTCTTAAAGTGAACATAAAAAATAAAATAAAGCAAAGAGTCAATCCCCATCCTAGAACTCCCTTCAGTATTTGGCCTTGCAGAACTCTGAGTTCATCTTTTCCTCTTGCCCTGACAATGCAGTCAAACATGCTTTTGAAGGGTCCACAGCCCACAGACCTCACAGCCCCTTCTTCAGAAGGTTCTTCCTTCTTGGAGGCAATTTTCCACTGTGTGACCTTTGTTAGCTCCCCTGCCTGAGCTTCAACATTGATTTTCCAGGGAGTCTTCCTTGAGCACCCAAGAAAATGTAACTCTCTGGACCTGCTTCACTTCACCCTACTTTATACTTAGTGCTTATTCTCTGATGTTGCCAGGCTTATAAATACAGTTTCATTAGTACCAGAGAACCTCTCATTCTAGTTCAAAGTTTTTCTGCATTAACTGAATGAATTAAATCAACAACAGTTTTCTTATTGAAAATATTTTTTCCCATACAACATATTCTGATTACAGTTTCCCTTCAAAGTGCTCCTTCCTGTTTCTCCTCACCCCCTCTCCCATCTGGATCCACACCCTTTCAGTCTCAGAAAACAAAGAGGCATTTAAAAAATAACAATAAAAGAAGAAAAAAACACAAAAAATTAGAGTAATACAAAATTAGATGAGCCAAAAAATGTACAAGTAACACAACAAATGTAAACACACACCACAAATTTGCACACATAGGAATCCCATTTAAATACAAAACAGGAAGCCATAATATATATGCAAAGAACCTGTAAGGTTAGAAAAGATTAAACACTGTGACATAAAGAGTTTCCAAAGAAGCCATAGATGCCATTGAGTTTGTTTTGTGTTGGCAATCTATTGCTGCGAATCGGGCCCAACCAAAATTTGTTTCCCCAATGAAACTCCCTTGGAGAAAATGATTTTTTCATTTGCAAAGGGTTATCAGCTGGAGATAGCTTCTGGATAGGGATGGGGTGATGTGTCCAACTCTCTTAAGCACTAGAACCCTATCAAATTCAGCCCTGTGCAGGCCCAGTGTATGCTACCACAGTCTCTGTGAGTTTATATGTACGCCTGCCCTGTTGTGACTAGAAGGCTTTGCATTCTTGGTGTCCTCCATCCCCTCTGTCTCTTACACTTTTTCATCCTCCACTTGTACAGAGTTCCTTGAATCCAGAAGGGAGGGATTAGATGAAAACATACTACTTACGGCTGAATGTTACAAGGTTTCAAACGCTCTACATATTTTCTAGCTGTGAGTTTCTGTGCTTGTGTCTTCTGCATCACAGGAGGCTTCTCCTGTGATGGCTGAGTGAGTCACTGATTTGTAAATATAGCAAAATATCATAAAGAGTAATTTTAGTGCTATGTTCCTTTAGCAGGATATACATATTTGGTTTTCCCCCAGGTCTTTATTTATTCTCAAAGGCAAAAAGGTTTGGGGATTGCTTCCATGTTAAGCAGTGGGCCATAATTCAAATCAGATATTGTTTGGTTACTTCCACAGGTTTTGTGCCACTATTGCACAAGAGTATTTTTCAGAGAGGTCATCATTGCGAACAGGAGGGTCCGTCATTGTGTTGGTGTTTACCTTTCTTCTTTGGATGCAAGCAGAGTACTGTCCAGTACCATTAACACCGGTTTATAGGAGTGAAGGCTCTAGGTACATACCAGTTTGACCTCTCTATGCCCCAAGAGTTTTGTAAGCATTTGTCTTTAGCAATAAGGTGTTACCATCAATTTGTGAAGAGCTAGAAATAGCCCTGAGAATAGCCTAGGTTTTTTGAGGTTCCTATGGGAAACCATTGACCAAGGACTTGATTAGGTACAACCCAAATCTGGCACTGAAAGCTTCATTTGGAGGTGACATGTGTTCAATTCGAGTTCTGTCTGCCCTATTATTTTGTGATTTATTCTAAATTGAATTCATAAGTGTATATTTTAGAAAGCTTTTAGTATATTAAGTTTCCATGTGACACCTCAAATGGCCCTTGATTTTCATCTCTCTCCATGCACTTCCTCCTTTACCTCCCTATTCCCTCCCACTCCAAATTGATCTTCCCATTCCAACTACCTTGACTTGTCCATTCATAAGTATGTATTTGATTTCCCCTTTCTACAGATACCCATTCAATAATTTAAAAGCTAATCTCTCATATTGAAGATAAAACCTAGAGAATCTGAGATACATTCTTCAGGATGATTTTTTTCCAGTTCTATTTGCTTACCTGTGAATTTTATCATTTTATTTTTATGACTGAGTAATATTCCATTAAAAATATTTTCCCATTCTATAGCTTGTCACTTTATCTGAATCACTGTATCCTTCGCCATAAAGAAGCTTTTCAGTTTTATTAGGTCTCATTTAATAACTTACAACAAATTACTTTTGGAAGAATTAAAAAAATACTTTTTAAAAAGATGTCTGAATGTGTGACTATGTAACAATAATTTTAGAAGTTATAACACTGAGCCTAGAAAGCCAAGAATGTTAGAATCCTGAAATTCATTATACTTATCTTTTAGGCAATATTGGATATATATAGACACACACACACACATATATATCTCACAAGCATTAATCCTTTTCTTCTCTCCCTCCATATTGAAAAATTAGAGTCAAATTATTTAAGGGCATTGAATCCCTGGCTGAAACCAGGGCATGTTCCTTTCAATATGCTTAATAACTTGTTAGCTCATTTGGCATCATAGGATATACACATGTTACCCCAACAGGTGATTGTTTTAATAAAAATTTTCAGTAGACATTGCCATACATCTCCCATAATTTCTAACCCTATTTGGCCCTTCCTGTAAATGCCAGCTCCTACAATCGGCTGTTCCAACATCAGAGCCTATGGCTTCTTACAAGGAAATAAACTCAACTTGGTTCATTCCCCTTTAGCTTATCCACTGACAACGTGAGGTTTAACACCCTCCTGGGTTATCCTGCATTAAATAGGGAAACCAACCAAGGCAAAAAGGCTAGTGATCCCTGAGACAGAAGAACTCTCTGTAATATCTCTCCTGTCTGCAAACCTTAACCATTTGAATTAAGCTTGAAATCATACCCTTGTTTAGCCAGCTTTTCTTTCTAGGCCAGTCTTCTCTGTTTCATTCGATTTTCTCAAAGAACACACTGCAAAAAAATTACAGCTGCGCAAGTGGTCACTTCAGGTGTTATAAAATGAAGAATGAAAATAGCATTGAAATGTTTGTAGTTGTTGGTTAAGGTTTGAAAATAGCACTCAGAACAGTGGGAATTTGGCCACTGAGAGCAGAACTTCACAGGAAAATGTCAAATGGGAATGGCCATGCCAATGCTAGAAGAAAGGTTGAGGGAGGATGTAAGAACATTATCATGAAGGAAGGAAAGAATGCCAAGAAGCTCAATGAGAAATTCCTAGTCAAGAAAAGATCTTTGTCTTTGAATGACAATTTAATAAGAAATAAAACATCACCTAAAATTTGAACATTAACATTAAGCTTTAAAACACAATCACTTTGAAATGTTCAGGAGTAAATTATTCCCATATTACACTTTCCTACTCAGGCAACTACCCATTTGACATAAAAAAGCATCATTCAGGCATGAAAATTTTCCAGATACATTTTATGTGTATCTTGTCTCATGGAGTGTACATGTACTTCAATAAAAAAAAAAAGAAGGAAGAAAGAAAACAGAAAACAAAAACAAGGAAAACAAGAACAGAGCCCAACTGGCTTAAGACTTAGCCTTCCCCCAGTGCTAATGTGCATGCTGGCTCCAAAATCAAACCTGCAAAGTTCATCTCCTTCTAATTACACAGCTGCCATCCAGGGGCTCTGTGAAGCAGCAACTAGGACCTAACTTGCATTCCAGGAATTCTGTGTTGTTTCTTTTCAATTACCCTTCTCTATTCTCTTCTCCCTTCTGTCCTTCTTCTTCCTCCTCTTCTTCCTCTGACTCTGTGACTCTCATCTTTTCATATCTCACTCACTCATCCTCTCAGATCCTTCTAGATCTTTCTTTCCACAAAGGACATTGCACATGATAACAAGCATGGCCTCACTGGCCTATATCTGTGAAATTTGATGTTTCAGAATGGGAATCTGAACATAAATTGGGAAGTCAATAAATTCATAGTGTCAAAAATAGGTATTCACAAATGGAAATAAAGCAAGAAGAAAAAGTGTGTAGTGGGACTTCAAATAATTCTTCTAAATCATAACAATGATAAATTTAACCAAACATATTTTCTTAGTAAAATATAGGAAGTAATTATATATGTATATGATGCATATGTATATGTGTATGTATGCGTATATGTTGCATATGATATATATGTGTATGTATGTATTAGCTCAAATGAGCGAGAGTCTCAAATCTTAGGGCAGAAAATTAAAAGCAAATGTTAGCAATTGAAGTCTAAGCAGTCATACTGTAAGTGTACTGCTTGAATGTATAAAGTACACGTGAACAAAAATATCTGAAAGAGTTGAATGTAGTTTCTTAAGGATGGGTAACAAGATTATAAATTAGTTCTTGGTGTCTTTCTGGGAAAGAATGTTGTTTCAATAAAAGCAGTGACTTGGTTTTGGTCACTAGCCACAACTCCCATATTTGGAGTATAACAGTAAAAAGAAAGACAAACTATTGAATGTGTTGTTTAAAATCTATAGATAGAAACACACTTTGTTTACTTTAGAAACAAAGTGGGGAACACTGAATTTCACTTAGCAAATTATCCAGATTGACTTGACTATTTATTTGAAGTGTAATATTCCAACACATTGATTCTTAAAAATTTAAAATTTGCACTGGAATCCAGGTGCAGCCTTTAACAGGCAACAAAACCTTTTATCATTGTTCAAAGACGAGACCAATAAGTATCATCCAAAATAAAAGAAATGACAGTCTACCCTAGAGAAGGTGCTGTCTTTAAAAGATTACATGTTTGCTGGTATTTTGTTCTTTAAAGCCAAAAAAACACCAAACAAACCAATAATTGCAGGAAAAAAAACAAAAACCAGAGGCACATAAAATGAAGATGAAAACTCCTATTTCTTCACTAAGTAGATATTTATGACAATATTATAAATAGACATACCTTGGTTTTTATTTAGGAAAAGAGAAGACAAAAAAGTGGTTCCTGGCAAATGAATCTTATTATCACAAGGCAGTCAATAGACAAAGGATTCCAAATTCTGCAGATGGGCAGAGAATGTCCTCCTCAGCACACACAAGCATTGTTGTGGAGTAGTCTGTGGCACAGACCCAGGGGTACTAAGTCCAGGGAAATATCAGCTTCTGTCCCATGACATCTTAAGCATCCAATTATCTAATTTTTTCTAGGACAAGTGGAAAGTTCTTAGACATTTTTATAAAAATAAAGTGGTACAAATTGATAGTTTGCTTGAAAGTAACAAAATAAATGGATGGAGTAGTGAATAAGAAAAACTGAGTCCAAAATAAGTTATTGTTACAGTGTTCTCTGGATCACTGCTGACAGACTTTACATTGACCAAGATACAGTTCAGTTATAAAGGAAACACATCTCTCATTTCATTTATTCTTCATGTATTGGTTGGTTATTAGAAACAAACAAAGAAAGAAAGAAGGTCTCACTATGTATCTCAGGCTGAGCTGGCAATGACTGTGTAGTCCAGACTGGCTGTTAGTTCACAATGCTCCTGTCTCTGAATTTCTAGTGCTTCACTTATTGGCTGACCTCATGTAATTCATGTTATCCAATGTTACCACACACTTCCTACCTCAGAAACATTGCAAACACAGTGTTCCTTCTCTAACCCTTATGATTCTGATTGTATATGGATCTCTGGTGTTTCCTACAGAAATAAGTCAAATATACACTTACTTTTAAAAATCTGCTCTGAAAATTGTGAATCCACAACTCCAGAGCCCCACAGCAGTAGTAGTAAGAAAAGGTGGAAACACTTTGTGAAGAAGTTATCCAATATCTTTCAGTCTATGCCACTGCCCCGAGCAATCCTAGGGCGCCAGATCTGCACCCAATCCCCCAAAACCCAGAGGCCAGACTCCCAGGAGCTCTAACATGCCCAGGATCATAGGTATTTAATTTACGGAAGAGAGTATGTTATGATTTTTCTGCAGGATGCTGAAGGAGCATGGTGGCTGCCAGAGTGATTGGTGAGACATGTTTTTGCTGGGACAAAGAATGATGCTGACCTGTGAGCTTGCTGAGTGCCCTGACAATAGTGACTGGGAAGCTGTATTGGACGTATGTTCCAGAAATACCATTGCTTACCAATACCCCATATGGGACAAGCTGCCTTGCCTCAAGTTTTTAGATCTTGTGGGACAGAGAATCAAAAAGAGAAGTTATAATGACTCTTATATTGTTATTAAATGTGACCAGTTACTCATACTCAGTCATTGACTGGTCTAGACCAATCCAATATTGGAAATAACAGTCTTCATTTGGAAGTCTGGTTCTGGAAATTAACTGCAGTTCTCTATGATATTATGCTAGTAAAAGATAAAGTTGGAGCAGGATCTAGATTTCAAACAGGTGTTAGCACATGTGTTAAAGCTCTTTTAATTGTCAAGTTAAAAATACTTTTGTTTCTTCTACAGTATTTCATGTAAGTTGCATTGATTGTATACTTTCTAATTGTGTTAATGTGTTGAAATCCAGAATGTCAGTTATGGAGGTCTATCAACCAGCCTTTGTTTTATTGTTCTGAGTATCAAAGAAATTTGGTATTCTGGAAAAGCTTGCAAGTACTGGAAGAAGTGAGTCAGGCTTTAAGCAAAAGCAAGAGGGTAGTGGGCTTGATTATTGCTGGTATAACAGCTTTAATTACATTAATTGCTAGCACCACTATTTCTGCAATTGCTGTGACACAAGAAGATAGATACTTTTGTTAATCATTTAGCAAAAAATGTTACTAGTGTGTTGAACATACCAGAGGATTTAGATAGGCATTTGGAAGAACGGATTAATGTTCTTTATCCTATTCAAATTATTGGAAGGAGGGTCAGAGTTTAAGAGTAAGGAACCATCTCAAGTGTCATGCCAAACACTACTGGATTCATGTTAGTTCTAAAATTTACAGTAGTAGTCATTATAATTAAGAAGAAGTTTAATGACACGTGAAGTGTATTTGGCATAATTCTAACACCTCTCTGGATGTTTTAACTTTGCATATTGAGCTTATGAATTTAAAGAATGCTGATCTGCTGAGCGTAGATGCAGCAGATGCTGCTGATAAAATTACTCATAGCCTGAGGTCAGTATTTTTATTTTGGTCAAACTTCAAGAATGGCATATATCCCTTGATCATGCTATTCCATTTTGTCCTGGGAATACTTTTATTCCTGCCCATGGTGCTAAAACTTGTCTTTAACAACATCGACATGTTGGCAGCCAAAGTACATGGCTTGAAAATGAAAATGGACCTGCAGACAGAGTTATTAAATTAACAGGCTGGCAAGCTAAGGACAAGTAAGATTCTGCACAGAGGTTTACCAACCTAAGACAGAAGTGAATTGCTTTTGATAATGCATATTTCATGATGAGTAAGGAAGGCATTCTTGGCAGAATGACCTAAGACAGGCTCACTCTTGTTTATGAAATAAAAAAAGGAGAGAGACAGCTTTTGGGGCTGCTTGGCAAAAATCTGACATGAGTCAAAGACAAGAAAATAGGCTTCAGGCAGGAATATGAAATTAGGCTAGAACAAAAAAGTAATTTCAGGCAGGAATCTAAATATTAGGCTAAAACAAAGAAGTAATTTTAGGCAGGATTTTAAATCTTAGGTTAGAACAAGTAAGTAGGCTTTAGAAAATTAATTTTGGGCTAGGTCAGGGAAGTAGGCTTAGATATTTTGGTCATCCCGATAAGACCTTAGAAACAGTGATCATAGGAATGTTCATGAACTTTATTTATTGCCTTGTTTGTTCTTTGAATATTTGTGTTTATTGCCTTGCTTGTTCATTTACTATTTGCATCTACTGTATTACAAATTCTTCCACCTGGAACGGACCTTGATACTTGCATGTAATTAAAATGGTATAAAAGCAAAAAGGAGGAGGGGGTATGGGATGGGGGTTTCTATGGAGAGGAAATGGAGAAGGGGATGACATCTAAAATATAAATAAATAAAATAACCAATTTTTAAAAAAGGAAAAAAAGAAGTTACCCAATAAATCAACTATATACTGACCACCAGCTGTGTGCTATAGTAGATGCATCCCGAAACTCAGTGTCAAATAACATTCTGTGTTTTTCTGATGAGGAATTTACCATATAATATGAGGGGAAAGTGCCAGCTATATTACCAACTTAGTTCATACTAGAAAAAGATAAGACATATGCTGTCATTAAAAATGGGGATGGAATCAAAGGCTTGGGATGTGGGAAGAAAATATTATGATGTAACAATGAATCATAGGAAGTGAATAGACTACCAAAGTGGGTATTATACACAGAAAGAGTCACATGATGAGAGCAGAGGAATAATGGCAATGCCTATAGTAATCAATCAGTTCTATTTCATAAATCACAGAGTATAAAATTCAGGATACTAGAAATAAATTGGCTAGTCATACTGTACTAAAAACACATGAATATGAAAGATATTATAATAATTGACTCAACATGTCAAAAGAAGCATTAGAAAAATTAGGCCCAAGACCATGGTGTTACTGCATGCTACCCTTTAGAATGTTGGAAATGAAGAAACAGTTAACTCCAGGCAAACATTAGCATGGGTCTAGAATAAGGTATTGATGACCAAAATATATGATGCCAATACATTTCAGTGTAGAAACTGGACTCATAACTCATTGTCTGTAGCTGCTAGAGTAGGGTGTTTCAGTGAAATCTCTACGATACTGATGTTCGGTGGCATGGTACTTATTAGTAGGCGACCTGGCAAGCATATCTGTTTTATTCCATTCTGTCCTCACTCTACACACGAATAAACAATCCTCCCATTTTACATGAGGAAATTGAGGTTAAGAGAAAAGAGGCAACTCGAGCAGCAATAGTGGCTGAATTCTACATAGGGTCTATACCAAAGGTCTCGGATTACAAGATAGCATCTAGAAAGAAGGGAATGAATGACATTAGTGAGGTAATAATAGTAATAATCAATGGAGATTGTTTTTACTTAAAAGCTATAACAAGAGGAGCGACAGAGTCAACTAATTGGGGGTTCCCAGAGAGTGAACCAACAACTGAAGAGCATACATGACTTGGACCTAGGACCACTGCACATATGCGCCAGATGTGCAGCTTGATCTCCATGTGGATCCCCCAACAACTGAAGGGGGGTTGTCTCTGACTCTGCTGCCTGCTTTACAAAGTCAATAAAATATATAACAATATAAGCAGCATATGATTGACATCAACTTATCATATATGTGGATTTTTTAATCTTTCATCTTTCTGTGTTTTTCCACTTTTAAAAAAACAAACAATTAATTGACAAGGGTATAATCAAGGCATACCAGATATCAAAACAAATTAAAGGGCAGTTCAATAGGAGGGAAAGTTAATAAGAAATATAAAATGTATGTAGCATCCCTTTCCTGATTTATAAATTGCAGAACAATTTTGAGGAAAGAAATAGGTTACATCTCTGCCTCACATTCTGGACAGATGCATAAGGACAATCGAATGAATTATTTGCATATCTACTAGAAGGTTAGCCAAGAGAATTAGAGGGACAGCTGCTGAATATAAGTTACATAGGGACAGAATCTGAAAACCCAGCCTGGTTTCCATGTTGTAGTTTCTATATTGAACTGATGAACTCTTCCACTGGGATACCTCTGTAGCTGTAAACTAGTAAAACATCATACCATAGTACATCATAAAATCTTTCCTCAACACATGAATAAAACATTTTTCATTATTGACCTTTATAGGTTGAATTAATTTTGGACACACATACAATATAATATCAGACCCTGAACAGATATTTATAAAGCTATGCTGCTGACCTCTAAGAAACGCTACTAAAATAAAACAGACTCTCTCTTATTTGTTTCTGAATTCAGTTTATATTTGCTTTGCTTCTTTGGGTTATGATTTATTCAAAGTATTTATGAAAAGTCGACAGAAGACTTACAGGCTCTGGAGGTAATTGAGATCTAAGTATGGATATGAAAAACCATCATCTGTCTGAACTAATTTAACAGGCACAAGAGTAAACAGGGTGCTGGAAGAAAATTACCTGGGAGCCTGTCGTGCAAATTCATGACTAATCTACTAAACCTTCTTTCTGGGCGCCAAACACCTCTGGAACTACTCAGCTGACCATGCCAGGTGTAAGCAGTGGCACACTGCAGGTACCCTGAAAGTGGTAGCTGTTGTTTGTAAACCGGGTTTGTAAACCCGAAAGGAACAATCGTACCTGGCCTCAATTAGAAACATTTAAGGAAAGAAAATTGTGAAATGGAATGGCAGAAGACCAGAAGAGAGAGATAACTTTGATGTGCAGAAACATGGGGAAGTTTGCTAGATATTAATTTGGACCACACAAATTATACTAAGATGGTTTTGAAAAGATAAAAAAAAAAACCCTGCTGGGTGGATAGATAGGTGGGATGGATCTGAGAAGAACTGAGATGGGGAGAAAGAAAATGAATAGAATATGCTATATGAAATTCTCAATGATTTAATAACTTTTTTCTAAAAAGTAATTTAAAAATTTAATGTAACTATTCAGTTGGTTTTCAATCAAATGTACACCCCATCCTCACTTTTATTCTTTCTAGAGGGTGTCTATTTTGGGCTCTTTCATTTTCATGGAATACTTGTGGGATGATGACTTGATATAGATATGGTTTTATTAGTATGAGTTCCTCTCTAACTCAGTTCATGAGCATGGTAATACTTTATTTTGTGTATTCTGACATTCTTGGGACCAAATACCATCTTGTGATCATCCTGTACTCATATGTTTATAGAGAGATATAGATAAAAGTATTCTTACTTTGGTTAATACTCCTAAAACAATGACTCCATCTATCTAAGCATCTCAGGCCTTCAGAGCCACTCGTCAGTACAACGCTGTCCAGCCCAGATCTTAACACCCACTGCTTTTCAGAACTTGCTTATTGATCTAAACTGCCTTCCTAAGTCTAAGTTTTCCAAGTGGCTCAACAAGACTTTAGCTGTGACCCACATGCTCAGACTTGAAGTTCTTCAGTCTTGATTCTTTTTCTTTAAATTGTTTAATCTATTACTTTACAGACCAGTCTGTATCCTCCTCCCTGTACACCCTCTGACTGTTCCACATCCCATACCTCTTCCTTCTCACTCCAAGAGGATGTTCCCACTCCCACAACCTTCACCCCACCACACCTCCCTACTCCCTAGGGTCTCGAGTCTCTTGAGGGTTAGGTGCATCTTCTCTCATTGAGTCAAGACCTGGCATCTAGATCAAGAAGAGGTCCTAAGGCTTCGGACACTATTACTGATACTATGGTATGTTTACAAACAGAAGCCCAGCATGGCTGCCCTCCGAAAAGCCCAACAAGCACCTGAAAGACTCGTGTGCACATATTTACACCAAATCAATGGACAATAGCCTTGATTCTTGAACAAACTCTGACACCAGAAGGAGAACTCCTTAGAAAGGTTCCAGTGCATTTTACTTAAACAAAAAACAAAAACAAACCTTACCCTGAATTGCTCTGTAATCCTGTTTTCCTGCCCCATGATATAAAAATCATTACCCCTTAAATATCCCTGCCTATAGTTACTTATTCTGTAAAACAGGTTTGAATTTTAAAAGAGATTGACAGAAGAGACAGTTGAGTACAATAGTATGTAAAAATACTCCTTTCTTCTCAGGAGAGGACAGTTTGTTTCCTCAATTTCATGTCTCCTGAGTACATCAAGAAGTGTACATTCACACTCTCTATCCAAGTTATCAAACAAGGTTGTCTTGTCCTTGCTTACCAGGTTAGCCTTGTCAGGGCAATAATCTGTGCCATTCTCACTCTGCAAATACAGAAGACCTGACATAGGGACATCTGACTACATTTGAGTGAGGCTAAGTAAAAGAATGGAAACCCAGATGCTGATCTTATGGTGCCCTGTGGTAGGTAAGAAATATACCCTAAGACGCTGTGCTTTCATACCTGTGGTCTTTTCCCCTAAGACATTTGTTAATTAAACAGATCTTTAGTAAGTATGTTGAATCTCCAGGAAAAGCTAGATTGTTGAAGACATATGCAGTTACATTAAACATCTGAATATTCAAAATGTTTTCTCATAGGCATTCTTATAAGGTCTCCTGTGGTAAGACTACGAATCTCTGGTAAATATAAAATTTTATTTGTTTAGTCTTCTGAAAACTTGAAACAATTTGAAATGATCATTACGGAGTAAACATAATCTTTAACAACACTGCATACTTTTAAACTTGTGAAGCATTAGAAGGGTTTTATGGTTCTTGCATTCTGTAACTGGAACTCTCCATGTGTACAGTTCCTTTGGAGTCACTGTAGACTGACAAGCAAATGATACACATATCAAAAATCTCTGAATCTCCTGTCCAAAAATTATCACTTGTGCAAACCAGTAAATCTATCTATCACAGGCTCATTTTACATGGCCATATCTGTTGGTATACATTTCCTTTTTTTAGAGCCCCACTGAACTTGAGTTATGTCCAACATTCTAGACAGCATATATAAACATGTGCTGTGCATTTTCCAGACTTGAGATTATAAAATTTTCCTAAATAACGACAATAACCTATTGTATTCCTCCAACCAATATAAAGATTAAGAACATTTTATTTCACTCAAAGAGAATAAAATATTATAAATAACATGGGGGAACTTTAGTTTTATTGTTTTATTATTTATTGTTTTGCTTGTTTTTTTGTTTGACTATATTATGTGAAGTTTTTCCTATTGTATGTGAAAAGTCTTACCAGAATTAAGAAAATGACATTGAAGGACATTGGCTCTATCACTTCTGGACTGATAACAAGGAGAACTCCCACTACTCCCTAAGCTTCCATAGGGCTGTCATGAGGATGAGAATTTTTTTTTCAAGTAATATACATTATTTTATTACAAATTTAAAAAACAAAAACAAAAAAAATGCAACATCCTAAAAAAATTTTACTGGTAATACAAATTCCTATGAAGTTTTTTTTTTTTTTTGCTACCATAAGAAATTAAAAAAAAAAAAACATTAAATATTTAGAAACATTCAACATCAAAGGCTTTAAATCTAACTGTACATTGTAGCCCTTGAAAAAGCCACAAACTTTTTAAAAAGTATTTTCTCTACAAAGAATCTCATCAGCTATACAAAAATCTGTACAGTTTTTATACTGAAGCTAATGTTGAGCTGCACTTGAATTTCACATTCTTAGCAAAATAATTGCCTGAGCACATAATCTCCACACTTTAGGACAGCCACTCTTCTTCATCCTCATCTTCTTCCTCTTCATCTTCCTCTTCTTCTTCCTCATCTTCTGGTTCATTCTTCTTCGTTGAGCCTGTTGGCCTACCAGGACCCTTCTTTCCCACTTCACTTTTGCCCTTGGCGCGGCTTTATACTGGATATGTAGAGGGTATCAAAGATACAGGTAGTTGGCAAACACATGAAAATAGTGTAATCCTTCTAATTAACCCAGTCTCTGCTCAAATTGTTGATGCAGTAATGTAATTTGAAAGTAAGGCACCCCCAATTCAAGATTCTATTTATTGATTATTTTTTCTAAAAAGCAACTGAAGTTCTTTTTGACTCTCATATAGATTAAATCCATGAAAAGCAGAACCTTGTTTGCTAACCACTACACTTGATATATTTTTTAAGTAATGTACTTATTTTTATTTTATGTGCATTGGTGTGAGGGTGTTAGATTCCCTAAAAATGGAATTGCAAACAGTTGTGAGCTGCCATGAAGTTGCTGGGTATTGAACCCAGAACCTATAGAAGAGCAGCCAGTGCTCTTAGTCACTGAGCCATCTCTCCAGACCCCTACTTACACTTGATAATTTTAAGGATGTTAAATTACCACCTCAAAGAGTCATTTCATTAATTGAACTAAGACAGAAATAAATATATTTTTTCAAATTCTCATAGGAAAGCCAAGACTGAATGTTAACTATGAGTGAAGTTCTCATTATAGCATCAAGCTTTGTTAGCAAAAAGAATATTTCTAACATATCTGTGTTATGAAGATTATAGATAACAGTTTTAAAGAAAAGCATCTTTAATTCACAAATACTCATTAGTAATTCTGGGAGTAAATAGAAGAGGATTTTACTGAGCGAATAAAAGCAACAATCCATACATATTTCACAATTCATTATAACAAATAAAAAAAAATCTCAAGAATATATACATTATTTTAGCAATCATCCGTAATCCAGTAAGTCTAACTAACAGGTCATCGGAGATTGAAAAAATCTTGAAATATAGTATGGTAGCTTGCAATACCCTTCATTGAAAAAAACTTCAAAATGTTGTAACCGCGATAATTGCTAAAAAATAAATTTACACCCTGCAGGGTAGAAGTAATAAGGCCAAACTATAATTCCTCAAAACACAGTCATTCGTGTTAATAGCTCCACCATAAGTCTAAATGATGCAATTAATTCTTTGGCATTTATGCAAGTTTTCTACAGTGAATCCATGTGAACTCTGACATCATCAGGAAATATTTATGTGCTGGGTACACAAATAGCCTTGTCACTCACAAACTGCCTCCTTAATGCAAAAACACCAGCGTATCTGTCTCATTTACATTATCCTCAGACATGGCACGTGCTGCACATAAGGGTGGTTGACAGGAGATTGTCTTGATGGTGGCTGCCCTGAAACAGCCTGGAAACAGGATTGGTGACAAATTAAGTATTCTGACAAGTATAGAGACACAGAACCAGAAGTAATCAATGTTAGATAATTCTGTTTTCACACATCATTTCTGGGTCAATTTGCAATAGTCAAAGCTCTCTAAAATTGGCATGCACATAAGAACACAAGCTTAAGTGTTTGCTATTATTTTTCAGAATCATCAGGAAATGTGATGCCATCTTGGCAGCCTTTTGTACGTGCCATCATGTCTCCAAATGTCAGACTTAAAACATCCAAGAAAATTTCACAATGTTTCCCTCAGCCATGTGTATTGTGATAGGATAATATTTGTTCACACTGCTTTAGTATGTAAGGAATAGATGCAACCACATTAGGAAAATCCATAAATGCAGGAAACTGAAACCCCATACTCTGCCTTAATAAATGAGGATATTGAGCGTACAAGAAAATTTTCACAATACAGCAAATTTTCTTATAGAAATGAATATAAAGAAGCTACTACTTTGTATATTATCTTATGACCTCTGAAACTCAAAATCCTAATTCACTTTGATAGGAGACTATACAGCAACACTCTCATGGCTGTTTTATGCCATCAGTAGTTCTAAATTAGCAGGAGAAGGAGGGCTGGTATCCCACATCCTTTGAGAGAAGGAAATATCCACAGGTTCACTAACATCAGTTGTTAGAAGATTTGTTATTATCCTCTTAGTATTTCTGGTGCCTATATTAAGCTTGATCACATGCTTCTGTACACAAGAAAACATAACATGAGTACAGTGTCCCAGGCTAACTGCAATTTCAGACATCAAGTGCAGCTTGAAACATATATTCTAAAGGTACAAGAAGACTACCATAGGAATATTCTGGATAAACTTGAGGTCTGAGTGCTGCCAGGAAGACAGTACAAAGAATAGGTCTGGACAAATATAAAAGGAAAAATAATCACCAGAGTTCTGCTGGAGCCCAGTAAAGTAAATAATGAACTTAATAATGTACTCTAAAAACCTTAAATCGTGATCCCTATAGAGTTTTTTCTAGACACAGTCTTTATTTGGGCTTATGAAGAACAGGCATCTCTCCCTTACATGTATAGTGTGGCCGCTAATGAATTTCCATGGCTTCTTTAATTGCCAGTGCCTGGCAATAAAAAGTACTTTGGTGCACTAAATTTTATTAGCTACTAATACCACTATTAATATTTTTTATTTCCATAAGAACATTTCCATTGTAAAACCTCCATTTCTAATGAAAAGCTAAGCATTTCTTTCTTTCTTTTTTTTAAAGCTAAGCATTTCTGTGATGACATTTTCCTCTACAGAAAAGATAAAGCCAGACAATTTGGCATGCAACATATGTTCTAAAATTGTACAAGCTACCAAAGGCAATAGAAAAGCAGATGAGAGTGTTTTTAAATTTTTAAATGGCTTTTGATTGCTCTGTGTTAAGTCCTGTGTTGCAGAGGGTGTTGTTAGCCCATGTGTCTTTATAAATGATAGATTCTGAACAGCGTAAAATGGCATGAAAAAAATCATATTTTGTTTTGAAAGCATTGACTCCATACAACGTTGAAATTAAATTCTCCTCATGATTCAACTTTAAACCTCTTAACCTTACTCTAAGAGGAAAAGAGGAGAGGGAAAATTTCTCCTTTATAGTCTAGCCCAACATAAACTGCAGACAGACAGCAGAAATCTCGTGGACATCATATGATGTCTCCATTTAAAGTGCTCAAGGAATCTCCAATTGTTTTTCATAACGATCCTATGAATTTACATTTTGATTGGCAGTGCAATAAACTTACTTTTTTCCTACATCCTCTCTAACATTCATTATCTTTATCTTTTTTATAAGACTCATTCTAATGTCTATGACGGCATACTGAGAATGTTTTATGTACCTGCTGGCTTCTTATATGCTTTCATTTAAGAAATATCTATTAAAGTCCTTTACTAATTTTTAAATCAAGTGTGTGTGTGTGTGTGTGTGTGTGTGTGTGTGTGTGTGTGTGTGTG
>JANHMN010000003.1:2201792-2292193 GCA_030674055.1 Rhabdomys pumilio | reverse complement strand
GTGTGTGTGTGTGTGTGTGTGTGTGTGTGTGTGTGTGTGTGTGTGTGACGGTGTATGTGTATCTGCTAAGAATTTCTTCTGTGTTTAATTATTAATGTACTATAAATAGATGTATGTCAGGGAAATATTTCCCCCAATTGTGATTTGTTTCTTCACTCTGCTTATTCCTTCATTTCATATATAGAAGTTTTCAAAAATTTGTTTTTGTTTGATGTAATCTACTTGGCCTAATTTCTTTCTTGTTGTCTGTGCTTTGAGGTTTGTTCATAGATCATAACTGATCCCAGTGTCATGGAGTTTTTCCTCTGTGTTTTCTTCTAATAACTCTACAATATTAGGCTGTACATTTGAGTTTTTAACACCTTTGATTTTATTTCTAGTACGCTATGATAAAAGAGTTACATTTTAGCTTCTGTATGTGTGCATCATGCTGTCCTAACACCAGTGATTAAAGAGACAGTACATGCTATGAGGAGAACATACATGTTGCATGTCTAAATTAAACAAATCAACACACATGTTTAAGGGAAGTTTTTTAATGTAGGTAAACTTAAAATCAACTTTTTCATTAAACACAAATTGTTTATGATCTTTCTGTATCATTTTAAAAGGTGAATCCATACAAGATGAATTCATGCAAGAATCCTTCTATGAGTTGGAATTGTACAAGTTGTTGGTCAAAGTTATTAAAGTTTTTAGTTTCGTAGGAGAAATGAGCTCAAAATAGTTCTACAGAAAACTATTATAATTGATAGCAGTGCACTGTAGCTCTTAGAAGCTTCTCTAAGAGATCTTAAATACTCATAACAAAGAGAAAAATATGACAACTAGTTAATACATTAACCAACTCAGCTATTTTTCAAGGTATATATGTTTCAATATAACATGTTGTAAATACCGTATGTGTCTGTATGTTTCATGTCAATTTAAAATAAATTACTAAAATAATAGTATATATACATAATGACATAATTTATAATATACCGTTTTTTTTAATTTGTGAATTTAAAAATTATATATAATTTTAGAATATAAACCTATTAGAAAAAAATAGGATTATCACCTACAAAGAAAAGTTAGATCAACCAAGCACTAAAAGATTGTTCCTACCATCAACACAAATGTAGTGTCCCTTGGTTATTCACTGCACTGATTTAAAATACCTCTCCCTCTTGGAGTCATAAATTTTTAAACCACAACACTCATCTTAAGCCTGGAAAATAAAGTATATCATTTTGGGAATCTCCACGAGCTATTATCAGCAACTAACTTGTGCCTTCTTCAATACGAGTGATGAAATTTAGTCTTTTCTGTGTTATCTTAAGTCAGAACTCATGTAACAATTTCTGTCCCATAACTGCTACTATCCGAGTCTATGAAAATGTTCACTGTGATGTACACAAGGGGACTAGAATGACAACCACACACTACATCGCCAGTGCACACGCTCTGCTGCATGATGTCCAGCCCTAGCACACATATGGAGTGTACTTTTTAAAGAAAGAAAATGTAGAACTTTAAAATAAAATATTGACTCGTCTATCCAATCATGGTACAAATATTTATGTAGGAACTACTTTTATGATATTGGATAAGGTGTTATAAAAGTTAGAAATAGAAAATGAAACAACACACTTGTTCAAAAGCCTCCAACAACACAAGAGGTAAGTAAACAAAGAAGCTAAAAGAATATTGCATTTCTGCCCATCTGCACTTGGATCTCCCTTACAGCCTTCTACAGGTCAGGTCCAGGTACATTCACTCCTGACATTTAAGTCTCAGCCATTTCTTACTCTGAGGTTGCCCAGTGACTGACAGAACTACTGGGTAGATGGTCTCAGAGAACTTATATCACTTTCCAACTCAGTCTTCGCTCAGTGCTTATGAGAGCAGGGATGTACACATCGATGTGAGAGTCCTAGCTGCCTTTCCGGGTTGGGTCTGGCTACTTTCACAACTACACTGCACAGCTGAGTCATGTCAGAACCATCTTTTTTACTCCCAATGGGTGCGACTCTAACCATTGCTTTCACATGAGTTCCATTGCAGACTTGGCATCTAAAGACAGTAAGCTATAATTAGAGCATCTTTTCTAAAGAAACTAAACTGATTAAAAGTTAATACTATAAATGAGATACTGTTCTAAACATTATACAAAAGGAGAAGACAAGAGAACCTGAAGTTTGGGGTCAGTAAAAGAGTTAATGATGAAAAGTTGATGAACAAAGTTAGGGATATAGTTGGATTTGTAAAACCTTGAAAGGACCTGAATGTTAAAATAAAAAAAAATAAAGTAAAAATAGACTGTTGAGATTGGATCTGTTGATATTTGCTGTAAAGCTAAGTGTAGATCCCCAATACCTAGTTGCTCCAAGACCAGTCTGTACATAGACGCAAGTGATGCTATGTGACCTTGCCCCCAAATCATTTCTGATTGGCAAATAAAGTTTCTGACAGCCAATAGCTGGGCAGAAGAGACATAGGTGGGGTTTTTCCTGGACTTGGGGTGAGAGGAGAACCACGAGGGGGTGAAGAAGGTGGATAGAGGAGAAAGCAGCCATGTGTTAGGTGAGTCATAAAATAATGGCCCATATGGGTTGGCTAACTGGAGAAATTAGAGTTAAGAGCAGCCCAGATAAAATATGACAAATTATATAATGAGATTATTGGCTGGAAAGGAGACATAATAGCATGGAGGATAGATATCTGCCCAGCTCTTGTGCTGATTAAAGCTTATTGTAAATAAAAATAAGGCTCATGTGTGTGTTTTGACTAGGAACTAAATGGTTAAAGGCAGGGTTAAAAACCCTAGATTGGGAATAAACTTTTCTACAACAAAGTGCATATGTTAAATTATAAAAAAAAATTAAAAAATATATAGAAGAGCTTCAAGTAGAGATGCAACTTAAAACTTACGATCGGCAAGATGACTCAAAACATGGCCTGAGCTAAATGCACAGGAGTCACATGGTAAAAAGAGAGAAATGACAACCACAGTTGTCCTCTAACCCCCAACCCATCAACTGTGCACACAAAAACATATGCACAAAGAAATATGAGCATTTTTAAATTAAAGGTTAATAATTCAGAATAAATGTCACTTTATTTCTGAGGAGCACTTTTCCTTATAAACACAGAAGAGGGATATCTTTAAACATGATGGACACACCAGACTGTTTAGTCCTTTCTCCCCAAATAGGAAATGTATCAAATAAGTGCCAACACCTATCAATATTTATGTCTGTTGTAAAATACAGGTGCACTCTAAAAGGGAGCTCACATTATAGTGTGCCATCCCATCATTTCCAACACTTTAAGTCAGTGGTTCTCAACCTCCCTCAGGCTGTGATCATTTAATACAGTTCATGTTGTGATAAAATTATTTCTGTAACTGTAATTCTGCTACTGTTTTTAACATCAATGTAAATATTTTTGGAGAGAAAGGCTTGCCAAAGGACACTTTAAATGAACAGAAGCTGTATACAAATATTCATTTTAGCATTATACAA
Organism: Rhabdomys pumilio; assembly: GCA_030674055.1. Lineage (NCBI taxonomy): Eukaryota > Metazoa > Chordata > Mammalia > Rodentia > Muridae > Rhabdomys > Rhabdomys pumilio. The sequence continues at coordinate 2,288,684 of JANHMN010000003.1, read as the reverse complement.
CCATTTATCCTTACCATCCCATTTCTGGATGTGGTTCATTATCAGTCTGAGATAGATATACCCAGAACATATTTATACATCATTTTCCATTTTAACCACAAAATGGCAGCAGTAGTTTTTGAGCACTCATGCATATAGCTTCATGACCACATACCACATTCCCCAGGGCAGCATATTCACTTTCATCTACTGATGTTCAACATTGGGATAGCTTTCTAATAAAGAATATTTACTATTTCTGGTATCCAGTTGTTGTTGCTCTAGAGGATAAAATGTTGCTGTCTGACCACTTAAGGGTCCTTAGTTTTGAAGGACTTGTCATTCAAACTAGCAATTCTCACTGTAAATGCACAGTAGCTCACAGAGCAGCTTGGACAAAATAAGACGCCTATGCTCTAACGCATCCCAATCACCAAGGCAATGGTATTTTAAAGCTCATTACATAATTATTGAATATAAACAATCAAGATTTCTGATTGATAGGACTGGGTCTCAAATGCATTAAAATTGAGATTTATATGTTGTCTCAGCAGTTGCAACAGAAATGATATGATTGACTAATTTTTGTTAGTTGACTAATTACTCTTGCAAATTTGATCATTAAATGTGAAAGTTGACATGTATTTTAGTAACTATAGACAAAAAGAAACATATTCTTCAAAGTCTATGTTACATTCAAGAGTCTGATGGATTTGAAGTTTCATGTCTTGCAGATTGGTCCTCAATCCAGCAGTATTCATGAGCAGGAATAATAGGAAACAATTGGATTGTGTGGGCTATGACATTATTTATCTATAGACTAACCTACTGACAAGTTTATAACTTGCTGAAATATTCAGATATGATGAAACCATAGGATATATGACTTGTTGAAGGCAGGGAGACCCTGAAAGCTGTATTGTACCTATGGTACCTCTCTTCTTTAGGACTTCTTTGTTTCTCACTATGCAGAGATAAGCAGCATTGTCCCACCCTATACTTGCCCCCAAAATCAAGTTCTATTATACCAACCTCAGAAATGGTGTAGCCAAGTGATCATGTAGTAAAATCACTAAACCCTGAAAAAAATTTAAAGCTTAACTCTGGTAAGTCTATTTTCTCTTGTACTTTAATTATTGCTTAAAGTAACATTCCTATTAACAACCTGAGACTATCATACAATGATTTTAGTCATATTCATTCTGCTTGATCAACTACTACCAAATTCTCACTTCCCTAAACACCCAAAGTTTCTCCAATGCACTCCTTTAAAAAACAAAAAGCCTATTGAGCCTAATTTTATAATAATGGTAGGGCAGACATGGTAATGCTGTAATGAAGAGAAGAACCAGGGCACTGATGTAATTTCAACCATAGCCATCTATCAGTCTAAATCATATGAGGATTAATACCTTAGTGTAACTATTTCTGTTAACTTTATTGAATAATACAACAACTGTGCACATTATTTTTTCTGTCCTTCTGCAAGGCTTTATTATGGGGTAATTAGAAGGAGGTCATTATTGCTGTAAGATCCAATAGCTTTTCAGCAATTTTAAGCTAATTGGTAATCCAGTTATTGAGAATTCCCTCAAATCAGCTTATTATATAATCTCTTCAAAGGATATAAAACATCTTTCCCATTGCATGAATTCATTAGTACGATGCATAATTGGTAGGTATGTATCAATATTAAAAAGGATTGATATAGAAAGAAATTCAAGCACATTATTTTTAAACTAAGGTTGAAACAAAACTTTTAAAATAAAGCATTAATTTCTAAATTAAGCGTGTCTTATCAGCAGTTTATCTTTGTTTTTAAATGTAACTATCCTGCACAACACTGAGTTCTACTTACCATAAGTCATTATCATCCTTGTACAATCATCTCCAGCTCAATGCCTAGAACAGAGTAGTCACTGTCTAGATGTTACAAATGAGAGAATGAGTAACCGAAGTGTGTGTGTGTGTGTGTGTGTGTGTGTGTGTGTGTGTGTGTGTGTGTTCATGTGTCTGTAGCTGTATCTCTATGTATACATGTTTATGTTTGTGCATTCAAAAATGGGTCAGGAAGGTATTTCAAGACGTATCCTTTGTCAGTGTCCATATTAGAAAATAATACAAAGATTACCGAAATAATAAAAAGTCCATCGGTAAATATAGCTTGCAACATTTTCCTTCAAAACGTTCTGTTTTCCAACCTAATTACCTAATTTTTCTTCATGCAATGTTGATATAAAATTACTTCTATTCCTATTAACACACCACTTAGTTTATAACAGTTGAGATAATATCACCTCTAACATGCAAAACAAAGTTCTTAAAGAATCATATTATATACAACAATGTGTACAAATTAGAAAAGACAATTTCGACAAAAGTTCATGAATTAGAGATTTTAAACAAAAGTCACAATGAATAATGAATGATATTTATATAAAAGATAGGTGATAGATAGAATGATAGATGATAGATGATAGATAGATAGATAGATAGATAGATAGATAGATAGATAGACAGATAGATATTAGAAAGACAGATAGATATTGGTTATTTGACTTCATATTCTATAAAGAATAAAGAGAAGTATTACTCTCACCTTTTCAACAAAGAGGTAAAATCTTTACAGTATCAGGAGAGGGAAGACATGCTCAACCAACAATCGATTAACCAAATACAGGATTACTAGCCTTTGCTCTACACTGAGCCATCTACCTAGAAATGACAGTTTTAAAAGTTTGATTCCATCTGAGCATATAGACAATGGACACCTACAAAATACAAATGTGGAAAGTGAGCTTTCTAAACACTTGTGAAAATAAAGCAGGCAGAACTCAATTACAATCATGAGGATGAACCAAGTCTGATAACGCTTTCACAGAAGAAAATGTAGTGTGTTTGAATAATCTGAAGTTAGGAGGTCTGAGGAAATACTTAAGTTGAATAATGGTCACAAATTTTTTAGGAGTTCAGTCTTTTCATATGGAAACATTTACCTTTACTAATACTGATGTATACAACAATCAAAAGTATAAAATATCGGAAAAAATAAAAGGAAAACAGATTTTTCAATTAAAAATACGCTCAGAGAGACCATATTTGTAAAAAGGAAATACATAACATAGAGCAAGTTCCTTGCAACTCCACTCCTGCACCCTGTAATTCCACTCTTTCAATCCTGAAAGGCATTTTATTTGAAGACAATATTTTTTAAACTACTCCAGATGCCCCTCTCCCCAAGTTCCTAATCCATAGAGAAGTATAGATTAAAAAAAGTGATTTGGCTTTTTTCATTCAACTTGTCCTAGCACAGCAATTGACCAATAGGAGAACTGTCATATTAAAAAATACAATAATAAAGGTTGGTGTGATTGTAGGACAAAATATGTAAGACCTACTTACTAGACTTAGAATAAAAGCTTGGACAGATAAAGAAGGTGAAAAGTGAAAATTCATAGACCATCAACTATGCACAAATATTTAAAGGTAACTAAACCACCCCTAAAATGGGCAGCACTAATCTGGGAAGACTAGTTCCCTAACATGGGCAGAGCTAATGTGAGCAGAATATAAAGTTATTCTCATAAGCCAACTATTGAGAGAATCAGATGTCATCATGGCCACAGTATTCTAGAGTCTGAGGCTTCCAAGATATTCAAAAAAATATATTAATCTGATGAAGTGGAAACTTATGGTTTCTTTGGAAAAATCAGTTGTATCGGGTGATGTTTTGGTGGGGCAAACATGTGAATGAGTGCTTTCCTAAAGTGTACATAGGTAAAATGACGTTTTGCTAAAGCAAGATTGTGAAAGGATGCATGATAAAGGATTCTTAGCTAACGACAGATATGTATTGGTTCACTTTACATTGCATAGCTTTTCAGTTTTTCGTGATTCCATAGAGAAAAACACACCAAAATACTTCTGCTGGTGTTCTGGTGGCTTCTTGCTACTTCCATGGAGTAGGCCCAATTGTAAGATGCTCAGCTGATACAAACTCACATGGGGTTTTGCTATGACAGATTCATCTGCTGAAGTGAGTAGTGAGGCCAGTGAAATGTCGCAAAGCTAGCTATGCAAGTGCCCACCACTGTCTACTAAGTCCTATTTATACTCCTTCACTTCATTGACAGAGGCATTGCAAAGAATTTCTCCTGGTGTCACTGTTAGTCCTGGTCACTCTGCTGGCTGTTTCTGTTGGGTCCTGCCACCACTGCTATTCATGTTTGCTATCTAACACTACTGAACTGGACTGCTTGTATGCTCATGAAGTATTTGTGAATGGACCAAGCTGCTGGATCCTGTGAACTAAACTACTGATTTCCTGGCAACACAGTTTGGATTTGCTCCAAAGAACAATTTCTAAACAGGATCACTCCCCCTGTATCCTAATAACCTTTCTTTTCCACTATCTCTTGTGGGTGGTAGGCTAAAAGGGAAAAGCATTTAAGAACCCATAGTAAAAGCAGGTAGAGAAAAATTTAAGCCTACAATCTTATTATTTACAGCTCATTTATACTAAGCATCTTGTGCCCCCAAATACATACCTTGAAATCTTAATACCCAGTATAATAAAATTTGGATATAGGATTTATAAGGAAGGGTGAGGAAGGTTACATTACTTTAAGGTATTATGTTAGCTGTAATGTGATGGAGCAACTGACACTGTGTACAAGGGAAAAGATACCATGGATCAATCTGAGTGTCCATGTAAAGACATGTGGAGAAAGTAGCTATTGTTCAGATACAACCAGAGTTCACATTAAACACTGCATCAACCATTTCCTTGATTTTTTTACCCTCCACCACGAGAGAAATAAATAATATATTTAACTCTACCCAGTCTGTCACAGCTGGGTTGCAAAAATCAATGCACACTAATATATGCAAAAATTCATCTCTGTATAATTTCTCTGAACAAATTAAATAAAGCTACCTGTCTTAGCAGATTTTGATCTCTGGCTGCTAAGGAAAATAAACTGAATCGAGGAGCTACTAATATTTGTAGGCAGATTCTACAAAAAAAAAATAGTGGACTAATTAAGACACATACTTCATCCTCTATGGAATGTCCCATTACTTATTAACAGCACCTGACAGTTTAGAAACACCACACTGAAGCTCTCAGTGCTGTTCTATGAGTTCATCCTGAATCTGTCATTTCTCAAAAAAAGCTACTTTCAAAAATTCCTGACAGACAAGGTTATATAATAACTGCTCCAGGAACACTCAAGCCAAGGTCTTAACGATGCGAATGGGTCTTTGGTTGCTGGTACTGTGAGCATCTTTATTTTCTCTTTCTAGGGAAAGAAATGACTGAAATGTTCTAAAAATACTCTGCATCCTGGCTATTTTGACTGTCTCATCATCTTTTAAGGTGAAGTGGTCCTTATATTATTGCTGTCTTCAGAAGACGAGGATCCCTTCCTAGGGTGTTATAGCTGTAAAACCTCCTCAGACTGTACACACCTTCCTACTGATGGATCGATGGCATAGAAGTAGGTCACTGAGTTGAGCATTACCAACACACTGAATTTTCCCCTTCAATCCTAAGTGCAAGAGATCTGCTAACTTTTAAAGAACCTGCATGAAATATAGTTCTGAACAAGAACTGCCTTGAGCTTTATATGTCCATATTTAATTATGCTTATGTAGGGATACGACAGATCACGGTATCAACACTCATTATAACGTAGAGTTTGTTATTGTTCCACTTTCTATTGGACCGCATCCACAAACAATTAATTAAAAACTTATTTTGGAATAATCTTAAATATCAATTTATTTCAAAGAACGTACTATAGTAAAGTTCCAAGAGATAGTTTTCCAAAATTATAACTGTGCCAAGAAAAAACTGTGACTGCTACCTCCTTACCCCTCCTCCTCTACTCTCAAATCTCAAGGTTGCCAAGTGTCTTACTTCAGGAAACAAAGGCAGTTGTACGATGTTTTGAGAGTGTCTGGGTTTGGCGATTTTTATATAATTTACAACAGTATTCAAAACATACAAAGAAATAGCATCCCCACGGTTTGTAATAAAAAAAACAGCTGTAAAATGGAAAGGACATTAATAATAAAGTGACCTCAAAGAAGTAATCTGTCCCCCTGCTCCATAAAACATCAAGATATCATTTGACTTGTATATTATGTATTTTCTAATAGACTACTGAGAGTACTTAAATTAGTGGTGCAGAAAGCATCTAATACAGTTAATGAAGGAGACACAAAGATATCAGAATGAGAAAATGTCTCATTGCACATTTTTTTTCTCTTTTGGTTGTCAAAAGACATAGTAAATTTTGTATATTCAATTAAAAAAAACTTGAAGACAAGTACAGTCTTTGAGTGCTATCAAGTACAAAATGTGTTTTTAAAAACAGAAAACTACCCAGACTTTGCATGCTTGGTGATCACATATAATCAACTCGTTCCCTAATACTATCACCTATATGAGCCATCAGTGACAGTCACACAAACCAAAGCAACTTAAAATTATAAGTTTGCCTTTGATCTATCATCCCTTTTGATTGGAATGTATGGCTTTCTCGTTTATGATGTGTTAAGCACAAAAATATATCTGTGACTGAAGGGGAAAACTGTGTTTCATGTTTTTCCTATGTGTTGTATAATAATTTTTTGCACAAGAGATATAATTTACATGTAACCTTCTACATAAAACTTCCGTCATTTAAAAAGTAAATATTTTTAGAACATCATAGAATAATATATAAAGAATATAAGGTTTGCCTATATACTCTTTGCATACACGATCACGTGTGCTTCACACACATTCACATACACACAAGCATTTCTTCCTATCATATTTACTGAATTATGTGTACAGATATCAAGAAACTATAAAGAAAAGATCTTAAGACACGATGGCTGACAGTGTCTGGCATGGACTCCCATTCATGACATGTAACTCACGTTGGGCCAGTCAAGCTGGCCACTTCACAAGTTCTGGGCCATGATTATCCCAACAAATTTTATAGTCAGGACAAATTGTAGTGGCTGGGTTGGTGTCCCAGTCCCACCACTGGAAGTCCTGCCTAGCTACAGAAGATGGTCAGTACAGACTCTGTTTCATACATTGCTAGGATTCTTGGCTAGGGTCAACCTCATAGATGCCAGGAAGTTTCCTCTTCACTAGGTTTTCACATAGCCTCCCAATTCCAGTTGTCTCTCCCAGTACCTAGAGAGTGGATCCAGAGATCTAGGATAGAACCAAACATGACTGGCAAAAAAAAAAATATTCAATTAAATGATTCCTAATGATACCCTGTTATACTCATAGATCAATGCCTAGCTCAGTTATCATCAGGGTAGTTTCAACTAGTAACTGATCTGAGCAAAAATGGAGACCCACAGCCAAACATTACGTGGAGTTCTGGTAAGCCTGTGGAAGAGAGAAGAATGATTGGAGGAGCCAGAGGAGTCAAGGGCATCATAGAAGCATGGCCCACAGAATCAACTAAGCATGGCTCATAGGTACTCACAGAGACTGAAGCAACATGGACCCTGCTGGTTTTGAGGTAGGTCCTCTGTATATATGCTATGGTTGTGTAGATTGGTATTCTTGTGGAACTCCTAATAGTTGGAATGGTGTGGGTTATCTCTACCACTTTTGCTTGCTCTTGGAACCGGTTTCCTCCTCTAGGTTGCCTCATCCAGCCCTGAGATGAAGGTTTGTGCCTAGTCTTATTGTAACTTGTTATGTGGTACTCTATTGATATCCCTGGGAGGCCTGCTCTTCTCTAAAGGGAAATAGAGGAGGAGGAGATCTAGAGGGGAGGAAAGGTGTGAGGGGAAACAGAGAGGAATGGAAAGAGGGAAAATTGTGATGTGGATGTAGTGTATGAGAGAATAAAATAACACAAAAAATTAAATTAAATACTGGCTACATGGAGAGAGCAAAGGAAGGCAGAGATGCTCAAGAGTTTGATATTTCAATGATTATTATAAATGCTCTGGCTACAGAGTGAAATTCTATTTGTTATCTTTAAAGTAAATTAATATGATACTTTAATACATTTCTTATCATTGACCATTGTGTTTTCTAAAACTTGGAAGACAGTTGCTATCTAAGAATAAATAACGAAAGGATTTTGTAAAAGAAAGACATGATTGCTATTTCGTCAAAAACACTTGAACAAAAATAGCAAACATGCAATTGAAAACAAAGCTATCACAAAGCAATTTGCCTTAAATCATATCCAGATATAGACAAAGCTTTGGCTAAATATTCTTATTTATGTTTTCAGCATCTTATCTATTTTTCTGTTACAGTTACCATCTTTTAAGAATTGAACATACTGATATTTTCACTTGTAATATTTCTCACATTCTTTCTGCTAATAAATACTTTGTGCATCAAAATAAAGAGACTGGACATACCTTTAACTTAGATGTGTAAAGTTAAATGATGAACAATATATGACTCAGTTAATCTTTACTTAGGTGAAGTGTTTTAAAAAAGTTTCCTGGGAAAGATAGTTAACAACCTAAATAACATCCACCTATATACCTTCAACATAATGTGAAGATTTCACTATTCAGGAGACATTTGACATCACTAAGAACATATGTGGGCATGCAGGGATGGGAATATGTGCATTATACGTGTTGTGCACCCAGGTATGTGTGTGCATGCTTCTGTACAAGTCTTTATAGCCACAGATAGACTCCATGCATTTTCCTCTCTCACCCTCCACCTTGTCTATTGAGACAGGGTTTCTCTAGATTTATAGTTCACTGAGTGCAAGGCTAGCTACTTGGCTATCTCTCAATGCTCTGCTGTCTATGTTGCTGCACTTTCAGTACTACAGATCTGTGTCGCCACTCCAGGCTTTTTACAAGGCTGCGTGTTAGGAATCTGAACCCTGGAAACTTGTTCAAGAAGCACTCTACCCACTGAGTCCACCCTCCTAGACCAGTAATACCATTCTTAAAACATGAACACAGTGTGATACATGCTCCTTCCTTATCACTCTGATCCACATAAGATGATCCAGAATCAAATTAAGGGAACTTTTATACATAAGATATTATTTTAAAAATTTTAATTAATCCAGTAACATTTTATCATTTTAAATATATTAAGTTTAAATTTTACATGTTGCAACAGATGTCTTTATTATTTTCTCTCTTTTTGATACTCGGATATTAAACTATCACAATGACTATCAAGCACCATTTTTTTCCACAAATTCTAGATACATGTGTAGTGTCCGTGCACTGTGGCCCTGAGAGGATGAAGCATGATACGTACAGTTATTTCCCTTGGTGGGATGACTTGCTTGCTTTCCCAGAGACAAGTAGTGACTGCAGATGGAGTAGAGAAACCAAGTATAACTTGACAATTTCACAGGTGAAATTTTAGAGGGTGTTGGCATCCAACCCTAGAAAGAACACTGTCAGTAGCATTGGCACACAGGCCAAGGAAGAAGGAATGCATTCTCTAACTAATACCAATAGGTAACCTGCCCTTTGCAAGACTACATGAAACCTTACACTCATAAAAAAAAAAAAAAAAAAAAAAAAAAAAAAAAAAACAACCACTTAATTTCAAATGTATATTCTAAAGTAAATTACTTCTTTATGAAAGATCCCCAGATTTCTCAACCCCGAGTAAAAAACACTGCTTTAAAGTAATGATTCCTCTAAGACGGTTTACATTCTGAATGCCATTTGATAGACTGTTTTGCCTAAGGCGTATTTATTTGATTCTGTATGGGAAATGAAATAAATATAATGTCTATATCTCATTGAATGACATTTTACAGAGTCATTTTTTTTCCAAACGTAAAATCAAAAACTTCAAAAAGTAGAACTTTTACATAATCAAATAATAACTACATCCTTCGTTCTGTAAGAAACAGAATGAATGAGATGACAGCTTTCATATCAAAGATTGCCTTATTGAACTCTTTACAACAACAGAAGGATAGTAAATCCTTAAGTTATGGAAGTCACATCTCAGAATTTATCAGATAATCAGGGAGGAAAATACAGACCGGTAAGTTCATTCAAACGCGTTTTAGTAAATATACCACATAACTAAAAAGCCACTTCCTGAATTTATGGAGTGGCTCATTCTTCATTATTTATTTAAATATCATGTTTACCTTATTAGAACTTTTGTCTCCGTGATAAGGAGAAAATTGCAATTTTAAAATTGTTACTGCATTCATGAAACAGACAACGGCTGTCATTTTATTCCAAAAATGTTACAGTGAGTATTCTACATTTTTTTTAGACACCTGATTAGGGTGGATTTTCCTATTGTGACCCATAGGATGAAAAGATTTGGTTTATTTATTTATTTTTTTGTCAAGATCCTAGTGGTAGGATAACTACAAAACTCCCTTACATTTTTCTGCTGAAACAAATACAAGAATATATAGTATCTTTCCCAACTACATGTCCTCCTTTTCTATCTATATATCTCTGCATATATGTATTTATTTTAGTCCACTGACTACGATTAGTGTTGCATACATATGAATGGGCGTAAGATTATTTAGTGATGTATGGAGATCTATCAGGAGCAAGATTTATAAGGAAAAGTGACTCTTCTTCCCAAAGCATATTATTAAACATTCTGTTACATTTCTTTATTTGACGGTATTGGTAGTAGTGAGGGTGTGTACATGTGGGTCTTTGCATACATTTCCAATGAACCAACGAAATTGAGAAGTTTTAGAATAACGAATGTCAGAGCATAATAAGGACTTTGATTTTAACAAAAAAAAAAAAAAACAATGAATTATTTGGGGTTGATGTTATGTAATCATGGTACATTTGTCAAAACATGAAAGTTGCTAGTATTCTGTCTAAACTCCACATCCACAGTAAACTGGCAACAGCCAGGTAGGCCTGGCCCATTATAAAAGTGGCTGCTTGCCCCCTCCTCTCTCTCTTAATCTTTTGCTCTCTTGCCTCTAGCTTTTTTGTCCCCTCCCCATTCCCCCTTCTCTTCCTCTCTCTCCACATGGTCATGGCCGGCCTCTACTTCTCTCTCTCTCTCTCTCTCTCTCTCTCTCTCTCTCTCTCTCTCTCTCTCTCCTCTCTCTCTCCCTGCCTCTACTACCCTCCTGGCCCCCGACCCGATGCCTTGAATAAACTCTATTCTATATTATACCGGTGTGTGACTGGTCCTTCAGGGGGAAGAGATGCCTCTGCATGGGCCCACTCAGGCATCCCCTTCCCCATACCTCAACACACACCCACAGAACATACTCTCTTTATATCATTATCTTTTTATAAACACTTCAAAAGTAACAGTAACTCAACACTATTAATTAAATTATGAATTCAGCTCGGATCCCAGAAGACTTTGCATGCTTCCCTGTTCTCCACATTTGTGAATGGGAATTCATCCAAAAATCACACACCAGATCTCCATAGTCTCACTGCAAATTGTAACTGTTCTCACGTGACCTCATTCTTCATGACATTGGCATATTTGAAGTCTACTGTGTAGTTCTGATGTATGGATCTGTCTGGTATGTTCTTTTTTATTAGAACAAAGTTGTAGACTGGGAAACATATGTCACAGTCATGCAGTACCCTTCTAACATTGCATATAATTTACAAGATATCAACATGACTCTTCATAGTTATCAATGGCTAGATATGACATATTATGGTATATGATGCTGTACTTCTCTCAAATTTAACTATTCTTTCTTTTCATGCTTTGAAATAAATCTCCATGAAACTCAATGATATGGAACTAAGGTTAAATTTCCACATCAACGAGTGAGTCTGTCTTTCTATATCTATCTATCGATCACCTATCAATCTATGAATATATATATATATATATATACATATATACATACATATATATGTGTGTGTATACATATATACACATACATATATATATATATATATTCATAGATTTTATATATATAGTATGTTCCATCTATTTACCTACATATTATCTATCTACAAACCTATGGTTCTTTTATCTACAAAAATAATCATTTGAAATTTTAAATTATTTTATTAAACATGTATATGTCCCCTATCACTTCCATCATTCTTCCATCCAACTTCATATTCTCTTTTGCTTTCTCTTGTTAAATATCAAAAAAGTCCATTTAGTCCTATATTTAAATGCATGATTATAAGATGTCTACCAGAACAGGAGTGAACTCTCAGGGCCCACACTCCTGAAAAATATGACATTTTCCCTCTCCCAGCAACCATTAATTGCCAGTAAATCTTCAGAGAAGAGAGGGATTCTGTGACCATCTCACTCATCCATGATGAAATTTTTAGCTGGCTTGATCTTGTACAAGTCTTGTGCATGTGTTTTTTTTTTTCCTAAGAAAGAGCTATAATGTCTCCTCATTTATTTATTTATATATTGGTATTGTAAACTCATTCACATCTATGTCATTCTTTGTATTATAGTTTATTACTTTGCTTTATTCTTCTAGCAATATTGCAAAGTAGAAAGGACATACATTTTGTCAACCTTACTCAGATAGATATGATTATATGCTGATAGTACTTTATAGTTCACAACAAATTCAAGAGAAGATTAAATCAGTGTACTAGCCGATTACAAACCTCATGGAGAATGTGTCCTGGTTAGTTTGCTTTGATTTGAAAAGACACTGTGACCAAGGCAACTTACAGAAGAAAGAATTTATTGTGGTTTACATATTCAGATGATGAGTGCACGATCATAATAATGGAAAACACAGCAGCAGAAAGATCACATGGAACGGGAGATGGAGTTGAGAGCGTGCATCCTGATCAATAAGCACTAGGCAGAGAGGAAGCTATCTTGGAATGGTGTAAACTTTTTAAGCCTCAAAGCCCATCCCAGTGATACATCTCCTTTACCAATGCCACACCTCCTAATCACTCCCAAACAGTTCCACCAACTGTAGATCAAGCATTTAAATATATGAGCCTATTGGTACCCTTCTCATTCAAACTACAAAAGGGAGTCAAATAAGGCAACACTTAAGTAACATAAGCAGAAAACAAATTCAGTGAAATAATATTTAAAGATAGGATTTCTGCAGAATTCAAACCAATAATAGTAGCAGAAGACAGATGCAACTATCAGGTTTTATTAATGAGTACATGAATATGTAGATGGGCACGCTGTAACTAAAGCAACATCATTTTCTTCTTATTCACACATAACAACTTTGTTACCAGTATGCCTTCAAAACTATGCTCAAAATAGTGAAACACAGTGAAGGACTTTATGAATTATTAAAAGTAATAACACAATAAATAGAGATTAAGGAGATCAACATCTGAGTCTTGAAAAAGATAAAAGTCAGAATCCATAATCAAGATGAATAAGAAAAAAATAGGATATAAATCACTTTCAGATTTGCAAGAGGAGACATTAAGGATCCTATAGACATTAAAGCGTTAGGGGAAGACTACTAAGAATAATCCTTAGCCAAGTGAATTGAAACAGAACAACGGTCTCAAAGACATACATGACCAAATTTACATAGATGCTTCATATTAACAATTTTCCAAAATAGAAAACCTATGATCCAGATTTATTGACTACTAAATTTGAACAAACATTTAAAGAAAGACATTTTACTAAATTTTAACAATCAACTCTTTCAAGAAAGTGAGAATGGAGTAATATGTACTGTGTTCCTTCTAAAATGTTAGCAGTATTCCAATACCAAAATCATACAATTATTTTACAAGAAAGTGAAACTGAAGGCTAATAACTCTAATGTATAAAAATCATATAAAAATTCAGAGAGACTGTGGCAGCATGCACGGGAGTCTCAGTGCTGAGAGGAAGAGAAGATACAAACTCTCATCCCTAACCCAGAATCTACATCTACATCTAACTGATAACCACTCACAATGTACATGAGGGAGGGAGGGAGGGAGGGAGGGAGGGAGGGAGAGAGAGAGAGAGAGAGAGAGAGAGAGAGAGAGAGAGAGAGAGAGAGAGAGAGAAAGAAAGGAAGAAAGAGGGGGTAAGAAGGAATGGAGAGAAGAAAACAAAATTAAAAAAAACAACAAACAAAAACTCCATTTAACGTCATCCCTGGTTGACACAAAATACAAAGCATTCCAACTAAGATCATGAACAAGATTAAAAATATCCTCTAACCACACTTTATCAACACCATATGAAATAAAATACTAGATGACTCTGAGAATATTATATATTTTATACAACATAAAATATTTCATGAAATACATTTGATAGCTGCGCTTAAATAAAATTGTAAAAATAATCTCTTCCCTGTTTAAAAAAAAATGTTGAGATAGTGGGGAAATACAGCACAGACTAGAAGAAAATATTTTCAAATTCTGTAAGTATTTCAATTCAAAACTATTATGTGTAGACAAGTACTTGTAGCCTAACATAAAGAACACAAACAAACATAATGATGAGATTTCATAGGTGTAGCTTCTCTGGCATTCCTAGGAGATAGACAATAAAATCTCATAGCAATGTTACAGCTCTGCTGGCTCTTACAATCTTTCCATGTCCATTTCCACTCTGCTCTGTACCTGCTTAGCAGTTATCAGAGAAATTTCCTCCTGATACAAACCAGAAGAAATGCAGAAACCCATAGCAAGAAACTAGGAAGAAAGTGAGAGGTTCACAGAAGTCCAATTCCAGCCTCTGTGAACACACACACTCACACATAATATGTATGCATACACACACACACACACACACACACACACACACTTTGAAGCAAATCTTTCAAAATAATTAATTACTAAAATGTAAGAGCAAGCCAAATACCCTTCATCATGATGGACAAACTTTGTTAACCAGAGTAATAATATTCAATGCTAAAAAGAAATGAGCTAGCAAGTCATATCAAGTTCACAATATCATTTTACTATAATATTTTATACACATTACTAAGTGAAAAGAGCCAAATTACTGTACAATTCTAATATATGACTCTCCAAAGCAGAAAAAAGATCATGATGATTGTAATACATATGTAATTTCTGAGGTTCCGCAAGGGAGTGAGAGGAAAGAACACGGAGTATAGTACCCGATGAAAATACTCTGTGCCTTCATAGTGACGGACACACTTTATCTTCTATCCAAACTCTTTGATGGACCTTGAAAGAAAACTGTAGTATAAACTAACTTTGGAATGACTATGAGAGATTGATATACGCTCATCAACCACAGTAAATGTACCATTCTGCTGGGAACAACAATGTTATCCATGTGTGTAACTGGAGAGTAAGAGAATGCTGTACTTTCCTTTATAGTTTGTTACAACCCTAAAACTTCTCTGAAAAATCAGTTTTTAATTCAAAAATTAACCCTTACTAAAAAAAGAGTTAAAGCTAAGTATTCAGATACTTAGAAGACCTTTTCTCCAGAAATTAGAAATAAATATGTTGCTGCTAAATGAGTTTTGGGAATCATATTATATGAAAATTAAAAACTGTACAATACAAATATATAATACTATTTCAGCAAACATCATACATACGCACACATATATTTGAAAAAAATGAAAACTCCAAGTTTATTATCTCAAAATAGATTTTAAAACAGTATTTCAGCAAGAGACTATCTGTATAATAACCTACAATAATGGTAACATATGTTGCTAAGAAACCCAGTGAGAAGAAGAAAAAAAAGAGAAAGAGAAAATGTTCCAGCCATGTAAAGATTCAATATATAACTGCAAGCAGAACAAATTCATTTCTTTTCTTTATGCTCTGACCTTTGCAAGACTTGCATCCATAAAGCAACCTTAAATATGCAACTCAGAAAACCCTGTAGCTACAAATCAGAGATCGTTTGCTTTTCAAATGAGTATCTCCACATGCTTGCAGAGATGTAAGCTATTCAATCCCAAGCTGGTGAAATCTTTTGTTCATTTGTCATTTCTGATTCATCCCCTTAAAATGCATACTAACACTGATTGTTTGGCAGGAATTTCGATATATCACTAAGAAACAAATACTAAAGAAAACATTGTCGTTGCCTGTTGAGAAAATAAAATATAGTAGGAGACACTAATGTTTAGTCAACACTCACACAGCAAACATGGAAATTTAATTATCATCAGTTCTACAGGAGAGAAATGCAAGTTATTTTAATTTCCTAGTGGGTTAGAATGACCTGATTAGAGGAATGAGGAAGAGCTCTCTTGAGAAGGAGACAGTCTCAGTGACCACAGGAGAGTGCAACTGCCATCCAGGTGGTAAAAGGTGCCAGAGGTTTTTAAGGAGAAGTCCTACTGCTTATGGTAGGAAACTTTAGGTTCACATGGTTAGAAAATGGTAAGGAATAGAATGAGTAAATATAGGAATCACACAAACGAGATGGTTTTGCCTGCCTGCCAAGAGCTACTGGATGGCTCTGAAGTGTTGACACCTGGGGAACAATGTGACTGATCTGCACTTTAATGCTCACTCCTGGGCTGTGTAAAGAAGACAAGACAATGGGGAAAGAGACTGTAAGCTAATGTCTGAGAAAAGAAGGTGGCTGTGTCCCTAGGATGAGAGAAAGAGATGAACCCAAGTCAGAAGCAAAATCAACAGGAAAAGTCTGGACTGAAGAAGCATAAGGAAATGGTCAGAGGTGATACCTGGGGATCTGATGGTCACTCCCCTAAACAGTAAAGTTCTTTCTTTTACATGATTTATTTACCAAAGCATCAGGTAAATTATAGCCTTTTGGATAAAGGTTTCAGGAGTTGAGGAGTAAGATGTCATGAAGTATATCATAGTTGTCATGGAATATATCAATGTCCTAGTTTATGCAGAAATGTGACATTATCTGAAATAAAAAAACATTGAAAGATAGCAAGGATCTGTTTATCTGGTTAATAACAAAGGATTTTAGAGCAACTGTATTAGGTAGCTAGTTCGATATTGCCAACCTTGAAAATCATTGTTTATAGGACCCTACCCGTTCAGCCATCTGCATAATCAGCAGCTTGAAAAATCAAGACCTAAAAGTCACAATTTTGATTACTGGTCAATAAAACGGAATTTGAGTCATAGCTTTGGCCCTGGGTAGAAACACGACTTTGTAAACTTCCCAAAAGATCAGAAGGCTTAACTATATAGAGGCTTCCTGGAAAGGATCAAAGACATTCTCTTGTTCCTCCCCTTTGTTCGGGCATAGTTCTACTGTGTTGTCTTAATTCGGCTCCCAAAACCTTCTCTTCCTGATACTGAGGGCCCCTGTCCTCATCTGGCTTTGATTGGTAATAAAAAATTGTCATAGAGCCAATAGCTAGGCAGGGAAATGGAGGCAGAACTTTTAGATTGCAAGGCAAGGGACCGAGAAGGAAGAAGAACAGAGATTCCACTGTAAGAGGAGACTAGGACAGGAAAGCAGAGGGATCAGAATTAATACCCACCAACATGTAAGAGTCAGGGAAGTGGCCCCAGTGCTAACTCTCCCACTTGGGTCTGGGGCAGCAAAGAAAAAAAATAGGTTTAGAAAATCCTACATCCGATAGAGGGCAAATATCCTACATATACAAAGAACTCAAGGAGTTAGATTCCAGAGAATCAAATAACCCTATTAAAAAATGGGGAACAGAGATAAACAGAATTCTCAACTGAGGAAACTCAAATGGCCAAGAAGCACCTAAAGAAATGTTCAACATCACGGAAATGCAAATCAAAACAACCCTGAGATTCCACCTCACACCAGTCAGAATGGCTCAGTTCAAAAACTTAGGTGACAGCAGATGCTGGTGAGGATGTGGAGAGAGAGGAACACTCCTCCATTGTTGGTGGAATTGAAAGCTCGTACAACCACTCTGCAAATCAGTCTGGCTGTTCTCAGAAAAATGAACCCAGCTATACCACTCCTGGGCATATACCCAGAAAATGCTCCAACATGTAATAAGGTCACATGCTCCATTATATTCATAACAGCCATATTTATAATAGTCAGATCAGAAGCTGGAAACAACCCAGATGTCCCTCAAAAGAGGAATGGATACAGAAAATATGGTACATTTACACAATGGAATACTACTCAGCTATTAAAAACAATGGCTTCATGAAATTTGTGGCAAATGGGTGAAATTTGAAAATATCATCCTGAGTGAGGTAACCCAGTCACAAAAGAAAATGCCTGGTATACACTCACTGGTAAGTGGATATCAGTCTAAAACTCAGAATACCCAAGATACAATTCACAGACCATATGAAGCTCAAGAAGAAAGAAGACCAAAGTGTGGATGCTTCAGTGTTTCTTAGAAGGGGGAACAAAATACTCACAGGAAGAAATATGGAGACAAAGTGTTGAGCAGAGACTGAAGGAAAGGCCATTCAGAGACTGCCTCACCTGAGGATCCATCCCATATACAGTCATTAAACTTGGATGCTATTGCGGATACCCAGACGTGCTGGCTGATGGGAGCCGTCAGAGCCTGACAAATACAGAGTTGGATGCTCACAGCCAACCATTGGACTGAGTGTAGGGTCCCTGATGAAGGAGCTGGAGATGGGACTGAAGGAGCTGGGGGTGGGTTGCAGCCCCATAGGGGGGAGCAACAGTGTCAACCAGCCAGACCCCGGAGTTTCCAGGGACTGGACCACCAACCAAAGAGTACATGGACGAACCCATGGCTCTGGCCGCGTATGTGGCAAAGGACAGCCTTGTTGAACATCAGTGGGAGGAGCGGCCCTTGATCCTGTGGGGATTTTATGCCCCAGTGTAGGGAAATGTCAGGGCAGGAAGGTGGGTAGGTGGGTGGAGGAAGGGGTAGGGGATACGGGTTTCCTGAGGAAATATGTGGAAACGGGATAATATTTGAAATATAAATAAAGAAAATATCTAATAAAAGAAAAAAATAAAAAAAAAATACCAGAGGGGAGTGTGTGCTAGCAACAGAAAGGTTCAAGAAGTGCCCAGCCACTGAACTAGTAAGGTGTATTTTTTGAAATCTGGCTTATGTGTGTGTCTTTCATTCCCCTGAGATCCACTGGGAGCTCAAAACAGATGAAAAATTCACCACTATACTCTTAAGGCAGTAGTTCTCAAGTTGTGGGTCACAAACTTTTGGGATTCGAATGACCTTTTTGCATGATCTAAGACATTCGAAACCACAGATATTTACAGGACAATTAATAACAATAGCAAAATTAGAGTTAAAAAGTAGCAACAAAAATAAATTTATGGTTGGGAGTCACCAAAACATAAGGAACTGTATTAAAGGATCACAGCATTAAGAAGATTGAGAACCACCACCTTAAGGTTTATTCTAAACACACCTGTCAGTCATCTACATAGGTAAATGCCTCTCAGAAAGCTGTCTCTTCTAGTGAATTTAAGAGCGTTAAAATCTACTTTAGGGTGTTATACCACTAGAATTGGGGGTAGTTTTTGGTCAAACAGGCAGCAATATCCTAAGCAGAATAACAGAGTTTAGAGTCCTTGAGACATCTATGAGAACCCTTCATTCAGCTAGATGATGAAATAATCCATCTTGAGCTCCAGAAGAACTCTAGAATAACAGCATGGGGAGTCCTCTGGATAGTGGTGATAGCAAGAGCTATAATATATGAGCTAGGGGGAAAATACAGAAAAGAGGGGTAGAGATTTAATAGTGAACACTTCATCCATGGATGTCACATCAGCTACTTTTCTCACTGCTCTGTCAAAATCCTGCCAAAACCCAGCCTCCTGGGTGAGTAGGTTTTCATTTAAGATTTGATGATAAAGCTCACAGTGTCTAGGAAAGCATGACAGTCTGAACACAGAGCACCCTGTCACATGCACAATACAGTGTCCATTAAGTCAGGAAGGACAGAGAGATGGATGCTAAGCTTTAACTTCCTTTCCCACTTTTGCTTTTCAACACAGAATCCAAGTTCTTGAAGGGATGCTATCCACATAGTGTGGTTCTTCCAATGTCAGGTAAACCTCTCAGGAAATTTCCTCACAGACATGACAAGAGATTTGTCTCAAGGTGACTCTAAATTCTATCTGGTTAAAAATTGCCTCAGGACAGGCACGATAGCTTACCCTATTAAGCATATGTGACCAAACTTCGTAATCCAAGTTCAATACCCAGAACCCACTTGTCAAAGAGGGAAAAGGGAGCCCTGCAGTCATCCTGCAACCTCCATCAATAAGCATGTCATGGTATATACATATGCACTCACAAAATTAATTAATAACAAATTAAGGACCATCTGTTAAATAGTAGCAAACTAAGTTACTATATTGCTAAGAAACCACATCATCTCTTATAACCCGTGGGACAATTATATCATACTGTTCCTTTGGACAATATTAAAAATGTGCTTCCATGACATACATTATCTTTCCCAGTACATTTCTAATCAAATACGTCACTACTGGTTTTCTTTGTGTGTGTGTGTGTGTGTGTGTGTGTGTGTGTGTGTGTAGTTTTAGAAATATATACCTGTGTGTGAACACCAATTTATGTATGAAATTCTTCTGGGGTTGAATCAAAAGTATACAAGAGTCAATGTTATTTTTTTTTCATTCCCTTACACTGATGGTGAAACTTTCAATTTTTCAATAAAAGGGAAGAAGGAAAGGGGATTGCTCAGTAACAATAATGCTTTAAATGGAGAGAATATAATTTGGCCCCTTTCCATGGGGGTTCATTGGGACAGTAAGGATTAACTGTGAAATACAGAATTAATGGAGATACAGAATAAAACATCAAGATAGCTCATTATGAAGAAGATAAAATTTCTTAAAGGATTTGTTTTACAAGCACACATCCACTAAATACAGAGAGGACCAGGGTGGCAAAAATACAGAGTAGTAAAGAACGGGTGGGAGAACTGCTTGAAGTACTTGGCTTAGCTTCCACAGCAGACTTCAGATGGCAGGTTTTTTCTTTTTTTTTTCAAAACAAAAGGACATTTTGTTTCCCATGTTCACATCTTGAGTGCAACTGTTTTTAGGATTCTGCCTCTATGAACTTCAAAAGCAGGGAAAACAGGACATTTCTTGGCCATTAGTTACATTAGTGGTTAGAGTCCACTCAGCCTTACAGGTGCAAGAGAAATCTTCCAATGGATACTCATGAAAGCAGGGGCCAGCTCTGCGGTTTACCCGAACAGCAGGTTTTTTTTTCAAAAAAAAAAATCAGAGCAGCCCAGAGAACTGATTGGTATTCCAGTGCCAAACAGTATCAGCCCTCAGAACATGGACTCAACAGGTTATTTTTGGGAATACATATGTATATACAAATACATATGTACATGCAATAATAACTAACAACTGATGTACAAAAGAAAATGCAGTCTGAGCAGGGAGACATATTTGGGGAGGTTTTGAGGGAGGCTATAAAGAGGAGAAATGTGCAATTAAAAAACAACTTCAAAAATAAATAAAAATAAAATAAAGATAAAAAAAGAAGTCGGAGATAAACAATTATATTCAATTTTCTTAAATTCCTTGGCCTGTACATTTTTTAAGAGTCCTAGAGCAGTAGACGGAAGATAAAAGGGAGCTCACGGCACCATGACCTGGGGAGCTCAGGTCTCCTCAAGATATGGTCTGGTTTAAAACTGGTTGCCTATGAATCCTCATTCAGATCCATAGATCTCACCAAATAGCATCCTCCATAAAAGCCATGTCTAAAGGGTGTGCTGAAACGCTGCCTTTGTTGGCCAGTCAGCTGGCATCTAGCCCATCTCCTTCTGTTCAGTACATGGACCTGCTATGGCTGAAGTATGCCAGCGCAGTGTGGGAGCCCCGACTCTTAAGCTAACAGAGACAATTTCTGATGTGTGGGAGTAAACAGTGTGCAGAACTTAACATCGTCCTTCGTCAATTGCAAACACTGTGGTTTAAAAGTAAACAAAAACGAAGCAACCAAAAATGCATGTAAGTCCCTAGATAAAACCCAAAGCCACTCTGAACTTTTTTAAAAGATGTGTATCATTTTGTGATTCCATCGCCACACTCCAACATCACTGCAGTTTGCTTCTCCTTGATGTTCTAGCATTTGAGTGGGGAGTTGTGCTCACCCCGCCCCCCCCAAGTCTTACATCTATTGTTCCTTCTCTCCTTTCCTCCTTCTCCTTCCCGCTCTACTTACTTCCTTCTTCGCCACCCCCTCCTCATTGAAATGCCATACTGTAAATCTCAAAGGCAGAAAATTTTGCAGACAATGAAAATATTATTGCCTGACAGTGGTGGCGCACGCCGTTAATCTCAGCACTTGGGAGGCAGAGGCAGGTGGATTTCTGAGTTCAAGGCCAGCCTGGTCTACAGATCGAGTTCCAGGACAGCCAGAGCTACACAGAGAAACCCTGTCTTAAAAAAAAAAAAAATCTCGTTTTAATTAGCAT
The DNA here is from genome assembly GCA_030674055.1 of Rhabdomys pumilio. Classification (NCBI taxonomy): domain Eukaryota; kingdom Metazoa; phylum Chordata; class Mammalia; order Rodentia; family Muridae; genus Rhabdomys; species Rhabdomys pumilio. The sequence goes on along the minus strand of JANHMN010000003.1, from coordinate 2,266,397 downwards.
TTACTAAGAATTTAATATAACAATTTACACTAAAGAACATTCAAATCATAAAAGAAACAGAACTTGGTAGTCTAAAAAAGTTAAATGGGAAGCATCAATAATGTAGTTTGATGTGATTATAAATCAAGACGGCATAAGTCAAGCACTACCCTGTCTTCTGGTGCCTCTCCTTGCCAGTCACTTCCTGCTCAGTACATTTTGTAAAAGGTGCTGAAAGGCTCTCATTTTGTAAGTGTGTGTGTGTGTGTGTGTGTGTGTTTATATATATATAATTTATTTATTTATTTTTATTAACGTTAACCTTCTGAAATTAGAAGAGGACAGCGCTGACAAACTGGCTCGGCAGGATTCCTCCATAAGCTTGACAACCTGAATTCTACCCCAAGACTCCACCTAAAGAAGAGAGGAAAGAATGGACTAGAAAACACTGTTCTTGGACATACACTGCAAAGCTTGTGTAAGTCCGTTGTGTATTTGCACACTCACACACATAATAACAATAATAAATATTATAGGAGAAACTGTGAGAACTTTTATGCAAGCACTTAGTCCACCAGGAAACCCCTTGGATACTGACAGTTTCCAAGTCAATTGTTCATAGAGTTTTCATACATTTTTCAAAATATAATGTTGTGAATTACCTTTCTGTAACCAAAGAAAGCACATACCCCACCTGGTGTCTATTTTTCTACTGTCGTTTTATTACTTAACAGATCTTGATGCAATTACTTTTATCTAAAACCATTTCGAGGGAGAATGTCAGTAAAAATTCCTTTAAAGTAGTTCAAACTTTATAGTTCTTAAAACTTATTAAATAAAAACTCATTGTTATAATAGCACTTTAAAGGATTCCTGCAAATTGTTCAAAGAATAAAAATCATAAAAGTCTGCAATTCAGTGAAGTTTGTAGCTTTAAATAGAGATCACATATTAATTGCATCTACAGTCCAACTCCAACGCTATAAACAGGACATCTGACTAGCTAATGTAGAATGGAAGGACTGGCCCTTTGCCTGCCTGTCTCCCTGCTGGCGAGCAACAACCCTACTTTATTATTTCCCTTTTAAGTATGGGGCAAATGCAGAAAATATTTATTTATTTGTTTATTTATTTTTGGAATATTTTTATACAATTCCAGAATAAGGGAAATGAATAATAAGAGAAATAAAGGTAATGCTCAACTAGCTAGCTTTCTCCTTTTTATGAGGTTTATGGAACTTCATCCCACAGAAAGATGTCAGACATTAACCTACAGTTGTGGGCAATTCAGTCTTGGTACTGTTCGTTTGGTTTTCTTTTCTTCTAACTGTTTTAGTTCTCACATTGAAATGTTTACATAGAGTTAGAGAGAGGGGCTTTCTTTGATTTTTCTATATGCAGATATCTTGTTTTGCCAGTATCATTTCTCTGCATAACAATCTCCTCCGATATAAAACATTCCATTTTGGAGGGACTCTCACTAACACTCAGAATGCTCTAAAAGGAGGTGAGGAATTCCACCTTTCAAGCAATCCCATGAAAGCTCAGGAACTTTTTTTTCTTTTTCTTTTTTTTATTGGATATTTTATTTACATTTCAGATGTGATCGCTTTTCCCCATTCCCCACTCACCCAGGAACGCCCTATCCCATCCCCCCTCCTCCTGCTTCTATGAGGATGTGCCCCCACCCACCTGCCCACTCCCACCTCCCCACCCTCGAATTCCCACACTGGGGCATCCAGCCTTCACTGGACCAAGGATCTCCTCTCCCACCCATGCCCGACAAGGCCATCCTCCCCTTGTTCACAGCTGCAACCATGGGTCCCTCCCTCTGTGCTTCCATCAAGAACTTCTAAATGGAAGATTAAGACTCAGAAAATAAACAACTCAAAAGCTTCAAGAAGCTCCTGAAAATGACCCAATGCACTCTTTCCCCAAACGTCAAATTTAATTTATAAGCAGTAAGGCCTGGTGAGAGGCACTACCAGAAAAGGTAGCTCCTGATAGAGGCTCAGGTCACCTAAGCTGCCTTTTAAAAGACTCACTCAAAACTGTCAACCTTCCTGAAAATTGTGTAGAGCTCTCCGAGTTCCCAGCTTGTGTGAGCTGTCACCAATGACAGGACAGGCTTTTGGTGAGGCAGCTGTCTTTGAGTCCTTCTGCTTCTGTAAGCACCCTCACCCATATTCTAGTAACTAACCTAAATGAAACACATTGATTTGACAAACTGTTCATTAGTAATGTCTTTAGTATACTGTTGACACCCAACCTAGAGTGACTAGACATTAGTTCCCATCTCTCCAGAATGCTGTCATATAACACATTTGTTCACTGGCCAATCTTTCCTCTAATGCATGTTTTTGGCACTTATGTTTAAAAGTAGGCGCTTATCGCTCTGAAGATTTACTTTCAGGTCTCCCATTTTAGCATATCTCTGCCTGTATCCTGTGTCTGTTACTATGGTTCTGAAGTATACTTTGAAATTAGGGACCATGTTCCCCAAGCAGTGCGGTTTAACGTCAGGATCACTGGATCTATCCTGGACTGCTTTGTGTATGCTTCTACATGAAATTTCAGATTACCTTTTTTTCTATTGAGATGAACAATATCATTGAAATTTTATTGGAATTACATTGAATCTGAAGAGGTGAAAGGTAGAAATGTTGGTTGCTAATGGTGTGTGTAGATGGGAGGGTGAGATTTGATGGATATAAGGTTTCTATTTGACTGAAAAGATCCATTAAAGAGAATTATGATGATTGAACAGCAGTCTTAGGTTAGTAGTATGCTTGCCACTACTAAGCAGTGGACTTAAAAAGAGTTAAAATAGAAAATCTCATTGTGTATATTTTAAAATAATTTTAAAGCAATAATAAATCATTAGACCTTATTCTATTAGAGTAAAATTTAAATGACACTTGAGGGATGTTGCAACCATTTTTACTTTTGCACGTTCCTCTCTAACACTCTGGAGACAAGAAACTTCTTTTCCTACTGTCTTAGCCCTGCATTTGATAATGGTGCTGACCAGTGGCCTTGCTGGGACATCTTTCAGCAACATTACAGGCCAAAGAACATTGCATAATGTAATCACTCCACTATATCCTTGCCTTTTGGTGGATGCTAAATGTACTCCTAAAGCACTAAAAGCAGTCATGTAATTTTAAATGCAGAAATTAATGTATCTATTGGCAAACCACAGCAGTTCTTAATCATGTTTAATCTACGTCTTCCAGAAAAGTGCCTTGACTGATTTGAGCTACCCGCCTTAATGATACTCATCCTATCTCTCCAAATGAGATGGACAACTGTTTGAAAACACACACAATCCCCAATACTGCCTAAGGGCTTTTATCATTGTTTTCAGAGCAAGGAACTTTTAAACACACAGCTTGGATCTTACTGGATGGCAAATGACCTGTTCCACTGCAGCTGATTCCAGCCGCTAACTCAGTTTTATTGACTCTTGGGGGAAAGCTTAGGTTGAAACCATGCATTAGGACAAGAGACTCTTCTCATTTTGCTCTGTGCTGTATACTCTTAATGATCTCTTTTAGGGAATCTTGAGGCAAATGAAACTGCCCATTTTGAACATGAAGAAAATGTACAATAATTGGCAGCTGTGGGCCTTAGTGAATGATCACTATTTTCCGAATTTAGATATTTCATTGTGTTCCTTTGTTCAAAATAGGTGGTAATGATGGTCTATCTGAAAAGAAACCTTCTATATTAACCATATCAATAATGTAGCCTAAGCCAGAAATAACTTTTGAACACAATCACTACTCTATGATGGAAAATTATTTCTTTGGAATTAAATTTTGTTTACTAATGGTAACTATGCCATCATCTGAAAACCTTCCACTCACCCTGAAAAAATATTTTAATACTAAAAATATAACTTTAACTCATTAGGAGATAGGGCCTTGGGGTCAGGAAAGAAGAATCCTCGAGAATGGTATAGTTCATTTATAAGAAATATCCAAGAAAAGTCACTCCCCTTTCTACCATGCATGAACCTAGACAATGCCATCTATAAACCCAAAAGTGAGTTCTTATGGACATGGAATCACTTTTATATTTGACTTCTGATGTTCACAACACATTTCTGGAATCTGTGTCTTAGTTGCTTACCTTGTTGCTACAACAAAATACTTGGCAAAACCATCTTAAGCGAGAAAGCATTTCTTTGGGTTGAAGTTTGATGAACAGTTAACTGTGTTAGTATAGTCGTGGCAGTAAAAGTTTAAAGTGGCTGGCCATACAGTCAGGAGGCAGAAAGAAATGAAGCTAGCACACAGCTGGCTTCCTCCTTTCTGTGCCGTTTATGGAACCTCATCCCAAAGAATAGAATAAAATCATGAAAACTCAGGGTGGTTTTGCCCACTTCTCACAGATATGCTCATTGGTTTGTGTCCATGGTTATTGCAAATCCATGAAGATGAAAATCAAGATTACCCATCGCAATTTACCACCATTGTCAAACTGACACCCAAACACGTAACTATGAAGCCATAATTATAACCTCATTTAGTTGTTAGAGCATTCAGAATGGGTTTAAGGAAACCTTTAAAAACAAAAAGAATATGATGTGTGTCTTACTTTCTGCAAGAGAACATAACAAAAATCAATAAAAACAAGAATGTACCTGATAGACTAGCTGGTAGCTTGAATACTTTCCCCTGATGACTTGCTTAGGAAACAATTACTTTTAAATTATAAATTAGGGCCAGGGTATATTGCATGTATGTGATCTATCAGATAGATAGACAGACAGACAGACAGACAGACAGACAGAGATATATTCCTCTTTCCCTTTCCCTGTCTCTCTTTCTCTCTCTTGCACACACACACACACACACACACACACACACACACACTAAATTAAGTAATTCATTAAAAGTAAATTTTATTGAGTGTTTTAAGTTCCCACAAGTAGCATCGTGAGAACTAATTTTAACATCCCATTCCAGCTCAAAGATGCTAAAAGTACTCTATTTCTTATTCCTTTTTGTTGACATTTTCCATCCTTTGGTTTCTACTGATTATTTTAATGTTCACTGCCATCAGTATAGCTGTCAGAAAGATCGTGCTTTGCCTTGTCTCTGCAAATGGTCTTCAATGTGGGGCATTCTTTAAGCCCAGCAGAGGCAAACAGATATCTGTGAATTCAAGACCAGCTTGCCCTACATGGTGAATTACTGGATAGACAGGGTAACATAATGAAATCCTGTTTCAGAAACAAACAAACCAAAACCAACAACAAAAACAAACAAGCAAACTATCCAAAACAGACTACATTGCTTCACAGCAGAGATTAGTTTCAATCTAGGTGTAAGAGAGTCCTAGTGACCGAGTCTGCCTCACTCTTTTTGGTGAAATGTGCAAGCTTATTTGTGTGTGTTTGAACCTTGTAAAATCTAACTACCTGGATGCCCAGGGGGCTTTTCCAATTGTTTCTAGGATCTTGTGCATATGTAGTATTTCTATATATATTAAAATTGACCAAATGTCAAAATAGCTCTTAAATAAAAAACAAATACCTTTATGTGCAGACATTCTGTGAGGTACAGACACCTCATCAAAGGTCACACAGTAAACAGAAAATCAAAAGCTACACCCCACAAAGAGCATGTCTCTTCCTCAGTATTTTCTTTACTTCTTAAAAACAGTCTATTTATCATGCCTCCTTTCCTAAGTATTCATTTCTTCCAAAGTTCCATATCACATTGATCTTTTCTCATTGTTTAAAAAAGTTCATATTTATGTATTTATTTACATTCCAAATGCCACCCCCTTCCCAGTCTCCCTCTCGCAGAGACCCTCCTCCCATTCTCCATCCTCTTCTCCTCTGAGAGCGTGGCCCACCCCTCTTGTATTCCCCCACCCTGGCATATCAAGTCACTGCAGTGCTAGGTGTATCCTCTCCTACTGAGGCTAGAGGGCATCTCTGCTGGGGAAGGAATGCCACAGTCAGGCTACAGCTTTAGGAAGAGCCTCTGCTTCAGTTGTTAGGGGACCTGCATGAATATTGAGTTACTTGTCTGCTAGATATGTGCCAGGGGCCGTGCGTGCGTGCGTGCGTGCGTGCGTGCGTGCGTGCGTGCGTGCGTGCGTGCGTGTGTTTTGGTTGCTGGTTCAGTCTTTGAGAGCTCCCAGAGGTCTCCTTAGTTAACTCTTTTGGTCCTCCTGTGGGGTCCCCATCCCTTTCAGATCCTTCCCCCAACTTATCCATAAGTGTTGAAAGTGCTTTAGCTTCACCAGAGCTCCCTGAGCTTCTAATCCAAGGCTTCTCACCCCTCTCACATTGATAGCCACGCGTGTGCTTTACCCTTCTGATTAACCCTTTCTCCTACTCTTGCCTACTTTCTTGATTACATACTCTCTGCTCCATTTCCAGACACTGCACATACATTTTCTCTTCAAAAATTTCTTCTTCGTTCCAAGTTTTATGAGAGGTGTTTTTGAAAATGTTCCCCTCAAAGGCTGTTCTTGTTTCCCGTTAGTGCAATCAGAACTAAATCAGAAATGTTAAGTTTGACCTCTATACAAATTCTGCATGTCCTGGGGACATGTCCATCACTATTAAGACTGCTGCTATTCATTACATTTGCATTGCTTTTACATTGTCTTGACATTGCCTTTACAGTGCTATTGCCACTTCAAGTGCAAAGGAATTCAAAGCTCTTAGTCACCCTCCTTAACTAGGTGATCTCTACACACTTTGAAGAAGCATGCAACAATGATATCATCATACTTCCGTCTTTCTTGGTGAGCCAGGGTCTGCCACCCTCCTCTCTTTTGTATCAAACTGCCTCACTGTTATCATGTGTCAGCAAGTATTCCTCCTTTTAAGTCCTTAGAACTGATCGAAGCCAAGACCAAGTGATCCCTTTCCTCACTCTTGAGTTGGGGTATAAAAGAAGGCACACTGTGACTGTGTTAACTATGATTTGTAAAGAAAGTTCTAAAAGTACAAGCTTTACTATGCTCACCCTTGGTTTGAATAATGATATGGTGACCTTTATATTTAATAAAAAGCTTCAGACGCTGTAGCTGGGCAGATTTTGAGCTAGTCTAACCCAACAGTTCATCCCTGACCTACACATAAGCCACATGGCCTGCTACTTGCCATTTTAGTCTCTCCTGGCACCTCCTTCCTTTGTGTCCTGATGCCAACTCCCCAGGTCCCCCTTGAGACCCACTCCTTCTCTCTGTGCTCAGAAGTTGTGCCTTTTCCCCTCCTGCCCAGCTATAGGCTGTTCAGCCCTTTATTTTAACCAATCAGAAGGTGAAGGAATACAGTGTTTTATAAAATACTGTCAGGAGATGCTTTATACTAATGACAATACCATTATCCACACTGCAGCAAGATCTTTGGGTATATAAACAAATGCTTGCCCAACAGAAAGTATTGTTTTCTTTTATTAATCATTACTTTGTTATCACTATTATGCTGGATTGTCGTTCACATGGTACCTTATATGATAGCTTACTGGGTGATCACGTTGACTTTAGACCCTCCATTTGAATTGTTCCTATGTTTTATGAACACTTTTCCCCAAATTTTGCTGTGAGCTTGTCAGTATTGAATAAAGAAATTATCCTAATTATATGTCACTTAGTGTAAAATTTTGAAATGCTTTTTAGATTTCAAAACTCTTCACAAGACAAGATTAGCAAGTTTGATGCATTAACTATTTTCTCTTCTCTAACACCCCTATCAGGTTTTTTTAAAAAGTATTATCAACCTAGTATCTTGTACCAAGTGACATATAGTGTTAAGCCAGGATTTGAAATGTGACTCCAGTCAGAAAGCTTTTAAAAACAGCATCCAGAAATCCTAAAATCCCTAACTTTACATATGCTTTACTGTTTATAGTCCCCACTACCCTTTACAGATACATCCATCCAAACACATGAACCATATATTAGATTAAACCACAGTCTTTTTAATGTCCATATGCAAGGAGAAGATCTTAAAATGAAACTGTTTCTGACAGCTCCCTCAATCTTCCTAAAGCCTGACCCCTTGTTCCAGCTGTCTACCCTCTGTCTGCCACACCCACACACCCACAACAGATACAAAGAATAGAACAATCTTAGAGTGCAAGGAAAACTACCTACCTTCTGTTACATAACAGAAGCTTCCATTCACAAAGACTGCTACTAGTGCTGGGTTGGTTTGGTAAGGTTCCAAGTTTGTCTACAGAGTCTGCTGTCAGCAGCTACAGAGCTCCACGATTTCCACTTCTCTAAATGTGACAAAAAGTCAAATCCCATATAAAAATATAAATAAACCTCAGACCCAGCTTGATCAAATTAGGGGACAATGATTCCCTGTACACTAACCATTTGAACTGCATCTTACATGGACATTAGTCCTGTCAGCAAGTGGCCTGACACATCTACTGTCATCCTACACACACAAAAAAGATGCTTGATCTAAAACACTGAAGGCCAATATGAAGGAATCACGATTCATTAAGGAGTTATTTCTCGATGATAATAAGAATATGAATGAAACACATATGTAAATATCCATGAACTGTATAAGCATCTCATGTGTAATATGCTCTCCTGTCAGGTGAGCATTCTTTATATTACTTTATATATTTCTCTATATCCCTTTCACTGTCAATTTGTTCAATGACTAAAGAACATGTGGTTGATTGACATACAATAGTATTCATTAATCAATACCACAAGTGAATCTTGAGCAGTGTTGCTGGGGCAAAATATCACAAGCTTTTTTTAAATATCTGAGTCCTCAGGCAACATGCTGTTTTCTCTCCTATGCTTCCTGTTCTATTCATTCAAATGTGTTTGAGAGTGAGGCTTAGTCTGCACTTTGTTTTTAAGTCTGGCTTTAACACTGTTCCAGGCAGAAATGATAATAAAAATGCAGATGCCAACTGATCTCCAGGCTATTTAGAATATAAACATCACATTTTAAACCCAGAACCTTACCTTGACAAAATTCTCGACATATTCTGCATTGTTTTCCCTAAGATATTTTCAAGTGTCAGGTACTCATTTAAGACTTCTTAAACTATTTCTTCTCTAAGTACTGTTTGAGATGAAAACCAGGGAATGACCTCTGAGGCAATGAATCAGCTATGTATTTAAACTGGCACTCCATTCCAGTCCAACAAGTACCATGGGGACCAGCACAGCCTTCTACACATCAAAGCTAACTCACTGGTGTCCCTATAATGTCTCCTTACTGGAAGCACATCCTAAATAATTACCCGGCTGGGATGGGGTGACTCTGAAAGCATGTCTAGGACCTAGATTTCCGTTTAGTAGCTTTAATTGGATGTTGTTTTTCCTTTTTTTTTTCCCCACTTTCTTTAAATTACCAAGCAAGACTGGGAGCCCTCCAGACTCTGTTTAGACTCTATTTTCTAATTAGATGATGGGAAAACTTTAATTAATAAGATGACCCCAGCATAAAAATCGGGTCATATTGTTAAGCACTTGTAACTTACAAATTTTAGCAAGCACTGACTTTTGCAAGTCAGCCAACTTTGTTAGTTCTCAACAATTCTTTAATTAGGCTACTCAGAGAGTAGCACGCACTAATGGGAGTCCTGGCTACATTCCAAAAGGGGATAATTGCAATCTGGCCTACCTAAACTTGCACTTGTTTCAAGTGAATACAGTAGGCTCCTCCATTCCTGGTCTCAATTTCACTCTGCACTGCTGTCTTAGGGAAGACAGCAGATGGAAGACTCCTGGTTTTCCTCCTGAACCTTCCAGATTATTTGCTAATAAGTCCACTTGAAAATGAAGAGAGTGTTGTAAGGAAAACCAGGCCCTTCTATTCACATACATTCTTCATGCTTGACTAACTTGCATCCCCTAAAAAACATTATTTCTATTCTCTCTCTTACTTTGTTTGTATATTACTATAATTCCTCAACCCATGTACATACATATAAACACACACACACACACACACACACACACACACACACACACACACACACATCTTTATACTGTTCCATTCAGCTGGACATCCAGAAGTCCTAAGTATACCTCCAGAGGATGGTATTTAACTGCGGTGAAGATAGAATCTAGGTCTAACCTCTAGGATTTATTTTGCTCTTCCTTCTTTTTTTCCTTTTTCCCCTTCTATAGTATCTGTTTACAGTGCTCTGGTTTGTCTTAGAGAAAAACACACCAGATGATACAGTAATTCTTTTTAATCACCATGGACCAGAAAAGAACCTTTAGTCTGGTCCTGCTAGAGAAGAGTAATTTTAAAATGCAAGCTTTAATCATAAAACCATCAAGCTAAAGGGACATTCAAAAAGTCATGTAATTTACTCCTCTTCCTCCAGGCATGCAATTACAGTTCACAAAATGACTGCTACCCAAAGAAATCAAGTTGGATCACGAGAAATTATGCAACAGATAGAAACATTCTAAAAGATAAATATCTTCTGTTTACCACATTTCTCTGACAATAATTGAACTTTCCTATGAATCAGGATATCAAACAATGCAATGATCTTTGAATATTCCTGCATTCTGGGATCATGTAAGGAAAGGTAATTACTTAAGCGTGCGTGCGTGTGTGATTGTACATGAGCATGTGTGATGTGTGTGAAAGTATCTGAGTATGTGAGTGTGTAAGCATGAGTGTGTACAAATAAGTACAAATAAGTTTCTAAATTCTTTAGAGTCTGTAAAATGAACCATTCTCGTGAAAAATCATCCTGTTCCTAATTCATAATGAAGCCATTTATAAAATTAAAAAATTCATAATTTGCCCTTAATCCTCTCACATTCTGGAAATAAATATTTCCCTTGGTGAAACCATCATGTACATGTTATTAATGTATATTCTTTCTTTAAAACTGTTCTCAATACAGAACTCTCATAAAGAAACAAACATTAACACCTTATCATGCTTTTATATTTGGAAGAAAATAAATTAAAACTGTCCATTATCTATCTTTACTGGCTTGAAAATAAAGATGACAATGTCTGAGCCTAAGATAAAATCCACCTGGCTCAAACTAAACTGAACAAAACAGCCAAGGATGCTATAGGCTTGGTTGAGGACATAACTGGTCATAAAAAGTAGCTTTCAAATACAACAAGACTCAACATCAGCTTATAGGTGATATTTCCACAAATCCTTAGTCGAGACCCCTTCCCTAATATGAGGCTCCATCTCCTTTTCAATCTCTTTTAACCCATCTGGCTTTTCCCACTACAAATTCACTTGCTTCTTCTCTTCATGTGCTACTAAGTTAGGAAACACACTAGAGTTTATTCAGGGTTTCCCAGAAGACTGCATGGATGTCTAGATGTTTCCTTGGACATTCTATGTCCTCAGAATTCCATTCTAATTCTATGTGATGGCTAAGAATTAGCTAACAGCAATTTCTGGCCATAGCAGACTGAGTAGACTGGGATGAGTTTGTTGGTTTCCATAATAAAAGCAAAGTAAAAACCAAAAGTTTCAAAATACAGGCTTTTTCTTCTGATGTCCTTGAAACATTAGAGTCTAAACTTTCCTAATGTAGCAATAGCCACAAGCATGGTCACTCTTTATTCCCATGCCAAAAAACAACAGAGGTGTGGTATTTGGGCAGTAGAGAATGTCACATTGTCTCAGGTGTGTATTTTAAAATAAACCTGACAGTCCTTTCTTGAACATCTATGGATTTTTGTGAATACTTTAGAATCTCTTGTGTGTTTTTGTTCTGTTTTAAACCAGAACAAGTAAAATTGGAAATATCAATTCCTTCTACAGAGTCATGGTGACTAATTGTCTCACCGGCAAGAATGCACGCGGGCACCAGGATCCTTCTGCAGCAAGCGTTTATTACGATGAAAGGAGGAAGAGAGAGAGACTCAAGATGGCGCTGCTTTATATACACCCTAGGGTGGCGTGGACATATCTGATTGGCTGCTTGCTCAAAACCCCGTATGACGCCCCGGGCTGGGCAGTGACTTGGCGCTTCACCATTTGCACATGCGCAATTTACTTGTTTACCCATGGGAGCCGGATGCCAGCGCCATCATGTAATGGCGAATGCTGTCACCGCTCACTGCGGCTCTCTACAACTAATAAAATCACGAATTCTGTTCAACCAAAACAGAACAGAAATAATCATGGTCCTGACTGTCAAAAGCATCAGGTATCCCGATTCTAAGGATGGGACGCACGACACTTAAAACTCTCCCTTATTCACATGCTACACCAGCCAATCTCTCCGTTGACCTCTGACGACTCAGACCTTGCTGCAATGAAAAGTTCCTATTGTTTCTATGTGCTCCGTGCTTTATCTCAGCTCAGCTCAGCTTCTGGATGGAGATTGAATATGGTTTCTGATATTTTTGTTATTGTGAGTTTTTATCATTTTTACCTTTACTCAGGTAAAGGATCCAATAAAAACCAGCATTGTGCCAGGCAGAGGACGCCTAAAAAAGAGCTATCCAGTCCTTTCTACTGCTACTGTCAAAGTGAAGAAAAGAAGCTCTGCCTAAAGCACAACTTTATTCTTCTCTACTCACTCACCCTAGACAGACAGAAGAATGTGCATTCTTGCCAAAGCATATTCTCTCAACTCAGCTCCTTCGGGACATGATTTCCCATCCATCTTTTTCTAGGTCTAATTTCCCCAAATTCTCAACATTGTCTAGAACCCACAGAACAATCTTGCTCTATTGACTGCTCTTCATTTTCTTCCTTCCTTTCTTCCTTTCTTTCTTTCCTTCTCTCTTTCTTTCTTTTTTTCTTTCTCTCTCTTTCTTTCTTTCTTTCTTTCTTTCTTTCTTTCTTTCTTTCTTTCTTTCCGCAAAGTTCACATGCACAGCGATGATCCTCATAAGGTCTGCGTTCTCAGTGCCTGCACACAATACACAACTGAATGAACATGAAACAGGCCTCTGCCTCACACAGGATATGATGTGAAGCATACAGGAAGTACTTCTCTCCATGATTAGTACTCCCCCACTTGGGTGCGGCCATTTCACTCATCTGCTGCCTGTCCTTGGATCACACTGTGCCTGCTTCCTTACTCCCAGCTGTTTCCACTCCAATGCCAATTATGTGACCGCTCACAGGTGATCATTTTTTTAAACCCACAAAGACATGTTTGCTCCTTGTCTGTTCCAATTCTTAGACAGTTGCATACTAAAGGAAAAGAAACTGTTGTGTCTCCAAATGCATACCATCTAGTTTCACTAAGGCCTCTGATTAAGTCCTGCACTCTTAACCTTATTACTTTGCCTGCATAGTCTCTGTAGGATTGCAAACCTTGGGCACTCTGATTTCTTACTGTTGAACACTGGGTCATGAAGCCCAATAGCTAAACTCGAAAGAGACACCTTGTAGCCTGCAACACTGAGATTTCTTCCCAAGAGATTCAAGTCCATCCATGAACCAGACTCATATCTTTCAACCCTCTGCTCCTCCTATTCCTCCCTGGGTGTCAGCCAGCTTTATCTGCAGTCACTGTTTCTTTCTCATCTGTTTACTATTTCCATCCCCCTCACCTTGCTGGTTCTTGTTCTGCAACCTCACAACTGCACTCTGGTCTGCCATGTATCTGTCTTTTACATAATGGATGAAAAGACTTATGATGCTGGAACTTATCTTCCCCAGAAATCTTCGTAGAGATGCAGTCTGCTCTATATTTCAGATATCTGCAGATACTGTATCTCCTTGTTAGAAGTCTAGTCTGTTTCTTCGTCAAAAAATATTCAGGAGTTTCTGTGCATAGTTTGCATTATACACACACACATACAACACATAATATGTGTACATATGTCTTTAACATACATGTCAAATATGACTATAATTTAATTCAATTATAATTAAATTTTGTGATAGGCAGAACTTTCCAGAAAATAGAAAACCTCTAAAACTTACTTTATGAATTATGACTTTTCCCTCACATTTGAGGGATTTACAGATGTGGACCAGATGGTTGTGGAGCCCACAATCAATGTGAGTACTTTGCAGATAGTAACTTTCACAGATTCACTGAGAAGAGTATGATACACACAGTTAAAATTACTCCTATAGAGACAAACCATGAAGACAGGATCTGCTTCATTATCTCTCTCCTGATCTAATACAGCCTTTCAAATAATGATCTAATGTACCCATCTAAGTAGTGTAGCCACTGAATTATATAAAGCCACTTAATCTGACAACCATTATAAATTAACTATTTAAAGCATGGCCAGAAAACAAACGATCAACAGCATGACTCCAGCGTAGTCACAGCTGTGGCTCACCAACACTGATCTCATTTAGAGTCACTTTAAAAGTAACTTTACAGCATGGGATAAACAGAGGCCAAGAAACCTGTTTTTAGCTCCTAGAAAGTACATGAGTAGGATGGCTCTACAAATAAATAAGAATGGATCAGATTGCGATTTAAACTAATTTCCAGTTATTAAAATCATTAGCTATTAGATATATGACAGAAATATAGCTCAACACTGCTTTCACCTATCCCTCCCCTAGTTATCAAAGGGAAACTACAGTTTACTTTAGCACATCTTCATGACACCATTCATGAGTAGATATTTCATGAGTCCTACGTGATAAAGATGATCTAATAATGACTGGATTTCCTCTGACCATTCACTTACGCAAGCAGGTTAAGCTGATCATGACCATAATACAGCAAACCCAAGGTGCAATGTTATGAGCAACTTGCCTCCAGTTACTGAAGATCTGCAACTGAAGAGATGCTCAGGGAAGACCCGTGGAAGCCAAGAGCACAGACAGCGGTGCCTCACTAGCAGACATTTTTTTTTCTTCCTGTGCCACCCAATGGAAATATCCCCACGTTTGTTCTCCAGTGGTATGTAAAAATAAGACTCCATGTGGTTAACCTTGCATATCTCTTTGCTGGAAAGCTCTGAGACAGGGATCATATCAAGTCCACACCATTGAACAAGTCAGAGTTAACATTAGCCTCCTACATCATTTGACACACAGCTAGCTATCAGCTAAAGGCTTCAACATACTTCCTTGTTCTATTGTGTAGGTAGCATAATACGGATGCACACAAAGACTTCTGTGAACAGAAAAGGGGTACTGAGCGGATACTTGCTCTATAAACAAAGACTCATTTGTTCTCAGAGAATAAAGCATTGTCAGGGATGTAAACTGTGTTACTGTTTTGGCCTGCATGCATTGATTAGAAGACAAAGGTCAGCATGATGAATCTTCATCACTGGCCCTGAAAAGTCAAACTTATAGGGACCAAGGCTTGAGGAGCTGCTCAGCTGCAGACCAAGTGTATAGATACAGATCTTCCTCTAACACTTTCAAAGAATGTGCTTCTGCAGACAGCATCTCAACTAGGCGTTAAACTTTAAAACATCCTTCTGCTACTGTCGCATGCCACGCTTTTTGCAACATTAGCAACCGAACTTGACTAAGTTTCAAGATAAGCTGCCAAATCAGTCCATGAAGCATAATTTCCAGAATACCAAATAAACTTCACAAGCAATAGCCAAATATCTGAACAAAGTAATGTTCTATTTCTTTAAGCGTGTGATATCTGGTAATATGTGTTCATAAGGCATTTATGTCTAGATTTTATTATTATTTGTTAGAAACATGCACAATTGTTTCCATACTGAAATTTTTATCTTTATACATTATTTAGACAATTAATTTAATATTGACTACTAGACATATCACTAGCCTAGAATGTTTTGCTGAAAACTATTGCTGAGAGTACTATTCCCACAGAACATAAGTAGCAGCTATAACAAAATAAATTTCTTACATCATTGCAAGTATTCTGTGAATATCAATCGCATTAAGTAGAATTGAGAGGAGTTTCTTTAAAGCAGGATTTATGGAACTCTGACTATGCTAATATATACAGTGATTCCTGGGGAGCAAGATGGAAAAGCAAAAGAGCTTTGTGTCAGTGGAATACTTTTCAAGTGTTCATAATAGAGTTTTAGGAACACTGTTCCGAGATGTCAAGAACTTTGTGGAATTCAAGTTTAATTTTCAATGTATATTTAACAATATGCAGATCCATTAACCACTGATGACTTCTTGGGGATGAAGAGTCAGTTTTCTTTAAAGGTGAGACCCCTGGTAGGTTTTCACCAGACATAGTGAATGCTTCCACCCACAAGTATTTGGCAGCACAAATTAGTCTTGGTTATTAAGATAAAAAGAGAGACTCAAAGTCAGGGGTTGGTAGGAAAGTGGGGTCGATTTGGAGGGTTTATGAAGTGCAGTGAATACAGTAAAGACATTATGTATGAAATTCTCTAAGAATTGATAAAAAAAATATATTGATTGGATATGTTATACATTTTTAATCTCTTTCAAACAACTAGCAGCTGATGTCACAATTCTTCTTTAACCTAACCTCCCAAATTTGTGAGTGGATGAATTAAAAGCACACTTAAAACAAGACTAGCTTTTGCTGCCTGGGCCTCTTTTGATGCAAAGTGCCATGGCATAACTACTTATCATTACTTATAACTTTTATAACTACTCTTAGAATCCCAGAATGAGCAGCTGTGAAGGATTAAACCATTAATTGCTACAATGATATTTTAGACATATTTCTTCCCTTGGATTCTCCTACGCATCCTTCAAGATAAATGGGTCATAAATTAGTTACCCCATTTTTTAAATGAGGAAACAGAACCAACACTGTCAATGGCACAAACAGCCCAGAAGCACCAGACTAGACAGAGAACAATCTGGCTTCTAACCTAATCACATGCTTTTTTAGCACATTCCCTCCTTGCTCTTTCAAGGCTGGGCTGAGCACAAGGAGTTACTTGGACAAGGGGCTTTGCCAGTAAATAATCCAATTCCATTCCAGCATTGCCAAGCAGAAAGCTGCTTTCAGATTCCTCTGAGTCCCTATTGATTGTAACGGCATGGAAACCATGAAAAGACCGTCGATGTCTCTTATTTAAAATCTCTGAATAGAACTGGGCGCTAAGTGAGAAACAGGCAGAGGCTATCCAAAAGAAAAGCTTTCTTTCACATCAGTAACAAGGCAAGGGAAGAAATGACCTCATTCTCTACTTGGATTGGAAATTCTGAAGAACATGTTATATCTATGTACTCAAGAATACCGCTAAGTGGCCAGCAGTGCTTAAAGACCATATATGAACACGTGGGAATTCCTTAGAAATTTACTTTATCTGGCTTCTTCTCAGACCTAAGAAGTCAGAAAAAGTAGAGGAGGTCAGGAGATCCAATTACAGGGCCCTATAGAAATGGGAATGAAAGTTTAAGTTCAAGAAGTGTTCTCTACCACACTAACACATCCTATAAGTAACCGTGTGAAGTTAATATCTGGAGATTGGCTGCTACCCAAAACCAATTAACATATTGTCCTGCATTGCTTCTCTGTCAAGAATTTATTTTAAAAACAAACAAATTTAAGAACAAATTAGTATGTTTCTCTTCCCATGGAATCAGTTGTGAGCATGACTATCCATGTTCCAAAACTGTTGAGAGGTTATCTGTCAAAAGTTAGTCAGAAAGGACAGCAACGGTAATGATCACAGAAACAGAGGCAGAAATTATTTTGCCAAGACACTACAAGTATGTCTTGTGGAATTTGGGCAAGCCTGGCCTCCACATAGAATAGCACAGGATACCTACTCAACACTTGGTAGGATTTTGTTGAGTTTGTTCTATGGTGTACACACCAACAGTAATACTTGTGAATCTTTCAGAGTCCTTGGTTAAACAGTTAAGGACAGGGGCCTAAAATCAATGTGACTTTCTAAGCCAAAGCAGTACTGTGTGGAATATTATGGTGGAAAGGATGTAGTTGGTAGAAAACCGTTGATGTGGTTTTCTTACAAAGAATACAGGCAGTGAGGAACAAAAGCATGCATTTAAAACCATCCGGTATCACTGGGTTTAAATCAAAGGTCTTCTGCCACACTAGCTTTAAAAACTTTCTTATCTCTGTAAAATGATGATTTTTAAAAAAAAAAAAAAACATTTTAAAATGTGTGTTGATGTTTTGCCTGTGTTTGTTATCTGTATGAGGGTGCTGGATCCTGGCATTACAGACAGTTGTGAGCTGCCATGTGGGTGCTGAGAACTTAACCCAAGTACTCTAGGGCACTCCAGTGCCCTTAACCACTGGGCCGTCTCTTCAGCCCCTAAACGATGATCTTAATCAGGGAATTATAAGACAATGAAAGAATAGTATTTAATTTCAAGCAAGTTCCTAATAAATATGTAAGTTGTCATTACTGTTTAAGTATTTATCAAAGCTCTATTTTTAAAGGATCCACAGTTTAAGAATTAGTTTGTCTGGAAAAGACATATGAAATGAACTTGCTTATAATTTTCAAATAAGTGTTTTATAGATACCAAAGTTAACATATGACCTATAAGTAAATTTAAAAGTAAAAATTACTACAATTAGAGGCTATCCTTTTCTTCAGATTCAAAAACCTCAACAAAAATTTGTACAGCTTAAAAATTAGATATCTCTCTCAGAGAGTGGCCATGTTAGGCTCCTGTCTGTAAGGACACATAGCATCAGTAATTGTGTTAGGCCTTGGAGCCTAGAATCAGATGCAGATACTTACACCCAAACAATGGGCAGAAGCTGGGGATCTCTGTGGCTGAATTAGGGAAAGGCTGGAAGAAGCCCAGGAGAAGGGTGTCCCTCCCATAAGAAGACCAGCAATCTCAACTCACCAAGATCTCTCAGACACTGGGCATACACCAGCTGACAGGAGGCCCCTGACACATACAGCAGAGGACTGGCCTCAATGATAGAAGATGCACCTTACACTGGAGAGACTTGAGACCCCAGGGAGTGGGGAGGTCTGGTGGGGTTGGTGGGGTGGAGACATCATCTTGGAGATGGGGGAGAAGGAATGGGATGAGGAACTGTTGGAGGACAGACAGGAAGGAGATAATGACTAGACTATAAAAAAAGATTAAAGAATATTTATAAAAATAAATAAATAAATAAATAAAATCAGATGCTTCTATCCATTAGAACTGTTCTTGTTTTTAGAACTAATACAAAAAAAGAGACAGTTTTCAGGGAGATGAACTAAGTAATTTCCCTAAACATTAACAGCTCCTCTATCTGAACACACCTAGAATAATAAAGAGGAATACAGTCTGTTAATTTCACTTTCCACCCAAGGCTGATAATAGAAAATAATGTTATTTCATGCTGTTCTTTCATAATTCTTAAATATCTTCCAATTTCTTGGGGATTTTAAGAAAATACATTACAATTTTACTCTCCTATAGATTAGAGACCTTAGATGTAAATACAATTTCATTCTACTATTATGAAAGAAAGATTATAAAGGAACCCTGGATGAAATACATCAGCCCGAAAGTTGCCTGTGTACAGCCACACTCTGAAAAGTTCCATTAGCAGCAGACACATATAAGACCATGGCAATACTGCACTACTGGCTGTGTAGCAGGTGATCCATGTACATTTGTATAAATAAACTCTTTGATCTTCACACAATAAAATGACCTTTATCAGAATCTGTTCTTGCTGTTAAGTGACCAATTTTTGTATTTTACTCAGCTACAAATAGCTAACAAGTTTCCATACAGAAGTGGTCAAAAACTGCAGGGTATAGGGAGAAAGACAGTTTGATTTCATATAGATATAGGGAGAAGGGCGGTTTGATTTCGGATGCCTGTGTGTTACAAGGCATTTGAAAAGAATAATTTTCATTTTTATCAATATTAGTTTAAAAATTACCTCTGGAGCTTGAGGTTTTGAAAATCTGGCAGCATAAAAACAATACCTTCTCTAAGAATTGTAGGGACTCTTAATAGTAAAAATAATTCATGCAACTAATGCTAAAATTATCATTTCTATTTCTGTTATAAAGACAACGGTATGAAAATTTAAAATTGTTAATTTTTCCGAAACATTTGCATATACAATAATGAAATGTTCCCATCCAAAAGCAAGCTTCCTATTTTAAGGTATCCCTGAGTTCTACTCTAAAATTCTTGATTTGGATAAGTAGACATTTTGACCCCAAAGAAAAGAAGCATCAGGGGGAAAGGAGGTGACACTGGTCACTCATTACCTATGTATGGGTTCCACACTAGAGAATATACTGCCCCTCCTCACAGAGCTGCTGGGCACCCAAGCCCTTGTATGAGGAAGGAAGACCTGTAACAGTTGACTTATTGAAATGAAGTATATAACAGCATAACTTCTTCTAAAGAGAGGCACAGACTGGGCTGTATACCAGGAGAACTCTGTATACTTTCTTTGCCAAGCATTCAAGTAAAAGTAATTATGTTTAATTACAATGAAATCATACTTTAAGATAGAAGGCATAGCAAAAAAAAAAAAAATGCTTTTGTACACTTGTAGAAAACACTACAGCAAGAAAGAGCCATTTTAGAATTTGGAAACACCTCAGGACCTTTCAATTTTACAACTTTCTAAAGTGCCATATGGGAAATTTCACTCTTGCTCATGAGTTTGATTTATGAACAACAAGGTAGTACCCCAAGATCACCCTAACACTTTACCTACACTTCCTGGCCAAAGATCACCCTAACACTATACCTACACTTCCTGGCCAAGCTTTGATTTTTCAGAAGTAATCAAATATTCACCAGATAATGGTGAACACTGCATAATACTCTATAATTAAAAGAAAGTAATTTTCATTATAACTACGTCTCTGGCCTTCTTTTAAAAAAAATAAATGTGCACTTATGAAATTGCATAGTAACTGTGCGAGTGTTATTCTTAATTTTCAAAGATGCTGCCTCACACTTCTGTTAGCCTGGTTGTTCGTGGTACTTGTTTCAAGTCAGTAATATTTCATAGATCATATGGCAAGAACATAATTTTCAAGTGGTAATCCATTGTAAGCAAATCTAGATATTCTTTCACGGGTTTGGGAGATATACAGTCCTTGCCACACAGGACTCTGGCATAGCAACATATGTGTGATCAGGAGCTCGCTTACTTGGAAACAAAGTTGTGTTTTCAATCTAAAGTAAGTTATGTTGTTCTATATTATAATTGAGTTATTTTTCCACTTGTAAATATTAGAATGTTATGTAGTGTTTGACTCAAAGAAAACCTGAGGGACAAAAGGTAGACTCTTTCACTAGCTGTCTGAAAGTTGTAAATAAGAAGTTAAATTGTTCTTGGCCTGGACTGCTAAACCCATCACTGGAAACACAGTGATAATTTCTGTCACTATCTGAAATCTTCAGTCTCTGAACAGTGAAGGCAGCAACGATAACCAGGAAATTACATCCTAGCGATTATGAGCTTAACCTCTGGATTTTGCCCATGGAGCAAATCTCTTTCCAGAAACCACACTCCTTTTTACAAAAATCATACCAATATCTGAAGCCAGTTTAACCATACAGCTCAGAGATTTCAATTTATGATACTTGTGGACACTTTCTCATTGAATAAAAGTTTTAGATTGAATTATCATAGTGCAGAATTTTCATTTATCTTGTGATCTGATTTCCGGATGTTTAAATAATAAATGTATATTTATGCCTTCATTCTGTCAAACACTGAGATTTTAAAAAACATATTTTACATAACTAACAGCAAGGATATACACTCCTGGCCAGAAAATGCCTCTGAAGCTTATGACTCTGTTACACACATGTGAAATGTCCAAAATATCCCATCTGGTTTGAAAATAATGGAACAAGTGGGGTCTCTATTTCTACAGTACTTACAGATACTACATCCTTTTTTAAGAATAGCTGTTAATGTATTTTTTTCAACTGAAACACAACACTCGACTTATAAGATTGGGTATTAATGCTTGTAGAAACTTAATAAAGTTATTTAATAAAAAAGAAAGATTTTTAATCTTAGATATCTTTGGCTTCCAGTAGTTTTAACAAATCTAAGGTTGTGGTTATGAAAGTAAAAAGGGCACAAATGTCTCAACAGAGGCGGAACACTTCAGAAGTCAACAAAACTAGAACCTTTCTGTCAGTCAGTGATACACAAGTTAAAACTTAGGTTGGGAATCTGGTTTTCAAGTTAAACAAATTTTCCCCAGACTAGCTCAAAGATGTGCCAACATTCTGTATCTATAAACAGAGAGGGAAACATGTACTTGCTCTCATAGGTATTCCACAACTCTTTGCAAAGACTTACTTTATGTCAAATTGCATAAATATCTCTACAACACAGCAACGAACAAGAATCTCTTTTGCACTAAATGTTCTTACTGTTTCACCCTATCAAAACAATTTTCTTTGTCCTTTGTTTTTGTTCTGCCTCTGCATTAACATGGCTGCTAATTATATTAATCTGGTGACACAAGATGAGGTAAAGGAAAAAGACCAGGATTTTCTCACAAAGCATAGAATACGCCGGGCAGTGGTGTCGCACACCTTTAATCCCAGCGCTTGGGAGGCAGAGGCAGGCAGATTTCTGAGTTCGAGACCAGTCTGGTCTACAGAGTGAGTTCCAGGACAGCCAGGACTACACAGAGAAACCCTGTCTCGAAAAACCAAAAAACTAACCAACCAAACAACCAAACAAAAAGGCACAGAATACTTCTCCAGACTGTCAGCTGTGCACTTGCTCAGGTTGAGCACTCCTGTCTTACAGACAACTCTATTTCGTTGGAGAGCTGAGCCATTATTAAGGTTTCTTTTCCATTAAGTATTCTAGCTCCTCTACAAGAAATGGTTGCATGCACTCATATGCGCGTGCACACACGCGCGCGCACAGATGCCAACAGGAAGAACACTACAGCTCTATCAAGTTTGTGTATTTAGCTTCCTCGCTGGTATATTTATATTTCCCAATTATTTTAACAATTTATATCCACCATGCAAAATGTCATTTGATCCCAATACATGCACTTGCCCTACCACGTTAATAAAATTCCCCTCACACTGAACAATTTAGAGTTAACTTCCATTGTTTTACACTGAGAGGAAGATGAGAATGTTCTACCTACCAACCTATTCTCAGTTTTACACTTTACAACTGTGATTCTGCAACTATAGACTATTCTGAAACCTATACAACACAGAAAACACTGGGGAAATGCAATGCAACTTGGAATATTTGGGCTACATTGGTGGTTTTACAAAGTAAACTCTGCTTAGCCCTATTGTTAATGCAAAGGTCCTGTGCTGCAAAACTTATATGAATCTGGGGTAGAGATACAGAGGCTGGTTTACATAACACTGAGAACACACAAAACTCTTAAAACTAGATCTATTCTTTTGCCTTACAACCAAGTCCATAGTACACAATTCACAGATTCAGGAATACACCACCACGGACTTTCCTGGAAGGGGTTGGGGTATCAAAACTGAGATGCCTCAAATACTTTAACTAAATATCTTTTTAAAAGAAAAAGAAAAAAAGAAGAAGAACCCTCTGGTGGTCTTTGCAACTGTTTATCAGTGAAGAAAACTTAAGAAATTGTTTTGGCAGTTTTAATAGTAAATTCTTGTTCCTTTAAGCACTTTCTGATGACTGGGCTTTCAATAACTGCCTTCTGTCCTACAGTCCCCAACCCTTAATAAAACAAAGAAGAGGAACTGTTTAGACTAATTTATACTTTCTATGGAAAGCTACTTGGTGTTGCAGAAGCAACACTGAAGCGCCGTCTACTTCAAATTAACCATTTGCCGCTCTCATAATTTTTCACCCCTATCTTCCCCTCAGCCCCTCCTTCCATTGCCTTTAGGAATTGAAACTGAGACACTTTTGCATTCTTGGCTTTTTAGAATCAACTATAGGATACTCCTCCAAAAGTCCATACGACCCTCCATCCTGTGAGATCAAGCAATAGCATG
Organism: Rhabdomys pumilio; assembly: GCA_030674055.1. NCBI lineage: Eukaryota > Metazoa > Chordata > Mammalia > Rodentia > Muridae > Rhabdomys > Rhabdomys pumilio. The sequence continues at coordinate 2,242,609 of JANHMN010000003.1, read as the reverse complement.
TATTTCAGTGGCAATATTGTACATAATGGAAGACAAGATACTATTTCTTCTTGGGATTTTTGTAGCTCTTATGTTTTAAAGGTTACTGGTCCACTCTGGGGCAATGGTGTTGCAGAGTTTAAGTATTTCTCGCCGATCTACATACTTTCAGAACTCAGTGTGGCTTTCTAGCTCAGAATTCTGTTCGAACACATCTGACCTAAACAAGGAGTTTTTAAGAAAATTATAAGACAATAAATTCCTAGGAAAATATCAAACAACAATGAATACTGCAAAACAAGTATATAAAAGTCTGAAAATCTGTATTTCCACTTACATACATATATAGCAAAATATACATGACAGCCACCCTTTTAACATTAACAAGAATGCCAAGCATAAAAGGAGAGCTACATCTCGATTCCCTTAGAGAAATTAAACATAACAAGTTTAACCCGCACCTGCAAAACTGTCTTTAGAGGGACAGGAATGGAGGAAGGCAGAAAGGCTCACTTCTGTTGCACCCCTAAAATCATTTTAAATACAGGTAACATGTGTCATCTTTTCTCCCTTCTTTTTCCTTCCGTTCTGCTCAATGGCAGACCTCTTACTACACTCCCTGCCCACTCTCTCAAAGGCACATTAGAGAATAAGAGGACCCAAGCGTCACTTACCAGTTGCATGCCACAGATAGAGATAAGCGTGCACCTGCCACTGCAATAACCCATGGTTTCCGAGACCCCTGCCACAGCCAGACTGTCCCACGTCGGCCACCGTCGAGTCCCCACTTTATCCAATCAGATCCCGGGAAAGGACAGGCGAACCTGCCCAGGGCTCGGGGGCTCCGGGCTGCGTCTGCCAATGTCCTGAGAAGTGACTGGCATTAGGACCTGCCTGCGCGGCGGCGGCTGCCCCAGCCGCGCCCGCCACACATACCTTCACTCGCTCGCTGCACCAGCAGCGCCGCGGGCAGCGCCGCCCAAGGAGACGCGCCCCGGGCCCACTGGGGCGGCAGCGGCAGGCAGGCAACGCCGCCGCGCCCTGGGGCATCTGGCCCGCCAAGTTGCGGCCGCCGCCCGACGCGCGCTCGCCCGCCCCGCACTCCCTCCCCACGCACGGGCGCGCGGGCTCCGGGGGCGGCTGAGACGCGCGCCGGGCGCCGCCTGCTTCCCCGCGCCCAGCGCGGCTGCTCTGCGCTCTGCGTGCCGGGGGCGGGGCGCGGCGCGGCGCGGCAGCCGGGTCCCTGCGAACTCCCTGAGGCTCCCTTCCCCTTGCCTAGATGCTCCAATCCTCCTCCGAAGCCCGCGGTCCCCTAACGAGCGACAACTTCTCGAAGGTCGTGGAGGGCTCCAGCCCTGGCCGCTTCAGGCGTGGTGTCGCGGTGCGCTGGAGCTGCGGCGGCGTTGACCCCGGGGATACCGCGAGCGCTCGGGTCGGAGGAGTCCGGGTGGCATGGCTGTGCCTTGCTTGGTTGGCAATGCCTTGCTTAGTTGGTGTCTTGCTGAGGCAATCCTGCCAGAAGCATCACGGGCGTGCAAGCTCTGTGTGTGTGTGTGTGTGTGTGTGTGTGTGTGTGTGTGTGTGTGTGTGTGTGTGTGTGTGTGTAAAAGTACAGTTATGAAAAGGGATGGTGGGATACCAACCGGGGTGCCGCCAAGGCATTCTACCCCACTGGTAAACCTGAGTACACTCAGAGCAAAGAGCCGAGGGAGCGAGGTGAGGTGGACACGGTGGTCGCCAACCAACCGTCGTGTGCTTGGCACCCGGGGTCCCAAGGACAACAAGGGACAGAGCTTGGAGAGTTTCAAAGATGATCCTGCTGCAAGGATGGAACTGAATTGCCTCTTGAAGTTGCGAAATGTAGGGAACCAGAGGAAATGTAGGAGTTAGTTGCTGGTGCTTCAGACTGCTTTCCCAACAGTGGAAGGGAGCAGATGAAATTTGAGTACTTATTCACCCCACCTCATGAACCATCCGGCTGGTTAGGTGTCCTTGCTTGGTGACACTCCAGAATTGACAACAGCAGTTACCTGCGGACAGCCACTCTGGAGCCCGCTGCTGCCACCTGCTGGTGAAAAGCTAGAGGGAGAAACATTTCTGGAGCAAGTGATTGTCCCTGAGACCTCGGTGTTCAGAAGAGGACATTTCATTTACAATCCCAGCAGCTACTGAAAGCATTCCTAATCTGGCTACACAGAGAGAGTGTATGTACTGTTGAGATCCACTGGATAATAAAGCCGTTGGAACAAAGTGTTGTGAGTGAGAGGAACTGTTCATGGAGCTAAAAAAAAAAATACCATCTTCACACAGCCCATCTTTAGAGATGTAAACCGGGAAAAAAAAGAGAGAGAGAGAGAAGAAGAAAAGAAGGATAAAACGCTAACCAACAAGTTTCCTTTGACAAGTAGGACTTTACCCTACTTGGAAAGGATTTGTGTAGGATAACGTGAACCACACTGAGGAGCTACAATTATGGCTTCTTTGAATATACATTCAGAGTTAACTAAATAGAAAATGGATGGGGCGTAGGGACTGTATCCTTGAGAAGTCAGACTGTATTATCAAAAGTGACTTGCCACCTTAGAAATCCAAAAGGATTTGATCGTGTACATTTATTAATGCTCATACTTCTTTATTATAACGGGAGTGTCTCTTTGTGTCCAGAAGTGCTTCCAATGGTTAATGGAATTCAAAGACCCCAGTATGTGCTGTTACTCACATTAGCGGATAGTCGCTAGTATTTGGGGTTTTCGTTTCTGTCGGTCTGCTCGCCTGGTGGCTGCCGGACTGCAGGTATTTTGCATGGACAGACTAAATAAAATGAAAACTAGGCTAATGCTGTCTATTGCAGATGCTGCTGCGTTGTGGTCAAGTGTTCCATCAGCTCTTTAAATTTACCAGAGAATCAGGCATTTTATGGATTCGTTCATAACTTTACAATAGTCTTCCTACCATCAGCATCAGCTTGAGAATCATTGCAGGAAAGCATAATGCTGTCTGTAGCTCACCGTTTCGTCTTCATTCGTAATCACTGAATTACGACCTTTCAATACATGGCATTCATCTTTTTGTGAGCACACTGGACTGTTTCCTAAGCATAAGAGGCTCATGGCTAAGAAATAAAATTATTTCTTTGAAATCCGTCTTTCCCAGGCAGTGGAGGAGAGGTGGGGAATGATGACCTCAGCTCTTTCAACACACATGTTGGAAATGCCAAAAACAGATTAGTCCATGTCATTGGCTTCCCCACCAGCACGGAGTCATGATTCTATACAGTGGCAACCATTTCATTTCATCTCATCTTTCTGCTCTACTTCCAGGACTCCCTGGGACAACTTTCAAATAAAGCAATTTTTGCTGAAATCTTTGTATCTTGAATCTGCCTCAAAGGAAACCCAATCTTTAAAAAAAAAAAAAAAAATCCTCAAGGGCTTTTATTGTAGATCTTTTATTGGTACAGTAGCAACAACAAAAGTAATTGATGGTGAGTCAGAATTGTATGCAACTGGTATCTGTTTGCTGAACCTACATCACATGGTCTCATTCATTACAGGAAACCTGGGAACTGACACAATGCCAATCCCAAGTGAAAGAAACTAAAATATTCGGCAGGTCAAGTATCTCTATAAAAGGATGTTCTCAGTGACAGAGCAATCAAGTTGGAATGCTCATCTTCCATAAATAAAAGTTGGTGTCCCAAACCATTGTGCAACACAGCCCCGTTGATATTTTAATGAATTTCTCAGCCATCTTCTACTTTCACCCAGAAGTGATGCTAAAAACATTTAAAGGATATCTACGTGTTTAATTCCTTGTGAAGCAAATTCCTATCACGTCCTTTATATACAACATAGCTAATGTCTGACTTCTACAAAAATGCCCTAGTTACAGATGCAATTCCAGTCCTTGAGCTGGCTGTGCCCTTCTTGTTCCATTTCCTTTTGTCCCTGGAACTAAACACCTTCCTGGAAGAAACATTAATCACAGCTGAGAGAATCATAGCTGTTCCATAGAAGTCTGTAAAGGAGAGAGATGTCTCAAATTGGAATGTCAATTGCACTTTCATTTAGAAAGATCATAAAGTATTTAGCTATGAGTTGCTAAGGACTTTCCTTGACTAGTCTAGTAGCATAACTATTGTTAATTACCTTGTTTCTGTGGGGGAAATGTGCTTCACACCACCATACCTCCATCTGGGCTCACCTTGGAGCACAGCTTTAAAGTACTTTTCAAGGTTGAGTCACACCCACTCCATTTATCTTTCAGGACAGTGCATGGTCTGTCCTGATTACACAGCCTCTAAGCCAGCTAGAGCTGGCTCCATACACAGCCAAGAGAAAATGTCACACCTGGGTGTGTATCTCCACTGAGCAGTTTCACCCCAAGTTTACACAGTCTCTATTGTATTTTACAAACAGACAAGTAGCAATTATCCTTACAGTCACTAAAATACATTTAACTGATTAGATAACTTAAACAAGTGTGGAAAAAACAGCATATTAAAATGTTGATAGTAAATAAAATGAAAGTAATTAGTCTTTCTGCCCGTTTTTCATACAATGTTTCTTTTTACAAAAATATGAATATATTAGCAGAATATATTCTAACATGATGGGTTGTCATTGTTGTTATTGATTGTGGTCATTATTATTAGGCTTATGAACCCTGAACCCAGAGATATGTGGATTGCTATATCAAACTCTACCATTTATCAACCAAATTTGGACAAATGTGCCTTAGTTTTCTTAACTATACAATATGTCACAGGACTGTTATGTCAGTAAACATAGAGCTTTCCATACCATGCCTACCACCTAGCTCCTATGACTTCTCCATTTACCATGATTCTGCTGTTACATATCTTAACATTGACCACAATGCTAAATCCCAAAACTTCTTAATTCATACTTTTGTCTCCCTACAGTTTTGTGGTAGACAAAAATAGTTGTTTCCTAAGTGTGTCCACCCTGTGATTATGGAAGCTTCTGAATTTCTAGTGAATATGCCACCAGTAACAACTGATTTTGCTGAACTGTTTAAATAAGATGAGTACATATGTTGAATTATCTTAGTTAACCCCATACCACCTGGAGGATTTAGAAGGAAAGAACTTTTTCAAAGTGCAGAAGGGTTTATAGACTGTCAAATAAAGAGACTATGACCCCAGAACCTTGGGCATCCTCTAGAAGTGAAAAGGCTCACTCCCATGACCCCCGGAAGTAAAGCGTTAATCCTGACAGCTTGGTACAGAACTAGGACAGAGTTTTTTACATACAGATGTATGTGTTTGTGCATGTATGTGTGTACAATTATTTAAAACTATCGAATCTATAATTTGTTATGAGTTCAACTGAAAACCATTGAAGTTTGGTTCTAATGTTTAACTTTCACAAAAAGTAAATATATATGTATGATTTTTTTCTGTATTATATTTCTTATGATGTTCCTGGAAATTTACTTATGAGTGAAGGAAAGGTGCTATGAAACTTCCTCTGAAGAGTGTTAGCTGTCTGACCTCTAGCCCTACCACCGATGAATAGTATCCCTTGAAAGAACATTTTCTTCTACTTCACATATGTTCGTAATGCACTATGTCCTGAAAATGAATTAATTGAGTCTCACTTTTGATAATAATTTCTGCTAAAAATTCAACTCATTTTCTTAATAAAATTATCTAGTGACACATTCAATCATAAGGAACCACGGTAATAAAACTCCATTTATCTATTCAACCAAACTGCTAGCCTTCGGGGGCAAATTTTGAAAAGAGGTTAAGCCAAGATGAAAAGAGGCAGCTTTTACCACTTCTATTCTGGCCCTCACTTGGTCCTTTTGGCTGGGTCAGACACTTAGCTGGTCTGCTCCACTATGTTCATAGCAGCCTTATTTATAATAGCCAGAAGCTGGAAAGAACCCAAATGTCCTTCAACAGAGGAATGGATAAAAAATATATATACATATATGGTACATTTACACAATGGAGTATTACTCAGCTATTAAAAACAATGAATTCGAGAAATTCTTAGGTAAATGGATAGATCTAGAAAATATCATCCTGAGTGAGTTAACCCAGTCACAAAAGAACACACATACTATTCACTCACTGATAAATTGGATGTTAGCCCAGAAGCTTGAAATAGCCAAGATTCAACTCACAGACCACATGAAGCTCATGAAGAAGAAAGACAGAGTGTGGATGCTTCCATCCTTCTTAGAAAGAGTAACAAAATACTCATGGGAGCAAATATGGAGACAAAGAATGTAATAGAAACTGAAGTAGGGGCCATCTGAAGACCATTCCACCTGGGTATCCATCCCATGTGCAGTCACCAAAGGTAGACAATGATGTGGATGTCAAGAAGTGTATGCTGACAGGAGCCTGATATGGCTGTCTCCTTAGAGGTCTGCCAGAGTCTGACATACCCAGAGGCAGATGCTCACAACTAACCATTGAACTAATCAAGGAGTTCCCAATGGAGGAGTGAGAGGTAAGACTGAAGGAGCTGAAAGGGTTAGTGGCCCCATGAGGACAGCAACAATAACAACCAACCAGAGCTCCCAGGGTCTAAACCACCAGCCTGGGATCACATAGGGAGGGAGCCATGGCTCCAGCTGTATATGTAGGGGGAGGATGGCCTTGTGGGGCATAGGTGTGAGAGGAGATCCTTGGTCCCACGAAGACTGGATACCGTGTGTGGGGGAATTCAAGTGTGGGGAGGTGGGATTGGAAGGGTAGATGTGGGCACATCCTCATAGAAACAGGAGGAGGAGGAGGAGGAATGGGATAGGGTGTTCCTGGGCAGGGGGTGGGGGAGGAGATGGGGTAAGGGGATAATATCTGAAATGTAAATATAATATCCAATAAAAAAAATTAAAAAACAGAAAGAAAAGAGGCAGTTTTAGTTAAGATTAATGCCTGACAAGATAGTAGTATTGAATTCCATTTGAATCCTATGGCCTGCTAAATTAAATGACTTTAACTCATGACTTATATAAACATCTGCTTATTGTCATGAATACAGAAGCGGGTATACTTCAACTTTCATCTCCACAAACCTCCAGCTTTTGAATACTGGTAAAATGCCAGAAATGGAAAACTCCACACAGGATGCCATTTTCATGCCCAAAAGTATTTGAAAACAGCACATAAAGTTACCTTGGGTATGTTTTTTAAATGTACATGAAACAAATGATTTTTATAATTAGGACTGAGTACTCTCTCTGTCTCCACAATATCATATTATTTACAAATAAATTTTCCAAAATCTGAAAAAAAAAATAGGAAACACTTATAGTCTCAAGCATTTTGGTTGAAGGGTAGTCCATCTGTACATTGATTTCAGGCCCTATTTAAGTGATCATTTTCATACATGAAGTTAAATATTCTTACTAGCCAGTCTTATTTAATAGAGGTTATTGTAAGCATGGCATTGAATCATTTCACAGATGTATGAACCTTAGTAGTAACACTAATAAATCATCCCAAAGTAACATGTCATTTTAGTAAGAAAGCATTTGTTAGAAGTTAGAAAGCCTGCTATTTATTCCTTCTTTTCTTTCAACTTGTGATCCTGCGGTTTTATTTGCTTGTTGCAACAGGAATAAGCAATAAATACGTGTATAAATAGGGTAGTGTTCCCGAGTCCTGGTGTACAAGAGCCTGGTCCACACTATGGCTCTAAGTGATTACACTGTGTTCAGGGGCTTTAGAGGGGACAGAGAGGGTAAAGGTTGTCTCTGCTATCTGCCTGTTGTAGGAGAAACTCCAGACCTTGGGGAGATCCTATAGCTAGTACCAGAGACTCTTTAAGGACAGATTTGGAGCCTCCTCCATGACGAGAGGCAAATCAGAGAACTTGGAAAACATGCTCTAAAGCCTCAGTTTGGAGGCCTGAAAAGATGGTTTAGTGGTTTGGAACACTTGTTGATCTTCTAGACAATCCAGGTTTGATCCCCAACACCTACAACATGGTGGCTCACAGTCATCCATTTCTAGAGAATCTGATGCTCTCCTCTGGCCTCTGCAGGCACGGTGTGTGCGTATGATACAAGTTCATACATCAAGGGATACATCAAAATCAAATAAATCTAAAAAATAAAATGAAATGAAACCTCCGTTTTAGACATTACACTACAAAGCTGTAGTTTACAACTTTCCTAATGCTCTGACCCCTATAATGTAGTTCCTCATTTTGTGCTGATACTCAAATGTAGCATTACTTTTGTTGCTACTTTAAAACTGTAGTTAGGCTGCTGTTATAAATCATAATATAAATATCTGATAGGCAGGATATTTGATATGGCTCCCTATTGGAGTCATGACCCACAAAGTTGACAACTCCTGCTATATATTTATTAATCAAATAAGTAAAAACATTGAATCTAGGTATCAATGCAAAAATAAGTATATTATGTCTACACTAAGATTTCAGAGAAGTCAGTTAAACACAAATAAAATAGTTGTTCTCAGTTACACAGAATAAATATTAATAGTTCAATTACTAATTCGGCTTTTATTTCACGTACTACCAGCAAGGCAAGTGGAATAAACACAGTCTAGTCACCCAAATGACTTACCAAACTTCAAGAGAAGGCTGAAAATTGAGATTCATTTCCCACAGTGTGAGATGAGGAATAGAGCATTTAAAGTATTCAATAGAATGAGACTAAACTAATGACTAGCTTTTAGCAAAGCAATAGGAATATGTACTCAACAGCTTTCTCTGTGTAATTAAGATTTATTACACTGCTTGGGCATACTTTTCCAAATCATACAGTTACTGTAAATTTTCCTTATGTGCTGTGCTTTGCAAAGTTTATTCTTCTGAAACCCTAATAAACACCAATTTAATAGAATATTAGAAAATGACAATGAGCAATGCTAAGAAGGTGTTATATCTACTTCTAACAGGAGCAATTCCAAATCCTTACATAGAGGTATGTTTTGAGCAGCTAGAGGATAGAACATGAACATAGTTAACATGTTTATCAATATAAATAAATTATTCTAAATATCTATTTCTTTTTTTTTTCTAAGGGACAGAGATGCAGTTTTCATTTGTATGTTTGTACAATATGCACGCACGTGTCTCCGTGTGTTCCCATGTGTATGCAGGTGTGTATATGTGTTGACAGATGTAGACATAGGTGGGGGTCTGCTTCATTCACTTGCTATTTATTGAGGAAAGGCCTCAAAATGAACCCAAAGTTCACTGACTCAGCTGCTCTAATTACTCCAGCCTACACTAGGAATTCTCCATCTTCATCTACCAATTATTGGCTTTATAGCTATGAGCTGTAATGCCATTGGGTTTTTAAGCAGGCGCTGAGGCTCTGAGTTCTCATTGTCCAGCTTTAGCAATGGTTTATTCACTGAAGCGTTTCCCTACCTCAGACAGGGCTGCATTCTTTAGGAGATGATAAGTTAAATTTTTCTGTTTAAAATCCAGTTTGGGAAATGTATTCAGAATTAATCTTCCTTTACTTTCGGTGATTCATCTGACCAGTACATAGTTACCAAGTATATCGTCATTTTTATTTTCAACATAAGATTTATACTGCTTCTCTCAGAAATTCATATCATACATCCCAATAACACTCACTTTCTAGTCCTTGTATGTTCAACCTCTCCCTGGAATCACCCCCCACCAAAAAAAAGATTAAAAATATGAATTTTTTTAAAAGCACAATTTGTGTCATCTATATACTCACTAAAACATGGTCAAACTCTCAGTAACTTGTCCTTTAAGCAGAACTGAGTCCTGTACCCTCACCAGAAACCATCAGTTGTAGAGATCTAGAGTTCTCCTGAGTGGCTTCTTGTCTAGGCTGCTACTTTTGTTAGAAATAGGGAGGAGTTGAAGTTAGGGTAGAGGTTGTCCCAGAAGCTTTCCATGCCCCTCCGTCTCAATTGTGTTTATGCCACCATCAATTTCAAAGTAAACACAGTCTCCTTGTTCTTCATAGTCAGCTGGAGCATGGATCACAGGCATTCACACATTTTCTGGTGACAGCACAGACCATGAACACAGAACCTAGCTGCAGTCGGACCACAGGTCCACAGAAGGCCCTCAGAGACCATCAACATGGTCTCAAGTGGCAGTGCAGGCCACCTAGATTATTAGAGTCCCTGGAAGCAGCATGGCCCGTGAGCCCAATGTGGTATCAGACTGCACCACAGACCATGGACTTTTCCATGGCCTTGGTTGTAACACAGGCCACCCACATCAACACAGATTCCAGCTGCAGTAGGACCAGAGACCCGCATGTAGCTCTCAGCATTAGTCCTACTTGGACATCACAATGGTCTTAGGTGGCAGCATAGACCACTCACATCAATAGGTCCCCCAGTGGCATCATGGCCTATGGACATCAACATAACTGCAGCACACATCAGGGATATGGACCACAGACATAGCAAGGTGCAGGTGCAGCCTGACAATGATTTTTTAAATGGTTCTTTGTTTTGTTTAGCAATTCACATGTAATATGTATCGGCTTTTTAATGTGTATTTTTATAATGATATTGAAAGGAAAGACATGGTCAATGATATATTTAAGTTTCAGGAAACTTCACATTGGTCATGCCTCAGGGCATGAGAGTTTGTGACTCTGGAAAAAAAAAAAACCTGTTGGCTCAATGAGGATTTCTTCATGCAGCCACAGGGGTTTCTAAATACTATTTATGTGTGACTTGTGAATCCAGGGATCAATGGAGAATTCAGTCCCAGCCTTCCCTCTCTCCTATCCCACACCGCCTTGCCAATTTTATTTTAGTATCTCCACATGTTGAGCCTGTTAGATGGGAGTATGTGGTAAAAATTATTTACCTTAATCTCTTCCCTCAGGGTACACTTAATACTACTAAATGTCATACTCAACCAAACCTAGAAATGAGAGATCATGAGACACCTTCAACCCATGTTTCCTACTCTTCTCTTTGTCTCAACAGAACCATCTGAAAAATTATATTCTTTCAAGAAGAGACAGTAATAGAGGACATGTTGGAATGAAAAGACCAGTTGTGTGAAGCAAAATATCAAACCTGTTAACAGATACAAGCTTAAGCTTACTTTGTTGTCTTATTATTCCCTAAAGAAGAGAGAATCTCAAAATCACCATTCCTTAAAGAAAAATATTAAAAGCCATAAATTCAGAGGTGTGAGAGTCAAAGACTGGCAGTTTTAAAGGTATTAGTTATTGCCATTGGATAGAATCCAAAGCAGTGGCTATCTTTGGGCTTTGTTTGGAAGATTTTTTAAAAAATGATATAGGCTTATTGACAGTGTCCTTTGCCTTACAGAAGCTTTTCAGTTTCATGAGGTCTCATTTATCAGTTGTTGATTTTAGAGCATGAACTATAGGAATTCTGTTCAGGAATTTCCCTCCTGTACATATGAGTGCATACATCCAGTGCATACAAGGCTATTTCTTACTTTCTCTTCTATTAGATTTAGTGTGTCTGGTTTTATGTTGAGGTCCTTGATGGATTTGCACCTGAGTTTTATGCAGGGTGGTAAACTATTTGCATTATTCTACACGCAGACATCAATTTATACTAGCACCATTTGTTGAAGATGTAGAAGTAAGTTATTAATCTACTATTACTGTTTTAGTGTTATTTGTTGCTTATTGCCTAGTAGTATGGGTTGTTTTGTTTTGTTTCGTTTTTAAGAAACTGAGCATACCTAAGTTTTACGTGTATAGGTTTAGAATTATAATGTCTTTTTGATGGATTGTTCCCTTGGTCAGAACTAAGTGATCTGTGTCTCCCCTTATTTAATTTGAGTTGACGTCTATTTTGTATGATATTAGAATAGTAACACGTTTATTTCTTGGTCTCACTTGCTTAGAATTTTCATATTTTCATTCTAAGGTAGTCTGTATCCATAAAGATGACGTATGTTTCTTGTAGATAACATAGAGATGGATCCTGTTTTCAGATCTGATTGGGTACCTTCTGTCTTTTTATTGTGGAATTGAGGCCATTTAATAATCAGACTTAATATTAAAATATGTGCTTTAATTGCTGTCATTTTCACTGATTTTATAGAGTTTGTTACCTTATCCAAACGTAATACTAAGTCATACCTTACAAAATGCTATCCTGGAATCATAGCCATTTCAGTGTGCTTAACTTTTTCTTCAGTCTGAAATATTCTTCCGCTACTCTCAATAGAGCTGATTCTTTGGTCAGAAACTTCTTTAGCCTGTTTTTTATCATAGAAAGTTTTCATTTTTCTTTAATTATGATGGATAGTTTTACTGGTGTTAGGAGTAACCTTGATTGATAGCTATGTTCTTGCTAAATGGCAACCTACAGATTACGAAAAGATCTTCACTAACCTTACACCCGACAGAGGACTAATATCCAAAATACATAAAGAACTCAAGAAGTTATATTACAATAGACAAAAGTACCCAATTTTCAAATGAAGTACAGAGATAAACAGAATTCTCAACAGTGGAATCTCAAATGGCCCAGAAGCACTTAAAAAAAATGTTCAACATTCCTTGTAATCAGGGAAATGCAAATCAAAATGACTCTGAGATTCCATTCTACACCAATCAGAATGGCTAAGATTAAAAAAAATTAAGGGACAGCATATGCTGATGAGGACGTGGAACAAGGGGAACACTCTCCCATTGCTGCTGGGATTGCAAAGTGGTACAACCACTCTGGAAATCCACCAGGTGGTTTCTCAGAAAATTGGAAATAGTTCTACCTGAAGACCCAGCTATACCACTCCTGGGAACATAAAAAAGATGGCAAAAGATGTTCTACCACATCGCATGAACATGTGCTCCACTGTATTCATACCAGCTTTATTCCTAATAGCCAGAAACTGAAGAAAAAAAAAAAACAGATGTTTTTCAACCAAAGAATGGATACAGAAAATGTGGTTCATTTACACAAGGGACTAGTACTTAGCTATTAAAACAAGAGCATCATGAATTTTGTAGGTAAATGGATGGACTAGAAAATATCATCCTGAGTAAGGTGACTTAGACCCAAAATGGCACACATAGTGTGTACTCACTGATAAGTGGATATTAGCCATAAAATAAGGCTAACAAGTCCCATAAATCTAAAGAAGCAAAACAAGAACAAAAGCTCAAGCAAGGGTGGTTGGATCTCATTTAGAAGAGGGAATAAAACAGTCATAAGAGGCAGAGGGAGAAAGGGAACTGGGTGGGAGGGGGAGGAGGAGAAGATGGGTTGTCAGGATCAGGTGTGGGGAGAGACAGGAAAGAGAGCCAGAGGGCCAGAAGAATGAACGGAAATCTGCAGCTGCCAAGGGTGGAGGCATGGGGGAAATCTCTAGAAAGTCCCAGAGATGGGAAAGACTCCCTGGGGTCAATGCAGGTAACCTTAGCAGAGATGTCTAATGTTGGGGATATAGAAGCTGAAGAGGCCACCTTCTGTAGCTAGGTAGTATCCTCAATGAAGGGATAAGGACACCAACCCACTCACAAAACTTTCTGAAATACCTGACAAAGAGGAGAGAGAACCTGTAGAGACCATATCCAGAGGTTAGGAATGGCCCCCGGTTGAGGTATAGGACCCCCCACCCATCTCAAAAAAAAATTAACCCAGAATTGCTTCTTTCTAAAGGAAATACAAAGACAAAGAGTGGAGCAGAGACTGAAGGAAAGGCCATCCAGAGACTGCCCAAACTGGGGATTCATCCCATATGCAGCCACCAAACCCAGACACTATTGCTGATTCCAAGAAGTACTTGGTGACAGGAGCCTGATATAGCTGTTTCCTGAGAGGCTCTGCCAGAGCCTGACCAATACAGATGCAGATGTTTGCAGCCAACCATCTGACTGAGCAAAGGGATCCCGATGGAGGAGTTAGGGGAAGAACTGAAGGAGCTGAAGAGGTTTGCAACTCCATAGGAAGAACAACAGTATCAACCAAGCAGACGCCCCAGAGCTATCAGGGACTAAACCATCAACCAAAAAGTACACATGCAGTGACCCATGGCTCCAGTTGCATATGTAGCCGAGGATTGCCTTATCTGGCATCAATGAAAGAGAGGCCCTTGGTCCTGTGAAGGCTCAATGCCCAGGTGTAGGGGAATGCCAGGGCAGTGAGGCAGGAGTGGGTGAGTCGGGGAGCACCCTCATAGAAGCAGAGGGAGGGGGAATGGGGGAATGGGAAGACAGTTTGGGAAGGAGAAATGGGGAGAGGGATAACATTTGAAATGTAAATAAATAAATAAATAAATAAATAAATAAATAAAGTAACAGAGAGAGAGAGAGAGAGAGAGAGAGAGAGAGAGAGCGCAAAAAAAAAAAAAACCAAAAATGCGATAGACCCCCAACTCATCTAGAAGGTAAGATTAGCTGTGTCACAGAGGCTTGAGGAAGAGCTCTGTGAAGAGCAAGACTGTCAGTTTGAACATCTGAACACACAGTGCCCAGTGATTACAAAGATCCTTACATTCTTGAGCAGGGTGGTTACAAGACATGTTGTTAACCTCAAAGATGGGAAGAGAAAGATCACTTACCAAATCATCACGGCCAGATTAACTAAAGCAAGAAAATATTTAGAGCAAGTTTTTAAACTGCTGTACAGAGGCTCCCTCCTCCTAAGGCATGGTTCAAGAGGTTGACACTGGACGTGAGGAAGACAAGGTTTTAATAGCTCAGGAGTAGATAGTTTTTAAATGGTGAGTGAAATATGTGAGTTTAGAGGAGCAGAACAGAACCGTAACATATTGTTATGTTAGTCATATTGATCTCCTAAAACAAAGGCGTGATTGCAAGGTGGGCATGACAAAGTAGTCAAAAAGAGCAGGGAGTCATAACATGGTAATCATGTGTGATCAAAATAACCTTCTGCAACAAGAATACGATAGGATTGCAATATGGTTATAGATAACTGTTTGAAACAAAGACATGGTTGTTGTTTCCTGCAACAGGCTGTACAGAACTGTATGTAATTAAGATTACAGGTGGAGCACAGCCATGTCCTTGAAAAATAGAGGTTTCATACTTCTCTTGTGTGTGAAATTGATGCCAATCTTCCCAGTCTGCAAGTAAGAAAACTGAGATTTGGAGCTACTAGTTTGTAGAAGACCCAGAAGTGATAGAGTCACAGCAGGGCCCAAGCTCAGTCTTGTGATTCCACCACAGGGCTTACAGAAAACAGTTAAAGCTGCCTAGCCTAGCATTCAACGTGACCCTTTGTTGATTGCGATAGATGCAATTTTAGATGCTCCTGTTATATGTTTTAACCCTAAGTTACTCCATCTATTATTGAAAGACAATTATACAGCAAGCACAGGATTAAATATAGTAAGGTTATAAGACAATTGGCTGTTAGCATACAATTTATTGCACATTCTATTACTACAAAATTATGTATGTTGCTTAAAAAGTCAAATATCACTTTATCTATTACTTTCTTTTCATTTCTTATCTCAACCCCTTATGAACTATTATGAGCATCTGAAACTGGGTTCCATCCACTTGATTTTTGTGCATGTGTTTTATATAATTCATATTTAATCCTAAAATAATCCAGGCCATCACCATAGGAAAACTCAAAAAAAGGTTATGCAAAATCTCCTTGGCTTCAATAGACCTAATGGGAATTATTAAATTATTGTTGAAATTCACTCTCAGATTTGAATGCAAGGCACACAAATTAAAAGCATAGTGGTGTGAGAAGATTTATTACATCTAGAAGTCAGAGAAATGTATTTTTATCTATGAAACCTGAAGTTGATGCTCACCCTTTATTTATAAGAACACTAGCTAGGTTGCTCTAAAACATTTGTCACTAAATAGCGACTATAGACACATATATTACATAAATTGTTCCACTAAAACTCAACAGTTTATGGATGTCAGGTTTAAAGCAGCCTCTACTCCAGACTGCAGGTTGAAGGCACAGAGGTAATGCTTTCCTGACCTCACATCCACATTCAGCCAGAAGGATTTTGTTCTTCTGTCCATGCTTTTTCACCTCACTAACATCTCTGCAGTATTTATGCTTCTACTGTTTCAATGCTCAAACTCAGATTCAGAAAACACACAACTTGTATTAAAGAGACCATTCTACATAGCATTGGTGGGTTTTTTTTTATTTTTTTAAATATTTTATTTTTAAATATTTATTTATTTTATGTATGTGAGTACATTGTCACTGTCTTCAGACACACCAGAAGAGGGCATCAGATCCCATTACAGATGGTTGTGAGCCACCATGTGATTGCTGGGAATTGAACTCAGGACCTCTGGAAGAGCAGACAGTGCTCTTAACCGCTGAGCCATCTCTCCAGTCCATATTGGTGGGTTTTATTCCAACTACCAGCTTTCCCCTCTGTGACAATTGATAGTTCACACTTATCCTCATTAAGAGCAACATTAATCCACTTTAAACTCTATTTTATCCTGATAGATGAACACATTTAGAAATAGATTCTCTGTGTTCTTTATCAGGAATTTCCTTAAAGAACTGATGACAATCTTCTAATTCAATCACAGAATGACCGGTGCCTCCATGAACTTGAGTACACTTCCAGAGTTTTTAATCTAGCATGTAATTGGCCATGTTTGGCAGGCAAACCTGTTGTCTCACATTCTTATCTCACTAGCTATCAGATCACAATAAGCATTAGTGTCGTGAATGCTTGGAGCACGCTAATTCATATTTAATCCTAAAATAATCCAGGCCATCATCATAGGAGAACTCAAAAAAGATTATACAAAATCTCCTTGGCTTCAATAGACCTAATGGGAATTATAAAATGATTGTTGAAATTCACTCTCAGATTTGAACATAGGGCACACAAACGAAAAATATGGTGCTGTGAGAAGATTTATTACATAAAATGTATCTCCCTGAGAAATAAAGTCGGGGATATTGATGATGGGCCAGGAAATCTTGGAAGTAGGCAGCATGCAGAGTCAGTTGAATGTCCCCAAGCCACTTCTAGAAATAAATTTAAGTGACCATAGCTGCTTCTCAGTAACCCTCATATGCACCTTAGAACTTACACTGTATTACTCCCTTCTATAATTCACTACAGTGTTTTATACAAGTGAGCATCTCAATTCTAGATGCTATAACATGATAAAAAATTTAAAAACATTACAGAACCACTTTGCTTTAACTTAAGAAATATGGTAACATTATTGTAAGTTCACTCTGTGCTCATAATACTTCTACACGTTGAATATCTTCGGCTATGTTTAGAAAAGATAAAATTGAGGCTAAGACCTTTCAGTAATGATCATTTTAATGTCAATTTATCAAACTAAGTAAATTAAGGAAACTTTCAATTTAGTCAAAATAAGCAACCATTTTCAATAAAATGGGTAATTTTTCACTTCAATTTTCATCTAAGTGCCTATAGAATTAAAATGTTGACTTCAAATGCATTTCAAATGTTGTTTTATAATTATAATTTCCAGTGATCATAACCTAGGCAATTATTCTTAGAGATTACTAAATTCAGGGCAGGTGGATTTGTATACAGCATGGTACAGCATCCATGTGTGTGCTAGTGTGTGCACATTTGAAGCACACACTTTATGACTTACTCTGTCATTTTTCATCTTATTTTTTTGACAAATTCTCTCATTAAAATTAAAGCTAGTTGATCTATTTTGGATAGGCTGGGTTTTTTCTCAGGTCCCCCAAATTTACCTGTCTCATCTTTCAATGTTGAGGTTACACACAGCCATACCCAGAATTATATGAATGTTATATATTTGAACACACACCCTCTTTAGTGAAAATATTTTTATACCCTGAGACAAATTTTTAGCCCAAAATTACTGTAAGGTTATGGACTTTTCATCTTGATATTTAATAGTAAAGCTAGAGTCTGCTTCCTTTGCTTTCATGATGAATACAAAGTTTAAAGTGAAACTATACTCTTGGAAGGAGAACTTGCTGGGAAGAAGTTATTCTGCTGAGTCACACTTGGTTTCTGAGAACATAGCCTGCTATGCTCCTATGACACATTCCCACAGGGGTGGGGCATGCAGAAATTTTTGACAACTGGTAGCAAATTTTTAGCCATTGTGGAGAGTTGTATAGAGATTCCTTAAGAAACCAAAACTAATTTCACCACACAGTCAAGCTATCCCACTTTTGAGTATACAGCAAGTAAAATGATATAGACATATGAAGGACTCCATATCTTTCCTGTTCCTTTCCCAGAATTTAAGACATTGATCAACTGACATTATCAACAATGAATTAATGAATAAAGAAAGTTGGTATATATCCATAATGGAATATTAGTCAGCCATAGAAAGAGTAATATAATAACCTAGTTTTTTCAGCAAAATAATCAGAACCAGAAAGTACAATTGAAATTAAACTAGGCACAGAAAGACAAATACCTCTTATGTTCTCTCTTATTGGTGCTTATTAAAAGAAATCAATAAGAATGTGCAATAGTGGCCACAAGAATATAAAAGAGGATGGGAATCAAGAAAAGATAACAGAAGATTAAGTAATGAGAACCATAACTTAACTTGCTAAATAATGTCTAATACACCTTTATGATATTGTTTTCTACACATGTTTTTTTTTTCCAGTACTGACTTTATCCATGGTGAGTGTACTACATTTGCTTAAGCCTTTTTTGCTTATATATTATAGTATTTTTCTTTGATATTATTTATTAAGCCTTGTCAATGCTATTTTATGTTGATACACCATTCCATTGTAGTTAAGCCTTTTGTATAAAGTTGGAGATAAGAGCTTGTGTTTTATTTTCCAGACTAATCACAAAGACTTGGTAAGCTTGAGAAACAAAATTAAAAGCACACAGTTATGAACTCAGTAACTATTTTGAGAACATGCATTAAGTAAAAAACATTATGGGTGCTAAGACAAAAAATAATGCCTTTATGGCATCAGTTTTCTCTTGGAGAAAAGCAAACAGCAAGATAAGCATAGAGTTATATAGAGCATACATAACCTAGGATAAGAAGATAAGAACTTGGTTATGTTCAGAAAACACAAAAATAAAGAAATATAAAAATATTTACAAAGAAATGGAATAATCATTCGTTTTTACTAGAACAGAAATATTTTTCCACCATGTAAATAATCGGTTTCATTTTGACCTGTACATACATGAATATAATGTAGTAGTCTACCTACCTACAAACATCTTTTCTCTCTGCCCCGTAGGTTCATTTCCACTTCTCAAACAAGCCTCCTTCCATCATCACATTAATTTTAAAAATTAAGTTTTTAATCTTCTCTTTCCAAGTCTTGCTTATGTCAGTTAGCATGATGATTCCCCATTCCTGAAAATATTATATTAATTTTATTATTTTTGATTAATGAATAAAATGCCTTCCTGTCTATCAGCCACATTTTACCTATCTGTAGGATGTTTAACAAATACATATTCAGGAAAAAAAGAAACATATGTTAACCCAAGACCTAAAAGCTTAAAGACACTTCTCAATGGCAACTATTTTAACTTATTCAAAATGAAACTAGTATCCATGAATGCCTTGAAGTATTTAAGCTGGGCAAGAATGTGACATAAATTGAGTTACTAAAATGTTATTTCTGCAGATTTTGTTGAAATAATAGCCAAGAAAGGACTTGACAACAAAAGTTTGAGCATTAAAACTATAAAATTGTTCTTGGGGATAAGTAGAATTGATCATATTTGAGAAAGCCAGGGATGAAGAATCCTTGGTACTTATTTAGTAAAGGCCATATGGGTATGACATAGTATGACTATGTAAGTAGTTATACTGGTTAGTTTTATGTCAGCTTGACATATCTAGAATCACTTGGAAAGATGAACTCTCAGTTGAAAATGTCTCCATAAAATTGCCCGTAGGTAAATCTGTAGGTCTTCTTCTTACTTATTGACTGATGTTGGAAGGCCCAATTGACTGATGGTAATGTCAACGCTAGGCATGAGATCCTGCAAGCTATAGTAAGATAGCAATATATAAAGCAGAATGAGTGAGTCATGGAATCATTTATCCTTGTAACCAACATTCCCCCAGTACTTCCTGGTTCCTTCCTTGACTTCCTGCCCTGCCTTCCCTTATTGATGTACTATTACTTTGAAGTTTAAGGTGAAACAACCTCTCTCTTCCAAAAGTTTTATATAGTTATGGTGTTTAATCATAGCACTAGAAATCTGATGAGACAGAATTTAGTGCCAAGAATGGTGTATTGCTACAACATATTTGTGTTGTTTTGGGGAGGACTTTAGAGTGTTTGAAACTGAGCTGGAAAAGTGATTGACTGCTCAGGGTTTAATGGGATGTGACATGACAAGCTGAAAGGTGAGAATGACGAGAGCAATGCAGATGATGGTGGCTCACCTTGTCAAGTTGTACAGGGAAGTAAAGACTCTATCAGGGTCATTTATGTGGTACTTTGAATCAAGAATCTATGGTTCTGTTCAACTAGAGCTAAAGAATCAGCTATGATTAACCAAAGACCAGACCCCCTAAAGTGAAACCTTTGTTTTGTTGCAATGATAGTGCTGCATGCTAGAGATGAAGAATAGTCCTTTGTGCTTTTATCCTAAGCGCCTTAGTTGACAGGATTGTAATTTCCAGAAATGAACAAATGAGGATGCCTTTTGGAGCATCAATTATACCTTGTCTTATACAAATGATTGTGTTTGATTCTGTGATTTCAGTGTCTTTTAAAAGCATCTCTGTCTCTCTGTCTCTCTGTCTCTCTCTGTCTCTCTCTGTCTCTCTCTCTCTCTCTCTCTCTCTCTCTCTCTCTCTCTCTCGGTGTGTGTGTGTGTGTGTGTGCGTGTGTGTCCCTCTCTCTCATTCATATGTGTATGTATTATTTAATCAATTTGAGCAAAAATATACATTACTTGAACAACATTATGCTAAGCATTATATATTACACATCTAATTTAATCCTACAATGTCATCACACTGTATAATAAAAAATAATGTTTAAGGACAATAGTACAATGTCCAAAGGCACAAAGAAAACAAGTGATAGACTACACCGTGAATTCATGTGTCTCACTTCAAACTATATATTCAATCATCTAAGAGGTACCATGAATATACAGTCTCTCCTTCTAGGTTTAATTTGTTACCTTAATTAGCTAAATATCTTACACTAACCAGTCAACAAAACCTCTTGGAATTTTAAGAAACTGTGCACTTGATTTCAATGTCATGAAGAAAAAGCAGTTTGGAGTTCTAATTTGGGAAGAAAAAGGTTTTCAAAAATGAGGTTGGAAATAATATAGAACGCATAGCCTAGTGTAAAGAATTTACATAAGATTATCTCAGGAAGTGTATGCAGAACGAGGCTAAATTATTATAATTTTTAAGATATTTTGATAAAATTTTAACCTATTATGATGCAGAATGCAATGCTGCGTTTTATCAACTCTAATGATAAGAGAAAATAAAAACATATTAACTATAACCTCATGTAGAGTAAGATAATACTGTATACAATATTTATGTAGAATGTTGTAAGTTAGACTGATTCTGACCACTCACAACGAACAATGCTATTATATATTCCTTTGTATTGATTGTATAGTAGTTGTTATTAGAATGGCCTTCATAAACAATTAAGGAAGGTTAAATAAAGAACAAAAGAAAAAAGTTGAAATATATATATATATATATATATATATATATATATATACATACATACACACACACACATCGTCTTAGTGCATGCATAAAAATTTTGGCTAAAGAATTATATCATCTCCCAGCTTGAATGAAGAAGTCACTCTATTTTTGTTTGACTAAGCTTTGAAATGACACAATACACTACATATTCTTATCCTTGTAAGAAGAGAGACAACAGAACAGCCTTACTTTTGGTTATGACCTAATGCAATGAGTACATTAGCTAATTTTCACCATGTTCTTCCTGTTAATAAACCACTTGGAATTTCCCACAGCATGTATGTAAAAGGTTATTTCTTACTCAGTTGTATATCAAAGTCTGGTCATCTAGAGCCTTGTTTCACATCTCTTTCTACCCAGCATGCAGGCTGAAGGTTCCAATTCCATTTGGGTAAACTATCATTATTCCTCTGATATGTCAATTTAAGTAAGGAACACATGTGCTAAGTTCTGTTCTATATGTACTAAGTTTTGTTCTGTCTTGTTCTTCTCTTTCTTCCCTTCTCTTTCTTTTTATCTTATTTCTTTTGATAATGGTATGACAAAGGGATGGTTAATCTCAGACTTACACCAGTCAAAGATTTTCCCAGGAGGCACCAGCATTATTGATACAAACCACATGGACAAACTCATGTCACTGAGCCTTCACATAGGAACAGCAACAAACAGCTAGGAATAATAATAGAATATACCAGAAGGAGCATATGATGCATCTCTCAGCAATCAGAGCTCAGGAACAGAAATAGAAATCAGGCCACTGTCATCTAAAAAATCATATGGATGTAAAATAGCACTATGGGAACAGCATTTGCTTATTTCCTTTACTTGTAATTAACAGACATGAAAATGTGTTAAAACACATTGGCAAATCAAGACACCCCACCCCCACACAGAGTTGTTAATAATCAACACTCTTTATAGTCTAACTTTTACTGTCTCCCAATGTTTAACTGAATGTCAACTAATTTAGTGCAATTGATCAGATTAGTGAAGAAAAGATGCTATGAGGGAAAGCTTAGCCATAATGTCAGATTCTACATTCTCTCTCTCTCTCTCTCTTTCTCTCTCTCTCTCTTTAATTTATGACACTAGCTTGACAGATGAAAATCATTCCTCTCTGTAAGAAAGTACATTTATTACCAAAACAAACAGACACTAACCTGCTCTCCCAAAGAGGAAAAAAAATAATTATTATATGCGACTGTTTACTGTATCAAAGAATATTCTTGTATTATAAGGAATGATAAATAGTAGCCAATGATGACTTGCTTATAATTTTTAACTTCAAGGCCTGCTAATAAAGCTTCCCAATATTTATGGTAAGGAGTCAAACGATCTGATATATGATTTCAATATATTTTCCATCAGATAAATGTTTTGCTTAAAACATAAAAACAGACTTTCCTTTATCTATACAGAGGTATAGAAACTCAAGTATAAAATAAGGAATTCAGGATTCCATAACACATAATAAAACAAAGTGGAAAAAGTCACAATTGAAATAAGCCTTGGAATCAGCAAGCTTGAAGGAGCTCATTAATTTAACAACTTCAACAAACTCTGGAGTATATTTTTCTCATTAGTCATCTCTGTTCCACAAAAGAGACAATCATGAAGATATAATTCTAGCTTAATGAGAACTTGCTAAATATAACTCTTCAAAATTAACTAGTCTCGTGATCATAAAAATAGAAAGGAATAGGTGGATAGATTCACAAATATTACAATATCTGAAGAGAAACTAAATCCATTGCATTTAACTTAAAAATACCTGTGAATATTATCCACATGGTACTACTATTAAAAGGATGGATGGTACTCTTAAAAATAATTTTCCTTAAAAAATATAATTTAACATTTACAAGATCCCACTTTTCGTGATACTATTAGATCAAGCTGGTAAGCTGCTTTTTAAATGTGTGTCCTAAAAATTTATCCAAAATCAAATACTCAATGTAATCACATATGATAAGAATTTTAACAGACCATCACAATACTCAGATGAATTGTGAATATAACTCCTATTCTTGACATGAGCTTGAGAGAGCTGGGCAGATGTTAGAATATTTGACCTGGAATGGAAAATAATGACCAACAGTAGAAAGTCAATAGCCATTTTCTATGTGTTTTAATATTTTATGAGATACAATGAAATTGTTTATGTGATTTTCCAAAGATGTTCAAAAACACTGGCATAGA
Organism: Rhabdomys pumilio; assembly: GCA_030674055.1. Classification (NCBI taxonomy): domain Eukaryota; kingdom Metazoa; phylum Chordata; class Mammalia; order Rodentia; family Muridae; genus Rhabdomys; species Rhabdomys pumilio. Next base: position 2,218,792 of record JANHMN010000003.1, on the reverse strand, counting down.
GACCAATGAGGAATGTCTTCCACACATGCTAGCTTTATTTTGTGTGTATTCTCTTCTACTTTTAAACCATGTGTGAACTAATATATTGTTATATGTGCTGTTGCCTGGGATTATACTTGGTGGTGAATTGAACTGGCATAACATCTACAGTGACGTTTATATAAAAAAATAAGTATATAGATTGTACAGTAGTTGGTATTTTAATTTTTAATTAAAATATAATTACATCATTTACCCTTAGCTTTTTCTGCCCCTAACCCTTCCCATAGCTTTTCCTCACTTTCTCTCAAATCTGTGTTATCTTGATTTATATATATATATATATATATATTGTATAATATATAAATGTAAATTGTTGAGTCTCTTTAGTATTACATATATACGTATGTATATGCATATGTGTATATTAATTTGATGTGTCTTAGGATAGTACTGCTGTGAACAGACACCTTAACCAAGGCAACTCTTATAAGGAGATTATTTAATTGGGCTGACTTACAACTTTTAGAGATTCAGTCATCAAGGTGGGAGCATGGCAGTGTCCAGGCGGACATGGGGCTGGAGGAACAATAGGAGAAAACTGGCTTCCAGGCAGCTAGGAGTAGGGTCTTAAAGCCCATGTTCACAGTGAAACACCTACTCCAACAAGGTCACACCTCCTAGTAGTGCCACCAACTTGGTCAAACATATATTAACCATATATATATATATAAACCATATATAGAAAAGTATCCTATAATAATTACCTGGATGTCACTCTAAGAAAATCATAACTCTCTTCAAAATCACCTATAAGAGTGAGAGTTTCATGTGTAGATAATTTCAGAATGACTCTAAGGAAAAGATCAACTTTTGAATGCATCATTTTAGAACTGTTTTTCCTCTTTATGTGACAATCTTCCACTCTGAAATACTACATTTATTACCAATTATTACTGGCTTAGTGCTGTGATAAATCTTAAAAATGCAAAAAGATAACTCCAAGCCACCCAAATCCTCAAGGTATGTGGTACTCAATACCTTGTCTCCTTAAACAAACATAGTTTATTCAAGTCACAAATCCTAACATCTTTCAATAGGAAGAATCAAAAGTTATACAGTAGTTATAATTCACGCATGTACAACAGTGACCTCATGTGGCTAATATTTTTTGCTTGAAGCTATTAAGAAAGAACAACAATAAACTAGTGTCCAGACTAGGGTCATCAAGACTTATGTCGTAGTGAATGAAGAGAGCCTCACATATCACAATAAAGTCTCCTCCTAAGGCCTCTGGGCAGAAAGCAAAGCAAAAGGATCCCTCCCAAGCGTCAGTGTGAATTCATTGTGTAGATGTGTATAAAGTTAGGTTGTACGGGGATGAATAGTACAGGTACAGTATGTTAAGGGTCATAGCTCAGTAGTCACTTCTTCTGTGGTGACAGGAAATGTTCACAAAACCCCGAAAAGATCACAAAGGACCCAAACCCAATGCAAAGCAAATATATTAGCATCTCCTTGAGCAAGCTCAAGCTTGACACCACCATCTCTGAAGCAGGAGAACAGGAGGGGGCCAGCCCAGTTTCAGGCAAGCATTTATAGAGGCAAAAAGGGGTTATCTAGCCTGGTACACGTTTGATTAGGGGGCCATTATGGCCTTTAACATAACTGACTGGTGCTGGGAGCCAACTATAAACTTAACTTCTGCTTTTTTCCTAATTGGTGGTTGTTGGGTAGTGAAGTGCTAGAGGTAGGCTTGTAACCTGGAGGCGCAGATTTGTTGAGGAATAACTTGTAAACTGGTCCTAGATGTAGGTCTTGTTGGGGGTAACCTGGAAACTAGTGTTAGTTACCAGCCTGTTAGTTAACTCGAGCTCAACCTTAGGTCAGATTCTCTAAGATGGAGTTTGAACTCAAAAGATTTGTTACAAAAGCACTTGACACTGATTTTTATATGTTACACAATTGGCATAAATGTTAATTGAATCCTATTTTATATTCCTTCTCTTGGCTACTTAGTTATCCTAACTATTTCTGACTTGAGAAAAATGGTTGTAATTTTCTCAGAACTATGTACTGAATGTTTCAGAATAGGTCTAGAGACCATGATCCTGGGGGGTTCTGACAGGTGTTCCTAATTGCAGCATGCTTTAAGGTTTGATCTAGTTCAGAACTCCCCTCAGAGTTAAGTATTCAACAGTTTGTGATACTATTTCTCATAGAGAGATGATGAGGATTAAAAAATTATATCTACATCTTAAGAACAGAGAACAACAATGTGAGAAATGGTCTCAAAATTCAATTGCCAATCATTAATCAATGATTAATTGGTTAATCAATCAATACCAATCAATGTACACAATATTACAGAGTCTTGGCACATGTAGCTTTTTTGTTCCCCAGTATTTTTAATTAAATATATCCATTATTTTTTATTTCCTATCTGCTTTCAATATGAGGATTAAGAGATACTAAATACCTTCTCCCAATGTCCTTCTTTTCTACCATTTTAATCCAATGTTTAAGTTGGTGTGTGTGAATGTGTGTGAGTGTGTGTGTGTGTGTGTGTGTGTGTGTGTGTGTGTATGTGTATGTGTTTCTTTTTGTCAAAGAAATGATGTTTTCACATATGATTACAGGATACAATGGCCCTATCACATAACTCATCAGCTTGATAGACTATCAGGAAGCCTCTGATGACATAGCTCAGGAGCCTACTTAGAGATTATACACTGCAGAAATGAGGCACTGTCCTCATAGTGGGATACACACTAAAACAACCATCATTAGTGTGTAATTCAGGTTAGTAGAATATTGATGTGGGTCTGCAAGACCCAGGGTTGAAATGGAGTGGTCCTGCTTACTACTGTTCCAGAGGTGCATGTGGAGAATGTATGTCTTTCCTCTGACAATGTTTCAGGCATTGATGCCCTGGCTTCACCAAAGAAAATAGCACATGTCCATTAAACACTCAGGCATGATTTTCACATTTCCATGCTGATCTTTTTGCATACACGTACGGTCAGAGAGCAAGAAACAGTCACTATTTTTCAAGGTGTCACTGAAACAGAAGGTGGATTTTTTTTATTTGTCAGTGAAGAAAATGTTCAGCATTCAAAAGACTCGGGAGCATTTATCAGAGACCATTTCTGTTTGGAAAAGAAAATATGTAAGTGCAATGGCTGCAAACCTGTAAGAACATAGTTTGGTGCAGCAAAAAGAAAGCCTCTGTGTGATCTGAATTAATCCACTACATCAGTCATCAAAGCCAGAAAATACATGGCCTTGTAGAAAACACAGGATAGTTAGGGCAAAGAAGTGAGGCTCTTAAGAGCAACTATAGGTGCAAGGATAATACTTTATTCAATCATTCTTCCCTTTGCATATTCTGCCAGGAAAAGAGACCAACCAGAGGCCTCAAAGAATTGTTCCTTCATGGGTTGAATTTATAGAAGTAAGTAGATTAGATCAGGCATGCTCAGGATGATAAGTCACTGGAACATAGGATAATTTTTCTTTAACGTCATAAGACATATCATTCATGTAGTTGCCTATCATAAACTTGATAAATTTGAAAAGAAATAGGGACAAAAGGAAGAGGAGAGGAAAAGAGAGGGGGAAGGGAGAGAGATAGTAATGGAGTGAGGGAGCAGGTAAGAAAAAGGGAGGTGAACATGATCCAAATACATTCTATGAAGTTCTCAAAAAATTAATAGAAACATTTTCTTAAACTATATATGCAAGTATATTCGGACAGCTCAAGGATGCTGAATGTGATGCTCAGAATTTCTGTTCAGGCCCTAGATTGTAACCCTACGTCTGAATAAAGTAGCCTGCTGACACACCCAGAGCATCATTCACAGCAGATATGGAGGCATCTTTCAGATCTACGGCTCCTCATGCCTTTGGCTAAAGCCTTTGACCTCACCAACATGGTTTCTCTAACCTCCCTACCTCCTTTATGGGTGTTTTCTATTATATGCTCTGTCTGTTAAAACTCCTACACAGTGATGTCAAATGTAGAATGTTTCCCAAAGGACACACTGCTGGTATGTGCAATGACTTGATATTTCACAGAAACTCACTAGTTTTTTTTTATTGGATATTATATTTACATTTCAGATTTTATCCCCTTACCCTAGTCTCCCACCCCACCCAGGAACCCCCTACCCCATCCTCCCTCCTCCTGCTTTTATGAGGATGTGCCCCACCTACCCCCCACTCCCACCTCTCTACCCTCGAATTCCCCCACGCTCCGTGTCCAGCCTTCATGGAAAGAAGCAGATTTCAAATGTGAAAGTACGGAGCCACGACTGATTAAATTCGTCCCTAAAGCCGTGCAATCAGACACATATCAAAATGAAGACTTTACTATATTAATTTTAGTTTTGTTTCTGTTCTGAAATCAAGCCACAGAGAGAAGCTCCGATTCCCGTGGGGCAATTTCCTTTTCCCACAAGTAGAGTTCATTATGAGATTTAGCTCATCTGTTTCTCCCGTTTTTTTCTTACTGTCTCCCCCAAATGCAGGCTATATTAAAATGTATTAACAGCATAGCAGCAAAAGACATAAGCAAAACAAACTTCTTTTTCTTCTTTTCTAAATACCCTATAGGAAGTTGTAAAAGGATTCATGCATAACAATAAAATGCAAATTTAGATGCTGCTTTGGGTTTTTTCCAATTGCTGCCTCAGCCTGGAAATCAACAGATTTTTTTTTTTTCAGAAATTCATTGTAGCTCAAACATAAAATTCTTGTTACACCATTGCTAAGTGACATCGCCAGAGCATATGTAATGAGTTTTTCAATAATGAAATAAATACCTCCTGCTCAGTGGGAGGGGAGAATTACATTAGTATGGGAGAATATCTTACCAAATGAGTCAAGGTAGGGACTTGGATGTTTTAAGTTTTTCATTTAGATTTTCATTATTTCATTGATCGTAAAATTTCCAAACAAAAATGTGGCAGCCCTATAACAAAGGTATACTGGAGTAGTTATGGGAGGAAAAAAATATCCAAAAAACCCTGGGGTCTTCATACTTCATTAGTATAAAAGCATTAGTATAGAAAATTTACAGTTTTCTGTCTTGTCTTTTCCTTGTTCATTTGTTCAATACAGGGGACAGCGGGCATTAATAACTAACATAAAGTGTATTTATAGAACAATCTCACACCTATTGTGTCCGCAGCCCACACTTTTCTCACTCCAGCAGCTGTTTGGTGAGGTTTCTTGAAAAATCGCTAAGTTTCTGAAGAATAACTTTCAGTGGTTTGGAAATAATAAGCCAAAAGGTGTAAGAGCAAGGGAGAGTAAACACAACTGCTTAAACAACAACAACCAAAACAACTACATCAGAAATGAGAACATAAGCAGCGGAGACCATTTAACACTGGACTGTAGACCGGGCAGTTACATGGTGCTAAGCCTTTGAGTGATAATTCTCTGCTCCATAGAAAGAACATAGGAGGTTACAATGAAGATGGACTCAACGATGGGAACTTGAAGAAATGTTTCTACTGAGTCCTAACTAGGACCCTATGATCATTTCAAATAAAGAAAAGCAAAACCTTCAACTACGTTTTGAAATCTATTTAATACAACTACGTATTATTTGTATGTGGACAGTGTTAGTTGTTAGAAGTCCGCAGCTCAAAACAGACCACTCCAGAGCACACGGTTCCAAGGGGGAGGAGGTTTATTCAGGAGATAGGGCAAAGATGGGGAGAAGAAGGTAGAAGGATAAGAGAGAAGAGAAGTAGAGGCCGGCCATGACCACGTGGAGAGAGAGAAAGGTGGGAGGGGACAGAAAGGCAAGAGGGTAAGAGAGAGGGTAAGAGATTAAGAGAGTAAGAGAGTAAGAGGGTAAGAGGGAGAGAAGAGGGCAAGCAGCCCCTTTTATAGTGAGCCAGGCCTACCTGGCCGTTGCCAGGTAACTGTGGGGAGGAGCATACCTGGCTATTGCCAGGTAACTGTGGAGGTGGAGTTTAGACAGAATACTAACAGACAGTCCTGTGGTTTTTCTGCCTGTGTATGTATACATGTGTGGGCTTGCACATACCATAGAGCTCATGCGGACATAGAAAAAAAACTGCTAATTTTTTTCAACATTTTCTTTTATTTTTCTTTCCTCCCTCCCTGCCTCCCTCTCACCTCCCTCCCTTCCTTTTTTCTTTCCTCCTTCCCTTCCTTCTTGCTTCCTTTTCTCTTTGCTTCCTTCCTTCCTTCCATGACAATACAGGGTGTTGAATATAGGGATAAGTATTTTCCCCCTGACCTCCAGGCCACCTCTTCTTCTGACCAGTCTTTTAAAGCAATTCTCCAAGTCTCTGTATTCTCGTCCATTCCCTTGCACACAGAAGTCATAAATTTCCTATCAGGGTGTTTGGAAGTAAATGTGCATATATATGACATAAATATGACATAAACTTTATACGGCAGTATCACTGGAGAATAGCCAGTACAACCGTTGCCTGGATAGAATTATCATCTCAATTCTGCAGTTCCACTACCCATTTTTTCCAAAGAACTTAAGACATACTAATTTTCTAATAAGAATTTATTAGAAAAATAAAAAGTCAAAACATTTAGCTCCATCTGTCCCACTCCAGAGTTTATATCTCAACTGGTTTTGAACATGAGAGAAGACAAGAGTGTTATTTATTGACCTCCTTAAATGCCAGCAAATGGAAGGCCATATGCTAGGCCATCCATAGCCATATTGCCTTGAAAATGCAATATAAGATCTGGCAGGCAAGTACATGTTACATGTAGCTATTAAATAACATTTTAATTTAGCATAATATGTATGTTGGAGTATCGATTCTCTGGAATGTAAACTATACACAAAAATGAAAAGAAATTGAAGTGAAAGCCATCTAGCACTCTAACAACGTTGAACGATTTGGATCAGTAAGTGAATGAAATCATTGATGGAATAGATATCTGCATTCTAAGTAAATAATTTTCTCTTTTTTAAGTTAGACTCTCAGGTATAGGGTTTACCCAAAATGAGAAAAACAAAGGATGTTTCATTGATTCAACTTCAACACAGAAGAGGTTTTTTTCCATGCCTACTGTTATTTAAGTGAAATACAGACTCTGGATGTGGGGGCTTGAATAACAATGGCCTTTGTGTGTTCATATATTTGAATGCTTAGCTACCAGGGAGTGAAACTCTTTGCTAGAATTAGGATTAGAATGGGTGGCTCTGTTGGAGGAAGTGTGTCACTGGTAGTGGTCTTTGATGTTTCAAAAAGCCCTTGCAAGGCACAATCTTTCTTTCTGCCTGTGGATCAGGATGTAGTCCTCAGCTACAGCTACAGCCCCTGCCTGCATGCCACCACACCCCCTCCCAGGAAGGTAATGGGCTAAACCTTTGAAACTATAAGCAAGCCCACAATTAAATACTTTCTTTCACAAGAATTGCTTTGGTCATGGTGTGTCTTCACAGCAACATCACATAGACTAACACAATGGATAAACCCAAAGAAAACAATCCAATGTGAATACTGTGAAAAGGTGTCCAGCAGAGCTGCTTCAAGTTTTGTGCTTTTCTGAAGTGCAAAATAGACAGCTAAGAAAAATGGCTATTTGAAATTCCTGCTAGTCCCTTCCCCCACCCCACCCATGTGCAGCTCAGTCTTCCTGTAAGTCTCTAAAGCTGTTGCCTGTCTGTGGAATCTGTTCCCCTGGCTAGGCTGCCTTGCCTGACTTCAGTGGGATAGGAAGTGCTTAGACCTGCAGAAACTTGATGTGCCAGGATAGGGGGATACCTAGTGTGACCTCCACCCTCTCAGAGGAGAAGGGGAGGGAGAGGGACAGGATTGTTTGAGGAACAATGGGATGGGGTGGGGGGCAGGAGGCCTTAACCAGGATGTGAATTGAATAAATAAATTAATTAATGGAAAAAAGGAATTTCTGTGATTTTGTGTCCTGAGGAAACAAAAAAAATTAAGCTATGTCATTAAATAAATTGTATTGACCTGACTCAAAACTAATAAAGTAACATTGAATCATACCTTCCCTTTCAGCTGAAAAATACTAAATGTTTTATGAGTAAAGTCAGCCTTCTTCGGTTAGGATTATGCTACATCTCAACAAATGGAGGTATGATTTACTAAATCTGGAAACAGATGTCACTAACCAGACCACAGGACTGTTTTAGAAGAAGTTGTATTTCTTAAGTAATAATCACAATTTTCAAATTCAAGTTAATGTTTTGATGAATATGATTTATGCTGGAATTAACGACTGAAGCTCTCTTCATGTTGCTTGCTTGGTAACTGCAACATCACCAATGGCAACCTTTTCCTCAGCACTCTGCACTCTTCTTGTTGTCAACAGTTCCTATCCTATAATATATGCTGTTAATCACAACTGTTAATCAGGAGTCCTTGGCTTTTGTTTAAAAACTGCATTGAAATATGTTGTAAATGACATTCATTCCAGATGCAAAGGTACATAATTAGGTAATGTCAGAACTTTGATGAAATATTTTTAAATTTTTATATGTGTGTGTGTGTGTGTGTGTGTGTGTGTGTGTGTGTGCAGGGACCACTGTGCCAGGGTATACATGTGGTAGACAGAGGACAACTTCTTGAAGGATTCTTGTAGTGAAAGTTTTGGTTTCTATGAAAATGCAGTTATGATATGGGAATGTGTTTTCATTTTAGTCCCAGGTGTGGGATACGGCACAGCTTAGGATTGTCCACAACAGCTAACTATGATTTGTCTTGTGCCCTGGCAGGGGTGTGAAGGTAGTTCATGTTTGGAATTCTGAGGACTCTTGAGAGGGGATAAATATGCCAGAGCCCTGGGAGGCTGCAGTGGCTCCTGCTCCCCTGCTGCTGCCTCTGCTGTTGCTGGGTCCTACTGTTGCTTTCGTTGTCTGCTGGATTGCTGGATTGTTGTTTGTTGCTGGTTGCTGGTAGGAGATATCCTGAGGACTAGACTTGCCCCCAAGGAACTTGATGCCCCTAAGCCACAGGAAGTAGACTAAAAAGATCTACCTCTTTTCCCCTCTAACCTTTCTTGCCTTCTTAGTGTTGGGGCAAGCTTTGAAGGGATTAGGTTAAAGGGTGGTAAGTAAAAGAACCCAATAAAGTAGCCCCCCCAAAAAAAACAACAACAACAACAACAAAAACCCACAAAAAAACAAAAAACAAAACAAAGCAAAAACAAAAACAAAAACAAAAAACCCCACAGAACCTGGCATGATACTAAAACTGTCAAGCATGTACACAAATACTTTTACCCATCTTGCTACCCTGTGAATGTTTTAAGATTAAAAAAATGTCTGTTGATGTGTGTGTGACACATCCAAGGAGGTCAGAAGAGGGTATCACATCCTATAGAGTTGCTGTTGGGAACCTAGCTAAAGTCCACTGAACCATATCTCCACCCCCATTATGAAATACATTTAAATGCATTCACAAAACAGTACATGATAGACAAAATATAAAATACTTGAATGAAAGTCAATCATTGCTTGCTTTACCATTTTAAATTATTGTATACCAAAAACAATTATCTTCCAGTCCAGCAGTGTTTCTCAAATTCCTATAAAGAATGGATTTAGGAGGCTTGGTGATATCCTGCTACAGGGTAACAAGAATGATCCTAAGTATATTGTTTATAACATACTGGAAATAATCTAATAATTGAAATATGCCTGGGTACCGACAGATGGCACAACCACATGCATTTCTTTCTTGTGTCACTTATGTCCATTGAAAGCCCTTCACGTATGCACATCCTTTTTCTTCTTTAATCAACACAAATTCTTCTATCTTAGTTTCATTTATATTCCCTTTTTCGCAGCTTACACTTACTATTCACCCTATTCTTCACTTTCATGTCTATTGCTCCATGGGGAAATCAACACACGTGCTCTTAGTAACATTTACTTTACTAAATCCAAGGAGTCCTCTGATTTCATTTTCTTTCCTGCTCGACATAATGAAACATAGGAGCTGCGTTGTAGTTCTAAAAACTATGGGCTGTCTTTGGTTTGGGGCTCCTTGGTTATCTCAGACTCTGGAATGAATTTTATGTACTTAGAGGTTCTACTACTTGTCTGCATATCAACATGTACATCACCTATTCATACATAAGTGTATGTATGTATGTATGCAGACCAAATTTAAATTCATTTCCTTTTTGATATTTTGTACACTGTAAACCAACGTAGAGACAAAAATATTATTCCCCATATATCTTCCCATCTTACATCATTTAAAATAATCTCTTCACTATCTGTGTATCTCTATCTCTATGATCTAATCACTTCTGAATTAAGTTACCTTCTTGTCTACTACAGCAACACAGTGGTCTCCTTGATAGACTCTTTTTTCCTTTTATGAATTATCTACATTGAGGACATTTTTAAAGTAAAAACATTGTCTGCTTACCTTTCTCCTCTCTTTGCTTATTTCTCTTCCTTCCTTCCTTCTTTCCTTCCTTCCTTCTTTCCTTCCTTCCTTTCTTCCCTTTCCTTTCTTTCTTTCTTTCTTTCTTTCTTTCTTTCTTTCTTTCTTTCTTTCCTTCTTTCTTCTTCTTCTTCTTCCTCTTCCTCTTCCTCTTCCTCTTCCTCTTCCTCTTCCTCTTCCTCTTCTTCTTCTTCTTCTTCTTCTTCTTCTTCTCTCTTTCTTTCCTTCTCTCTTTCTTTCTTTTCCTTCCTTCCTTCCTTCCTTCCTTCCTTCCTTCCTTCCTTCTTTCCTTCCCTCCCTCCCTCCCTCTCTCCCCTGAAAGGTCTGGAGTTCCCCAAAGGGGACCCCACTAGGGTCTCAGGATTGCACGCACCCAAAGGACACACGAAAGACCAACTTGCTGCAAGAACACGAGGTAGTTTAATGGCGGAACGTTCTGGGCCGACATGTGTCTCAGTGTAGGAGACAGAGGCATTAGCCTCGTGGCTCCGGGATTTAGGGTAAATATAAGCTTGGGGTGGGGAAAAGGAGAAATTTTCGCGCGGGTGCACATGGTTGGGAGAAACTTTTGTGCGGGTGTACACGATTGGTTGTTTTCCAATTCTTGAACATCAGTAGGTTGAAACGGTCCATGCGGGGAGGGGGGGGTGCAGTTCCTGCAGGCGGATGCTTGTCTCTGTATCAAGCCTATTCCTCAGATGACTCAGCAGCTCTTTGTCCCGTAACTCTGAATTCTTTGTTAGCTGATTAACTGTAGGCTGCGGCTTCAGCTACTCAGGTTAGGGAGAAGGAATCTACAGAGCCCTATTTCTGATTAGTTTCTCATGGGTCCCATTAGATTTTCTTTTACTCCCTCCCTCCCTCCCTTTCTCCTTCCCTTCCTTCCTTCCTTCCTTCCTTCCTTCCTTCCTTCTTTCCTTCCTTCCTTCCTTTTTTTTTTTTTAAGATAAGAGAAAAGGTTTTACTCTCATGCTAGCTTTGAACTCACCTGTTAGGTAGGGCTGGCCAGGAGTTCATGTAAATACTCTTTCTTCAGCCTCCCATTTGCTAGGGATACAAGATCCAGTCAACACAGTTGGCACCTACCTTTATTTTAAAGATAAATATGGCTGTCATAGAAAAGATAGAATGTAGAAGGATACAAAATTGAAAACAAGAAGATCAAGAAAGTAGTGTCAAACAGTGTGTTTAAGAAAAACTCTCATAGATACAGAGTCAAGCTATTTTTTTGAAAAATACAGGTGATAGCTTATGGAGATTAAGTAAATAGTATTAAGGAAAGTGGATAAAGAAATTCTGCTCTGCAGAATTTATAATCTTCAGCAAGATCAGAAACATATATTTAAGACTGTAATTATTTGAACTCATTTGTACCAGATTCTACAGTGCAATAATTCATGCCTTCTTGATTGTAGCTTGCAAATATACTTTTTATGTACCACTTTAACATCTCGTCTTTAATTTAATATCTCATTTCAGCTTCTATCTTCCCTAAAGTTAGTTTTTCTTTCAGATGATCTTGGATCCTCAAATTTTCTGATATGTTGTTCTAGATGTATACAAATTCTTTACTGGAATCTTTGTACCATACTGCTGTTGGAATGTATTTGTTATTCGTGCTACTTTCTAAGATCCTCTAGTGGCTATAGAGACAAGTATTTTGAAATTTGATAACAGGCTATGTGAAATGTTGCATAATGTAATCTGGTTTGCCTCCCGTATTCCTCCACATAAGAAATGTCCATTTCCTGAATACTTTCCTTTTTAGGTCCATAGCTGAGGAAAAGGCACTTCATTTTGACATTTGTAAGAGAAAGGGCAAATATTTTATTAGTTAGTCCTTGAAAAGGCAAGTATCAAATGTATTCAGTTGGTATAACCTCCCTACTCATCATGGCACATTAAAAACAAAAAAACAAAAGTAGTAAATGGGTGTGTGAGTGTGGTTTGAGTTAAAACGGCCCCCATAGGCTCATGTGTTTGAACATTTGTCTCTAGTTGTTAAAAGTGTTTGGGAAGAATTAGAAGATGTGGTCTTATTGAAAAAGATATGTCACTTTAGGCAAGATTTTGGGTATTAAAAGCCCTTCTCATTAGTTGCATCTCAAGATATAAGCCTTTGAGACAACACCAGGTCTGCCTACCTGCTTCAATGCTACCTGTCATGATATTATTGTACTCTAATGTTCTGAAACTGTAAGTTCTAAATAAACACTTTCTTTTATAAGTTTCTGTGGTCATAGTTTTTATTACAACAATACAAAAGTGACTAAGAGGCTAGAAACTAGGGTCACATGGAACACATGTTCTGTGTGTGTGTGTGTGTGTGTGTGTGTGTGTGTGTGTGTGTGTATGTGTGTGTGTTGTTGTTGTTGTTTTGTTTTTTTTGTTTGTTTGTTTATTTTTTTTATCTCAACTCTTATAGTCCAGTCTGGCCTAGAATTTCATTTTTGGACCAAACAGGTCTTGAACTCACAGAAATCTGTCTGCTTGAACCTCCAGAGTACTGAGATTAAAGGCATTTGTTGCCACATCTGGCTTAGAATTTCTATTCTTAACGAAGTTAAAAAAATAAGAAGTATAGCAAGAATGAATAGCCTCATGGGAAATACAACATTTACTTTCTTCATTGCGGGAAAAGTTCTTTCTTGAACTTCTGTGAATGCTATCAGATGAAAAATGTTACTAGCTAAACATAGTAGCTTTAGTTTTTTTTTTTTTTCTTTCCCTCTTCCCTTTTCCCTTTTGCTTAGGCCCCACTTGCTCCAGCAGCCCTGCTGGCTCTGGCCCAAAGGATTTATTTATTTATTTATTTATTTATTTATTTATTATATGTAAGTACACTGTAGCTGTCTTCAGACACCCCAGAAGAGAGCATCAGTTCTCATTACAGATGGTTGTGAGCCAACATGTGGTTGCTGGGATTTCAACTCATGACCTCCAGAAGAGCAGTCAGTGCTCTTAACTGCTGAACCATCTCACCAGCCCCAATTTGAGTTTCAAAAGCCAAAATAAAAGCCATTCATTAAATCTGATAATGAATCATCAGCAATCATCCCTTCCATCAGGAATTCAGTATCAAAGGGTGTGTCTGATACACATGCTTCCATAGATAGGAATGAATGGTCGGTACTTTGAAGTAAATAGCAACTAGCATGGTAGAGGCAGTTTACGGCAGATAAAAAAATCCAAGTGCTTTCTGTTGGTTGTCCCAACATGAAATATGCACATTGCTAGAAGGAAGCTGTAATTGAAAAACATGCTAGAAAATAAAATATAAATATGAACCCACAGAGAATGATGAAGTATGCTATAGTACTGTGTAATCCATGAAAGTATAAACATACAAATCTTTCATCCAGTGAGAAACCAGAAAGCTAAGATAAACTGCACCATCTTTGGAAGAGGTCTTCTGTTGTGTCTTCCCTCTGTACCTGTGCGTACAATATTTGAGATGTGTGATAAATGGTATATAATGTCCTGAAATGGGACTAGTAATTCACTGTTGATATCTCACTTTTGGAAAAATAGAGAGAACCAGGTATGCCCAATACTCCACGACGAGTGAGTATTAGTGCAAACCAGTTAATTCTACAAACAACTACACATTTTAAGCAGCATGCTAGGAAATGAAAATAAAATTATGATAGAATTTTGGTGGATGGTGGATGGCATTTTCAAATTATTTTTGAGATATGTATAATATATAACAATCATAAAATATATTCTGCATAGAAAGCCACATGTTCAAGGTATAAAGTCATTAATTTATTTATAGAAGTCAGTAATACATAAGGGAAAAAAATTTAAACTTCTACATGAAAAATTTATTTTTAATATGTAACATTTCCTAGAAATTTGTTATTTCTTTTTATGTTCTTGAGTATTTGTCTTATAAGCTAACTTCATCTAAGAAAGGATATACATTTCTTAAAAAAAACACTTATTTTTTTGTTTGCTTGTTAGTTTACTATGAATTTGGAGGTGAGAGACAAATTGTCAACTCATTCCTTCCTACATGTATGTCCTAATGGTGAACTTGTGTCATTAATGCTGGTGAGAAATTGAGTTTACCCACTGGGACTTTGGCATCGACATGTTGGCAGCCAAAGTACATGGCTTAAACCTGAAAATGGACCCCCAGACAAAGTTATTAAATTAACAGGCTGGCAAGGACGGGTAAGATTCTGCACAGAGCCTTACCAAAGACAAAAGTGCATTTCCTTTAATAATTCATATTCCATGATGGGTAAGGAAGGCATTCTTGTCAGAATGACCTAAGACAAGCTCAGTCTTGTTAATGAAATAAAAAGGGGGAGATGTGGAGAGCCTTTGGGGCTTCTTGACAAGAAGCTGACATGGGCCAAGGACAAGGAAGGGGGCTGCTTGGCAGGAATATGAATTGGACAAGGAAAAGGAAGTAGGCTTCAAGCAGAAACCTGACATTAAACTAGAACAAAGAAATAATTTCAGGTAGGAGTCTAAATCCTAGTCTACAACAAAGAAGTAATCTCAGGCAGGAATTTAAATATTAGGCCAGAACAAAGAAGTAACTTTAGAGAGGAATCTAAATTTTAGGTTAGAACAAGGAATTAGGCTTCAGACATGAAAATGACCTTGGACTAGGATAGGGAAGTAGGCTCAGATACTTTGGTCATCCTGATAAGCCTTTAGAAACAGTGATCACGGGAGTGTTTAATGCCTTGCTTATTTTTGACTATTTGTGTGTATTGTATTGCTTGTTCCTCGACTATTTGCCTCTATTGTATTGCTAGAACCTCAAATTAGAACTGACCTTAATACGTGCATGTAATCAAAATGGTATAAAATCATAAAGGAAGAGAAGGTATAGGATAAGGTGTTCTAGGGAGGGGAAATGGAGAAGGGAGATGACAACTGTATTGTAAATAAATAAAATATCCAATAAAAAAAATAAAAAAATAAAGGCCTAGATGCTTTTGTTGTAGTAGGTATTGGGACAAAGCAAACCTCCATGATTCTGGTGTCGCAGGATGGTTATAGGTATCCTTGAGCTGTATGGTTCTGAACCTGCAGGCCTGTGTGATTCAGGAGCTTCAGGTCCAATGAAGATGGAAGGAGAAGTAGCAGGAGAATGGAGGTTCCCCTGGGAAAGCAGGCTCCTCCTGGCAGCTTGGCTTGGCCCAGAGGGCTCAGCAAACAGGGAATATTGGTGTAGGAAGGGGAGCTAACCTGTATGGTTCAGGAGTCTCAGGTTGAATGAAGGTGAGAGTAGAGGTGACAGGAGAATGAAGGTTCCTTGGGAGAGCAGGCAGCTCAAGGTCTCCATGCCAATCTTTAATGGTCATTGCAATCATTTAAAAGCAATAATGAACATAAGACTGTTTTTTGATTATATATTACTAATTTAATAAAAAATACACTAAAATGTTCTTTATGGCTTGCGGTGTATGAACACATTTCACATGATAATATTTCTTCTTAAATTTTATAGACAACTAAAAGAGCCTTGAAACATCCACTAACCCTTGCTTGAAATCCAGATCCTGTCCCAAAATTATCTCTTGCTATCCTAACATCATAGTGACCTACAGCTAGCTTCCAAATATGTTCCTGACAAAGTCCAGAACCAGTCTTCCAAAAGTAGACTGCTATTTCCCACATTGATATCCAGGCCTTTTAAGAGGAAACAAATAAATTCATTAAAGGTATACAGGTGAAGGAATAAATAAAACTGTGCAAGACCTAATAGTGGAAATTGAAGCAGTTAAGAAAATACAAACTGAGGAATGGAAAACCTAGGAAGAGAACAGGAACAACTGATACAGGAATCAGGATACAGAAGATGGAAGAGAGAATATCAGGCATAGAAGATACAATAGAGGAATTGATACATCAGTCAAAGAAAATGTTAAACCTAAAACATTCTTGACACAAAATATACAGGAAATCTTGGATACCATTAAAAGTCTTAAGGATAATAGGAGTAGAAGAAGGTGAAGAGTTCCAGCTCCAAGACAAAGAAAATATTCTCAACAAAATCATAGAAGAAAACTTTCCCAGCCTAAAGAAAGAGATGCCCATATACATACAAGAGTTTACCAAACACCAATTAGAGTGGACTAGGAAAGAAAAATCCTCCACGCACATAATAATCAAAACACAAAATCTATAGACCAAAGAAAGAATATTAAAAGCAGCAAGGAAAAAGGCCAGGTGAGATACAGAGGCAGACCTTTCAGAATTACATCCAGTTTCTCATCGAAGACTCTAAAAGTTAGAAGGGCCTAGACAGATATTTTGCAACCTCAAAAACAAAATAAAACAAAACAAAAAACGAACAAAAAACCCACAGATACCAACCTAGACTACTATACACAGCAAAATTGTCAATTATCATAGATGAAGAAAACAAGATATTTCAAGACAAATCTAAATTTAAACAATATCTATCGACAAATCTAGCTCTACAGAAAATACTAGAAAGAAAACTCTAACTCAAGGATAAGTACATCCAACAAAACCCAGGAAATAAGTAATTTCATACCAGCAAATCAAGGAAAACGTGTGTGTGTGTGTGTGTGTGTGTGTGTGTGTGTGTGTGTGTGTGTG
>JANHMN010000003.1:2190548-2201782 GCA_030674055.1 Rhabdomys pumilio | reverse complement strand
GTGTGTGTGTGTGTGTGTGTGTGTGTGTGTGTGTGTGTGTGTGTGTGCATGCACGTGCGTGTGCGCACACACACACACACACACACACACACACACACACACACACACACACCACTAGCAACACCAACATCAAAATAATGGAAAATAACAATAACTGCTCATTAATATCTCTCAAAATCAATAGACTCAGTTCTCCTGTATAAAGACACAGGCTAACAGAATGGATGAAAAAACAGGATCTACCATTCTGCTGCATACAAGATATACCTCTCAGCAAATGTCTAAAGATAGACAGTATGTCAGAATAAGGGACTGGAAAAAAAGTTTTCCAAGCAAATGGCACCAAGAAGTGATCTGGAATAGCCATTCTAATATCGAATAAAATAGATTTTAGCCAAATTTAATCAAAAAGAGACAGGGAAAGTCACTTCATATTCATCAAAAAAAAAAAATCTACCAAGATGATATCTCAATTCTGAACATCTATCTATGCCCCAAATACAAGGGCATGCACATTTGTAAATGAAGCATTGCTAAAGCTTAAATCACACATTGAATCACACACATTAATAGTTGGAGACTTCAACTCTCAACAACTGACAGGTTATCCATACAAAAACTAAACAGAGAACTCATGAAACTGACATTATGTGCCAAAGTCTAGCCTCAGCATGAGGAGAGTCCCAAAGTAAGTCAGGAATGGGAGCGGTGCTATTTCAATGTTGACTCAAAGTCAGTCATGAAAGTCCAGATCAGGTACTCTCTATAGTCCTTGAGGATTCTCATCATTCTTCCTTCTTTTCCTTTCTTCCTTCTTCCTTCTCATTCCCTTCTCTCATGCTTTAGTCTTCTCTTATCTCATTCTTTAGCATTCTCTGTTTTCCTCATTCTTTTCTCTTCTCCCAACCACAGAGCCTGAACCTAGTCTTTTACTGACTAAAGTTACATCATCAATGCTTTGACCATTATTAGTAATAATTTGAGAGTTTTTTTTTAATTTATATAACTTCTATCACGCCTGGATCATTAATACCTACCTCTGTTCTCTTAGAGCAGAAACTAAACACAAAGAAAATGTACATTTTCATATAACTTTTACATAGACTGTTCTTCATAGGTAGCGGGGCACAGTTCTTGTAATTTCCTGGTACAACAGACAGAAGTCTTTAGTAATAACTTGCATGAAAGAGCAGAAAGGTGACAAACTACTAAAATTAAAATGATTCCTTACAAAATTTTAAAATTTATGTAAGTAAAGTCATTAGGTCTCTCTAATATCTCTCTAGGCACTATCATCTCCAATGCTTCAAGTAACTATGAGGACAAAGAACTAATTTTTTTATATGCTTCTATATCATCTTTTAATTCTCTAATCTTTGTTTCCTCATCCTAGCAATTCCATAGCCTCATGTGCTTTCCTCTTAATATTATTTATTTCTAAGTCATATACAAGCCATTCTCCTATAAAATAAAGCCATCTATCATTTACATGTTTTTTATAAGTTCATTCTTTTCCTATCCATGCCTTCTCTTCTTGAGACTTCTTTAACTCTTTATCCTTGATATCCTCAAGTTCACTCTGGCTAATTAATGCAGCAGTCATTGGACCAGAAGGTACATGTATCTCTTCATGATTCCAGATTCAATGGCAAATGTGGCAATGGACAATTCTACAAAGGCCCATATAGTTTCTGTGGTCTTTATGGCTATGTGGTCTAGATCCTTTCCCATAGCCCTAAAGGCCAAGAGGAAGACCTGTTCCTCATTCTCCACACACTCATGACCACCTGCATTCCTCATTCGTGAAAACTGAATTTGTTTAATTTATTGTGGCATGATTAGCTCTGAGTAATGGGGAAAGTATATTCCCAAGAAAGAAAAATTGAAAGTAAAGTAGTAAAGACAATAGACCAGCTTCAGGACAATGACCAGCACATGTGGGGATCGTGGGGACCAATGGCCTGGCAATGTTCCAGGGACAGGAACTGTGCCACACCTCCAGTTATGTAGCTATGCCAGATAAGGCAATTAGGAATCAAATGGATGTATCAGACAACTTTAGAATATTTCACCCAAGTACAAAAGAATATTTCTTCTTCTCAGCACCTCACAATTTCCTCAAAATTCACCACATAGTTAGTAACAAAGCAAGCCTCAAAAGATACAAGGAAGTTGAATTGTATGTTATTAGGCCTCCATGGACTGAAACTGGACTTCAACAACAGAGACACTGGAAAGCCTATACACTTATACAAATTGAACAACTCTGTAGTCAATGATCTCTGTGTCAGGGAAGAAATTAAAGACTTTCTAGAATTCAGTGAAAATGAAGGCACGGCATACCTAAATTTATGAGATGTAATGAAAAGGAGTGCTAAGAGGAAAGTTCATAGCACTAAATGCCTCCATAAAGAAATTAGAAATTTCACATATCAACAATTTAAAAGTACACTTGAAAACTCTAGAAAAAAGAAGCAAGCACGAAAAGAGGAGTAGAAGGCATGGAATAATAAAAATCAGGTTGAAATCAAACTTTTAGAAATAAAGACAACAAAAATCAATGAAACCAAGAGTTTGGTCTTTGAGGTAATCAACAAGATAGAAAAGCTCTTAGCTGAACTAAGGAAGAGACAGGTAGACAGTATCTACATAAACAAAATTAGCAATGAAAAGGGAGACATACAAGTGACACTGAAGAAATTCCAAAAATCATTAGATCTTACTTCAAAAGACTATTCTCCACAAAAAATGGAAAACCTTAGATTTTTCAAGACTGATACAAATGACCAAAAGTCAAATCAAGATCAGGTAACGTATTTAAACCTACAGCTACTAAAGAAATAGGAGAAATCATTAAAAGTCTCCCAGCCAAAAAAAAAGTCCAGGACCAGATGGTTTTAGTGTAAAATTCCACCAGACTCTCAAAGAGGAGCTAATATAAATACTCCTAAAACCATTTCACAAAATAGAAACAAAAGGAACACTGCCAACCTCATTCTATGAGGTCATAGTCACCCCGATACCTTAAACTTCACAGTCTTAACAAAGAAAGAGAATTTCAGACTGTTTTCACTTACAAACTTTGATGCAAAAATACTCATTAAAATACTAACAAACTGAATCCAGAAACACATCAAAAATATCCATCAAGATCTAATAGGCTTTATCCCAGGGAAGTAGGGATGGATCAATATATGGAAATCCATCACCATAATCCATCATATAAACAAACTTAAAGAAAAAACATCACATGATTATCTCATTAAACTCTGAAAAAGCCTTTGATAAATTTGAACACCCCTTCATGTTAAAGGTATTAAAGAAATAAGGGATGCAGTGCACATACCTAAGCATAATCAAAGGAATATACAGCAAGCCAATAGCCAACATCAAACTAAATGAGAGAAACTTGAAGCATTTCCACTAACATCAGGGACAATACAAGGCTGTTCACTGTCTCCCTATCTGTTCAATATAGTGCTTGAAGTTCTAGTTAGAGCAATATGACAACTAAAGGAGAACACAGGAATTATAAATTGGAAAGGAAAAAGTCAAAGTATCACTATTTGCAGTTTATGTGATAGTATACATGAATGACCCCAAAAATTCTACCAGAGAACTCCTGCAGCTGACAAGTATCCTCAGCAAAATGGCTATATAACATAATTAACTCAGAGAAATCAGGATAACAAAATTAACTAAAAAAAAAATCAGTATCCCTTTTCTGTACAAATGACATATGGGTCAAGAAAGACATTAGGGAAACAACACCCTTTACAATAGCCACAAATAATATAACATATCTTGGTGTAACTCTAACAAAGCATGGGAAAGATCTGCATGACAAGAACTTAAAGTCCTTGAAGTAAGATACTGAAGAAGATATCAGAAGATAGAATGATTGCCCATATTCATGGACAGGTAGGACTAACATAGTGAAAATGGCCATCTTATCAAAAGCAATTCTCAGATTCAATTCAATCCCTATCAAAATTCCAACATAATTTTTTATAGACCTCTTTATAGAAGAGTGGTTGTCAACTTAGCACGGAAAAACAAAAACCATGGATAGCCA
Source organism: Rhabdomys pumilio (assembly GCA_030674055.1). Classification (NCBI taxonomy): domain Eukaryota; kingdom Metazoa; phylum Chordata; class Mammalia; order Rodentia; family Muridae; genus Rhabdomys; species Rhabdomys pumilio. The sequence goes on along the minus strand of JANHMN010000003.1, from coordinate 2,197,707 downwards.
AAAAAATAAAAAAAATAAAATTCTGAACAATAAAAGAATATCAGGAGGAATCACCATCCATGACCTCAAGCTGTACTATAGAACAATAATGACTAAAAACTGCATGGTATTGGTACAGAAAGAACACATTGCTCAACGGAATCCAATCAAAGACCTAGAAATATACTCATCACGTACCTATGGACACTTGATTTTTGATAAAGAAGTCAAAACCGTACAATGGAAAAATCAAAGCATAATGGTGCTGGTCTAACTGGATGTCTACATATAGGCGAATGAAAATAGATCCATACTTATCACTGTGCACAAAACTCAAGTCCAGGTAGATCAAAGACCTCAACATAAAACTGGATACATTTAATCTCATAGAAGAGAAAATGGGGAATACCTTTGAACACGTTAGTACAGGAGACAATTTCCTGAACAGAATACCAATGGCTGTGCTCTAAGATCAACAGCTGATAAATGGGACATTATGAAACTGCAAAGCTTTTGTAAGGCAAAGGGCACTGTCAATACGACAAATTGGCAGCTTTCAGATTGGGAAAGGATCATCACCAACCCTACATCTGACAGAGGGCTAATTAAGGTGTGTAAAATCACGCCTGAGGCTTAGGTGACTCCCAGATCCTTGCCAGACTCCTGATTTGGAACATATGCCATGCTTCTCACATAAAAGAGATGTGACCTGTGGTCACATAGGCCCAAAGCTGAGTTCTCCATGCTAATGAGATGCCTAGAGATCTGAAGGCTTAGCAAATAAGCTGTTCTTCCCAGACATTCCTCCCTGCAAAAAATATTTAGTCTCACACCCACCCTGAGAAGTGAGGGGTATTGTTTTATGCATTCACTTTCCACAATGACAATAAACTGTTTAGAGACATGGACTGTCTCTTTTCATCAAGCTCTGCTGAGAGGAACCATGAAGAAGGCCTTCTCCTACAAAGCTGTAGCCTAATCTCCTGTAGAAGGCTTCTCTGCTTCTAGCCACAACTGCCAAGCCTTCCTCCACCAAGCTAAGGACAATCATCTCTACTAGGACAAGCTGGAGCTCCTGTCTTTGCCCTGACCCAGGGCTAGACGCAGGCCCCAGCCTGCAGGCCTCCAACTTCATTCTCTACTCTTCCTTGATTCCCGGGGTGCCTGGCTGTCCAAGAATCTGAGAACCCCACAGCACTGGCTTCATTGCAGACCCAGGGATCCCCTAATCAGCTCTGGCTTTCCCACATCTTAGACTGCTTTTCCTATCCACCAAGCAGTGTCTCAGCACTTCCCTACAACCCATAACCCACTCCTGTGCAGTCAAACTCACTGTGTTCAACCTCCCCAAGAGGTGCCTCACAGCAGGGTGGACTAGGCCTATAATCCTACAGCTAATATCCAAAATTTACAAAGAACTCAAGAAGTTAAACACCAACAACCCTAATAACACAATTTAAAAATGGGGTGCAGAACTAAACAAAGAATTCTCAATGGAGGAATCACGAGTGGCCAAGACGCACTTAAAGAAGTGTTCAAAGTCCTTAGTCATCAGGGAAATGCAAATCAAAACAGCTCTGAGGTTACATCTTACACCAATCAGAACGGCTAAGATCAAAACTCAAGAGATAGCACGTGCTAGTGAGGATGTGGAGCAAGGGGAACACTTTTTTATTGCTGTTTTTGTATAACCACTTTGGAAAACAATTTGGTGGTTTCTCAAAAAACTGGGAATAGTTCTCTCTCAGAATTCAGCTATACCACTCCTGGGCATATACCCAAAAAAAACATCCCTCAAAGATATTTGCTCAAATATATTCATAGCAGCTTTACATGTAATAGCCAGAAACTCAAAACAACTTAGATGCCCCTCAACTGAAGACGGGATAAGGAAAATATGGTTCATTTACATAATGGAATACTATTCAGCTATTAAAAAACAAGACATCGGAGCAGGTGGTCCCGGAGCAGGTTTCTGCGGGCTTTGGAGATTCCCTACTTGTCCCTAGCATCTGTCCTCTAGAATCCAGGAGGGGACTGCGTGGGCCAGGACCCCGCAGAAAAAAAAAAGAAAAAGAAAAGAAAAAAAAAAAACAAGACATCATGAATTTTGCAGGCAAATGGATGGAACTTGAGAATATGATTCTCAGTGAGGTAACTGATTCCCAAAAGAACATGCATGGTATGTACTTACTTATAAGTAGATATTAGCCATAAAATACAGGTACCTGTGGGGAAAAAACTTGGGGGGGGGGAGGAGTTCAGCGGCAGGGGGGGGGGAGACAAAGCTGTGAGGGTCACAGCAGAGTCCTGTGGCGCTTCCCACACTGCCTCAGGCAGCAGATCCCACATTCACTCAGCGGATGAGGCTGGCAGCTGCAATTCAAAAAAGGTTCCAAAGTTCCAAAAGTTGACAGTCTGGCAGCAGGCACAGGAAGGCCCAGGCGACACATGGAGTTTTCCAAAGCTTTGATTGTTCATGGCGTGGTGAATAGGTGTAGATGGTATGCGCTTTCCCCGCCAAAAGCCAGGCTCCCCTGACTTTTTATAGGGAAGGGGAAAAGGGGAGGGGATATCTTAATTAGCTACGCCCCCCCCACCCGGCCTTTAGACAACTCATTAATATTTTAATCTCTGGAGGTGGAGACCTGCTAATCATGCCCACTACCTGTGTGCTACATGATCAAAGGGAGCAGGTTAAATGAAGTTACCTCATCCAAGGCCCAACAGGTACCATGCTACATCCATAGGCCCAAAGAAGCTAAAGAAAAAGGAAGGCCAGGAGAGAAAACTTGAATATCACTTAGAAGGGGGAATAAAATAGTCATAAGAGGGAGATAGGTGGAGGGAACTGAGAGGGGAATGAGAGGCTAAGATCAGATATGGGGAAGGACAGGAGAGTTAGTCAGATGGCCATGAAAATGAGTGAAAGTCTATTATTGAAAGGGAGGAAGATGTGTGGTTTGTCTCTAGGATTAGACAGAGATCTGGGATAAGGGAGGCATCCAAGAATAAATGGGATGACAACAGATGTGACCCACAACATTGGGGATACGGAACCTGAAGAGACCACCTGTAGCCAAGCAGGAGCCTCAGTGCAGTGATAGAGATACCAAGTAACCCTCAAAACTTTCAACCCAAAATTTATTCTGTCTACAAGAAATGAAGGCATGGGAAAGGGAACAGAGACTGAGGGAATGGCCAACCAACAACCAGCCCAACTTGAGACCCATTCCATGGGCAATCACCCATCCCTAACACTGTTAATGACGCTCTGTTATGCTTGTCGAAGGAGTATGTTGTTCCCTGAGAGCCTGACTTAGACAGATATAGACATCCACAGCCAAACACTGGATGGACCTTGGGGACAATTATGGAAGAGTAGGAGGAAGGATTGCAGGCCAAAAATGGGATAAAAACTCCACAGGAAGACCAACAGAGTCAACTAATCTTGACCCTTGGGGCTCTGAGTCTGAACCACTAATCCAAGAAAATACATGGGCTGTATCTAGGCCTCCCTGCACACATGTAGCAGATATGCAGCTTGGTCTTCCTGTGGGACTTGAACAACTGGAACAGGGGTTATCTCCAAAGCTCCTGGACATGGGATATGTTCTTCAATCTGGTCTGCCTTGTCTGGCATCAGTGGGAAAGAAGTGCCTAGCCTTGCAGAAGCTTGAAGTGCTAGGGTGTGAGGAATACACAGGAGGCTCCCACCCACTCAAAGGAGAACAAGGGGACAGTGAACAGGATATAAAGTGAATATTAATATAAAAAATTAAATTAAATAGGAAAGAAAGAAAAAAGATTGGCATGAAGAAGTAATATTTTGTAATAGGCTTAGTAGTAAGCTAGTTGACGATTAATTAACAAACTGTTCATTTTGGGGGTTTAAACTTTATGTGTCAATGATGACTAACTTATACAATGCTTCATAGACTTTGATTGACAGCAGCTGGCTAGATTATTGTCGGTCAGAGGAAAAGAGAATCACAGAAAACAAAAAAACTGCTGTATTTGTTATAGAAGCGTTGGTGAGAGTCCCCGTTGGTAAATATCCAACTGTGAAGATTAAGTGGTTTCAGACTTTGAGTAACAATACATGCCACTAAAATTTAATGTTACAAAGCTTTATTGTCAATATAAATATGTTCATTACATTTTGCCTTAGTACATTATTTTATAAATATGACCTAGGCAATTTGGATAATGCAAATATTGTCTCAAGAGAAGAGTAAACAGATGTGCTTAAGGGAATGCTCCCAGTTGTCACTGACATAACCTTTGTGGGGAAGTTGCTTCCATAAACTCCGACTCTCTCAAAACTATGGAAATTTTTTCATACTTAGTAAACCTTGGCAGCATGTAAGTATTACTATTAATTTACATCTAAACTTCCAATAATATGAAAATTCTCCCCTTGGTTGCAAAGTCATATGGCTTTGATTAGTGGGTGTGGAGGGGGCAAAAAAAATAAAGGTGACTAAAATAAATAAATAAAAATACCCAAACTTTTCTGAACTTAGAGCAGAGAAAATTTAATTCATAATAAAAACATGAGGAGTCCCAGTATTTCTGGTAGTTTACATGTTATCATGAGATTTTCTTACAGCCTTGATTCTCAGCACATAGCACATGTTCTATGGACTGCCCATATGATACCCAGCACCCAGGAACATTACTGAAATACCTGTGCTCAGTCAGGGTTGTTTGACGTTATAAATCACAGTAATTTTTACTGTGTGTGGAAAGTTGTTTTGTGGAAATAGAGTAGTTCCGTATTTACCTACTCTCATTCTTCAGCACATATCAAAATAGATGTCTCTAGATTTAGCATTAGGAGTAAGTTTGATTTTTAATGACTGCTGTTTGAACTGCCTTGTAAAAAAAATCATTAAATGAAATTTGGCTTGGGCTTAGAATAGAATTTCCAATGTTTTGTGAAATGATACTAAGGATTCTTTTGTCATTGTAATTCTATACATTTAAGCAAAACAAAATTGACAATTATATCAAAATAATGTTTAGTGTTATATGTCCTATAGCATAAAACATTCAACCAAATTTAAGTTGTTTTATTTAAAAACAGGCATATTTATCTCATTATGCAGTTATCTTTATTAAATGGTAAAATTGTAAATATGCTGAAGGATTACCTTAAATTAAATTTGTTTATGATTTATTTCAGGGACATGTTTGAGATTATATATAATAATAATCATAATGTGTGTGTGTGTGTGTGTGTGTGTGTGTGTGTGTGTGTATCCAGAGTTATTTACATTTTTCTCAGGGAGAAAGAGGTGAGTGGAAACTTTAGATAACTAGCAGCTTTCTACTTTGCCCCCTACTTCCAGAAATGCCTTTTTTGTTTGTTTGTTTTTTGTTTTTGTTTTTGTTTTTGTTTTTGTTTTTTGATTTTTTGTTTCTCAAAACCAAAATGTAAAACCCTAGACTGTTGTTTGGGATTGTGTGGAGTCTACTGACTTTTGAGAAATCTGGACACTGATTTCGACTGCATTTATCTTACCTAATGTGATCTGAGTTTCACATTGTTTCTCTTTCTCACACATGTGTTTATAAATTATATGGGTTTAGACTTGTAAACTACTAGAATAAATGTAGATGTTTAAACTCTTTTCTTGCTGTTTGTTGCATGAAAAGTTTGTTACATGAAAAGTTTGTTACATGAAAAGTTAATTTTCTAGCCCTCTGAAGCTATGCCAGGCTGTAATTCTCTTTACTTTTTCCTTAGTTTAGAAATGATTATTTTAATTAGTCGGTATATTACTTTACCACTGAAGCTGAATCACATGCTCTCTCTAACCCACTGAGATAACAATAATAACTGTGTGGTATGTTTTATATATGAAAATAGGTATTTAAAATAAAAATTTAAGATTTAGGTAAGACATTATACAAATAACTGACAGGGGAATCCATTGCGAAGGTGGTAACTACAGTAACGAGTTAAAATTAAACTTATTTCCTAAATGGTAAAGGCAGAAAGGAACAATTACTTTCTCAAGTCTATAAACTGAGTTGTAATGGAGTGGCAATAGGGCTTTTTAGTCAAAAAAAATAAAACTAAATTGCAGTTTTGCTATTTGATAGTCCTGGAATTTTGCCACTACTTGGTTTCTTTGTGGTTCCACTTTTGAATCTAATAACTGGAGAGAAGAATACCTCAAGATCAGCCATGTGTTATCCGATGTTTAAGTGAGGAGGCTAAAGGCTCCTTGCTTCCCGTAGATTTCTGGTGTTGTTATATCCTATGTAATGCTAAGCTAGCTACATTTCTCCACATCTTTATGTTATCATGTACCTAATGAATAATAAAACAGTTTCTTCATGTTATTGTGAGGATTAAGTGAGATGTGTCACAGGCTCACTGTATCATTTTTGTACTTATTGTTTTATTTAGAGGGTTCTTGAAAACTAAATGACAGAGTTGCAAAATCATAAGCACCAGGGAAACAAAATATTATATACATACAGAATGCTGTTATAACTGCTCAGAATCTTGGTTCTGGTCAGAAATCATTAGCATTATTTGTATATTTTAATATAATGTAATAACCATGTATATTAAACATGATTGGAAATGGTTGATCCACTTGTTACATTGGGTGTTTAAAATTAACCTAACCCCCGCACCCCCAGAGTTAAAAGAGATTTTTGAAGGCCCTAACTTCCTGAATTTGGCCCGATTTATCAAAACTTATTATTAATTCACAAAAATTGGCATTAGACCACGAACTTCTTGAGAAGTCATTATAAAGCCAGAACATTCAGCTGCTTCAAAACCAAATTCAGCTTTCCTCCTGAAGGTGAAGGAGGACTTAATACAAAATAAAGTGTACTTCCTTTAACTGTAAATTGGTTTCAATACATTATAAATTGTTTTGTAAAAATTGATCTGAATTATGCACAAAATATTCCTATAATAGGAATATATTCCTTAAAATTATCATGTTGGTCATTACCCAAAAAATTAAATAAATAAAAAGGAATCTGTACAGAAATGGATCTGTCTAGTAACATATTATAGGTTTAAATAAACCACTCGGATTGCAGAGCTATTATTATGGTCTCAAAGTCTGGGACTGGAACTGAAAGACGATCTTCAGCTGCAAGTGTGTAGCAATTATCACAAAACGAACTTCATTCCACATTTTTTTTT
>JANHMN010000003.1:2179473-2190448 GCA_030674055.1 Rhabdomys pumilio | reverse complement strand
CTTAAAGTTCACAGATTGCCAGTTTTTTCTATCTACAAAATATCTTCACAGAAATAATGTTTAATATTTAGTCAAATGACCATATACAAGAGCCCAGCTAAGCTGACACATAAACTTAATCATCACAGTTTCCTAAAATCAAATGCAAACATGTAGACCAAAGAATGGATTAATAAAACTAGAATGCACATACTTTATATTTGTTATGGAGATAAAAAAAAAGTACTAGAATATTGTAGTTGTATGGAGACAGTATTTGTGTTTATAATGAGTATCACCTTGAGTCAGATGCAATGAACCTAACAATTTACAGAGAAAGTGAAAACCTCTCACGTCTGGAGATGGCTGGAGATTTCCCTGAGAGAGTCCCTCAGTCACATTTTGAACAACAACATCATCATCACGTCTAGGCTACTTTTATGGCCAGTTGTAGTACGAGCAGCTCAGGCAGGACATGGCAAGTGACAACACCAAAATATATTGCTTCTAAGTTACAATCTTTCATCACCTGTCCCCATAGTTTCATGGTTATCTAATAATGCTAAATGCTTTCACAATACATTCAAATGTCTGCAACACTTTTAAAAGTCCAAAGTCCAAGTTGCTTTTGAGACCCAAGGCAATCTCTTAGCTATAACAGACACCAGGAAGAAGTAACCAGGGCCTTCCTGATTTCTTATTGCTCTTAACCCCATGTTCTCTACTTGTTAAGACAAACACTATTGTTATAGGTGCATATGTCATTTGGATGAATCTGGGGGTGTGTCTTCCTCCATCAGGAATCTTAGCACTACTTATAGAAAGGCATATAATTGCTTCCTTATGTTGGTGGCTTTAAACTGCACATCATGTGATTGCATGGTAGGACCAATTTATACCATGGTACTATCTATCCTTTGTTACAATGTAGATCATTTGGTATAAAGTGATGATGCTCTCTAGATTACTATATTATGGAAGATAAACTCATAAAGATGGCATATTATTTTTTATCACAATATTGTTTAAAGGTGAAAGTCTACTGTCCTCATTTTCTGCTAAGTAGTTGATTTATATCCTTGTGAGGTAGGACCAGACAGTCTACTCAATATAGGTCTGTGATCCTGACCCATTGTATAAATAGCAAGAGATAAGAGAGAATATCCCAAGCAATAGAAAACCAATAATGCTGGCTATTCTTTCATAGAACAAATTCCAAGTGTTTGTGTACAGTGTTCAGTTCGCACGGTGGCTTATTTCTGATATCTATTGTCTTAGGGTTTGTATTCCTGCACAAAACATCATGACCAAGAAGCAAGTTGGGGAGAAAAGGGTTTGTTCAGCTTACATTTCCACACTGCTCTCCATCATCAAAGGCAGTCAGGACAAAAACTCACACAGGGCAGAAACTTGGAGGCAGGAGCTGATGGAGAGGCCATAGAGAGATGTTACTTACTGGCTTACTCAGCTTGCTTTCTTATAGAACCCAGGACTACCAGCCCAGGGATGGCACCACCCACAATGGGCTGTGCCTTCCAGCCTTGATCACTAGTTGAGAAAATGCCTTATGGATCTCATGGAGGCATTTCCTCAAGGGTGGTTCTTTTCTCTGTGATAACTCCAGCTTGTGTCAAGTTGACACAAAACCAGCCAGTGCATATATTACATGTGCTATTCCAAGATGTTCTCATTCTCGAGCCACTTTTGTAGGACAATCCACACCCATCTCATTTATATCTCATTAACTTGATCTTTTTGTGTTGCACTAGGCTTATAACAGAGTTACCTTTAAATGGCTGAATTATATTAAAGATACAATCTACCAATAACCATTTGGAAAGGCAACAAATAGAGTTCTATAGTTAATAAAAATAATTGTAAGTATACATTTTTACATAAAAGAAACTTTAGATAGTGATATCATTCACCATCTAAACATTCATTTGAACAATGGCAAATGTTCAAAGACTAAATTATACTAAATTTATGAAAACTGTTCCAGAACACTGAAGAGGATAACATCTCCAACATTCTTTTTAAGCCAGAATATCCTTGATACTAAAACTAGGCAAAAATAGTATATAAAAAAAAAAAACCCACTTAAATCACTGTCATTGAAGGAGATACTTATATACATATTTATATATGTTAAACTTTTTTCAACTATTTATTTGAAGATATAATCCAAACGTATAAAATAATAAAGGCTTACGCTCAAGTAGAGCATATGATAAAATGTGTGATTGGTTAGACACTAAAATGTTGTACTCCCTAAACTTAGGAACTAAAGAAAATATAAACAATGCATTTGACAAAATCAGTCATCAGTTTCTGATTAAACAAACAAAAAACTTTCTATAACTCGGTAAACTTGAGAAATTATTCAGTCTTTCATGGGGTATTTTACAATTATAATATTTGATGGTGCAAAACAGAATGCATAGAAACAAAGAAGACAGGATCCATCCTCAAGAATCAAGTTTCACTTCTTTTAAGGTTTATTTAATAAAGGACTTTAGACTTTCATCTGAAATTCTACACTGGAACAATTCAATGTTATGATTTATTATATCCAAAGACCATATAATAAGAGTCAGTTCACACTACCTACAAAGGGATATTCTATAGAGTCTCTCAGGTAGATTAACCTAGTCCATGCCTTCATAGTTGATGATACTGCCGTGGGAGTGAAAGAATGTCTTGGGTATGTAGTCCAGTTTTATCTTCTTCAATCACTGAATGCATCCATAGACTTCCCAGGCAAACTCTATCAGCACACAGGAGCTCTGAACTACAATCTCATTGTTTAGGTCAGCATTTTGAAGTGATTTACTGTTTATTGATAGGTAATTTAAATGCTAGGACTAAGTAAAAAAAAATCTCAATTTGCATTAATGATAAATGTAGAAATCTGTAAGCTTGTTATTTCTAATCCACTAGTGTGCCAACTCACCTTCTTTTTAGATGTACTGTTAACCATTCTAAAATATAGTACCCATTTAATCCTACCAACAATGAGCCTTAAAGTACATTTTAGCTGAAGCCATTTTTAATTTGAAACATCCCTTCCAGATTCACATGCTTCAATATGTGAGCCAGATTTGCAGAGCTGTTTGGAGAACGCATGGAATTTGAAAGATATAACACCTATTTGACAAACGGAGCCAACATGGGGTGAGTCTTGAAGGATACAACCTGGCCCTTCTTCCAGTCCCACTGTGGGGTTGCAATGTGCGCATCGGTCCTGTTGTGTTGATGCATGGGTCCTACCTCTGTCTCATCATGCAGCTAGGGCCTCTCGTGGGGACAGAGGCGAAGGAATTTGACTGTGTTCACTCCATGCTGGCGCCAAGTGGACATCGGGCTGTGCAAAGCCGGGGACTCCGCTTGTAGGTGGGGAATGCAGACTGAAGTCCTCTCAGAGCTCTTGAATTGGGGATCCCTGGGCCAAAAAGTGGCCAGGAACCAGTTGGTTGTCAGGCCCTTACAAAAAGAGGTAGTCTCTGGGAGATTAGGCTTAGTAGTTCAAAACCTCCTCTACTGTTCCCCAAGGCAGGTCCCAAAAAAGAAAAAGATAATCCATGGTCTTAACATGTTTATTTTCATGGTGAAAAGTAGATGAAAGCTATACCCTGGTATTTTCAGGGTAGGCCTGAGATTAAATACCTTTTGCAAGGAGGAGGATCTGGGAAGGAATATTTAATTGGCTATGCCCTCTGGCCTTTAGGTATCTCATTAATATGGAGATCTGTCTTGAGGCTTTGTGGTCTGTAGTCTTGCCCTCTACCTGTGGAGGGGCTAGTAGGGGCATTGTCCTATGTGTGAAAGGCAGGATCGATGGAGGTCTGTGGCCTTTTGTCAGGAGCCTAGAGTCTAGGATCATGGCAAATTGCTTGCCATCCCTTGCAGGGAACCCTGTGGGGTCTCTGACAATTTTTAGCTGGTGCTCAACCAGAAACCAGTCTATCTTTTCACAGTCCTATATCCCACCTCTGTTTTTTCATCCACGTAGACAGAGGAAGCTGTGCTGTAGAAGATACTGCCATTAACATAGCTACTGTAGCTGCCACACATTGCTCATGATAGACTTCACCCTCTAAAACTGTCAGTCCAAAGCTTTTCTGCATGTAGTTTTAAATAAGAAATGGCCCTTGTTGTGTGGGTTTATGTCTTTGAACATTTGTTCTCTAGCTGTTAGTGGTATGTCAGGAGGTTCTGAAAACTTAAAATGGCATGGTCTTACTAAAGAAAAAAACTATCACACAACCTAAGGCTTACAGCCTTGTTCTATTTCCATTTGCCTTTCTCTGCTTTCTGTATAGTTGAAATGTAATCTCTCAGCTTCCTGATCCTGCATCCCTCATGGCCACTGTGGATATTCCCACCCTCTGAAACTGTAATGTGAAGTAAGCTGTTCCTTAATTTGCTTGCGGTCATGGATTTTATCACAGCAAAAGTAATGAATATTTTTCCATAAATTGCTTCATTCAGGTGAGTACTGATCTGACCATCATACATGTAGTACTGCTTTGGGGCAATGAAATAATTCGCATATATTCTAAACTTCCAAAATACTGGGTGTTAACATTGGTTTATCAGAATAAATGATAGATGATGACAATCCTGTTGGTGGTTCACTTCAAGGCCATCTTGCTTCTATTTCTACTGTCCTTCAAGTTTCTAAGATTTACTCATGTGACATAGTTGAAAGAGAAGTGCTAGTTCTTTCCATAGGTAGCTGCAGGCTGCATCTTATCCTCCCGGTGCTCCTCTGGCAGTATTTAGCCATATTGATTGACAGGCACTGTACAGATCCTAAGCTGTTCACTAATTTATGCTTTCTGCCATTCTCTAGTATTTTTCCCTCTGGTTACCCAGAAAAGGAGCAAGTATCAAATATCATCGGTAAGCAATGAGGCAAATAGTAGCTAAAAGTCACCATTCTGATTGACTGGAGTCCATTGAATCACCAGGATGCTCTGTATTACATCTTTTTTCCAGATTTTCCAGGTGGCATCTTTCTATTATATCTGTAAATAATCATGGTTTTACTTTTTTTTTTTTTTTAACCAGAGAAGATAGATCAGAGGATTTCTTCCAATATTAGACATTCATCCCAATATGATCTGAAAAAAAAATCTGGTAGTATTCCTCTCTGACTCCAAAATATTCTAGTGAGAATAATATTAACACAACCTTTTCTGGTTTTCTGATTCATTTCTACTCTTTTCTACTGGCCATAATTTTTCCCTAACATAACATTTTTACTAAGTATTTGGAAATTTCACCATACTTGCTTTCCATTCCTCCCAGGTCCACTTTCCCACCATTGTGCCTTACCACTCCCCTGCAAAGTCACCATATCCAATTTATGTTGTCCACATGCTCCCTGGAGCATGATCAAATCCCCTGTGGTCAGCCTCTTAAAGAAAATTGGGTCCTTTTCCACCTTCACCCTAACCCCTACCAGAGCCACTAACTGTAATAAGTTACACTTCAGCATTTTTACCTCAATTTTTAAGGACTCTTTTTCAATAGCTTTCTACTGTAACTCTTACTTTCTTTATGTAATAACCCCAACTCTTTGTCAAACTATATGAAATGACACTTTCTTCCTGGCTCCTTGTTCAAAAACATACAGGATGCCGAGGAGTCTCTTTTCCATTAGAGAGCCTAGTCCACTAAATCCCAGATTTTCTCTCTCAGTATGTCTCTGTGTCTCTCTTCTTCTTTCTCTCCTTCTAGTCTGATCTTTCCCTAGAGTTATGGTGGACATAGCATCAGTATTCTCAACTGTGATTCTCCTACTGGAACCTCACCTGTGTGTGTGTGTGTGTGTGTGTGTGTGTGTGTGTGTGTGTGCATGTGTATGTATGGGTGAATATATATACACATACACACACACACACACACACACATACATATATATATATATACACATATATATTCATAATAATGTGTCTTTCCCAAACACACCCACACACACTACTGTTTTATAATACACTGTGTGCACTATCCAACACTAATGCTACTTACATGCAGCAAATCCTGTCTTTTCTCTGAAAAAAGAACTTTTCTTCTCTGAGTTCCATTTGTGGTGAACATATTTTTATATTAATGGGAAGTAGAATGTACTGGTTCTCTCAGATATAGAGTATGATAGCCTCAAAATATAGTAAAACTTTGTTTATGAGCAAACCCACCAGATTTACTTCCTGGGTCATAAACATCAATAGAATTTATTACCATAAAGATCCCTCAGGTCCTCCTGGTACATTGTCATTTGCCGGTGGGATTGTGCTGTAACTCAGCCTTTTGGTTAAAGGTCTAATACTCTGAGGAGACTGAATTCTAGATTCTAAAGGGGAAATAGATTAGAGGAAAAAAAGAAATTATTGCTCTAACTAGGGGGAGAAAGCCATTTCTGAAGAATAAGGGCATCTGGCTTAGTGAATCTGGAATGTAGACTTTGGAGTTTTTGCTTTGTTTCTCCTGTTAGTTTGTTTCTGACTTTCATGAACATTCCTCTTGGGGATACTAATAAGTGTTTAATTTAGTTTTAGTTCAGTCACCAGCTATAGTCAGACTCTTGCTCTCAGATAATTACTCCTAGAGATCTTAGTCCTCTCCTCTTGTTATTAAGCATGGCATTTTGCATTAGTATACAGTATATATCCCATTGGTGATTTTAGCAGTTCCAATGGGAAAATATATTAGTTACTTGCCTTGTTGTGACAAAATACATGTCAAATATAATTTAAGAAGCAAAAGGTCTATTTTGACTCACAGGTAGAAGACATCAGCCATCATGGGATGGGTCATAATGGCAGGAGATTGCAGCATGTGGTCATATTGCATCAGCAATCAGGAAGCAAAAAGAGATGGATTCTTGTGTTTCAGCTCATTTACCTTTTTATTCAGTCTGATATTTCAAGCCTTGGAATAGTATCACCTATGTTTAAGATTAATTGTCCCACTTAGATTAACCTACTCTAGTTAATCTGTAATCATTACACCTAGATACATTTCCAAAGTGACCCTAAATTCTACTAAATATATTATCAATGCTAAACATCATATCATAGATATTTTATTGTATGAACACTGAAATTGAACCAATGAAATCCTATCAATGCATCAAGCAACTGCTTTTCCTTGGTTTAGGATGACCATAGATATTATACCATAAAGGGTGACATAACTGTCTGTGACAATAAGTTCCAAAATATTCATGGATCCTGGAGGACTGGCCAGTGGGTTTACACTAAAGACAATGACTGCCATGCCCCTTTATTCAATAAAGTGATAAATTGGTGCAATTCTGGAAGCTATATTGAGATATATAGTGTTATATATATAGTGTTATATATGTATATATAACACTACACTACCCATTTAACATATCACCTTCAAGCATGGGAAAGAACAAGGTTTGTTATTATTTATTTCATAATGGAATGGCAGATATGATTTTATGAAAACTAAGAGTAAATTGTCATTTAACATTAAGGTTCATGGAATATTCCATGTCTTAATTTAGAAGGAGTGGATACACTTTGGGTAAGTTCTCAGGGTAAATCTGCCAGACTCTCATCTTTGCACTTTGCAGCAAATTAGGTGTCACACATCTTGATAGTCATTAGTGATATGAATAATTTTATTCATTCAACAGTGGGTAGAAACCGGAGTGAGGTCTGGTCATGCATCCTGCGAAATGAACTCATCAGATTCCACAATACATACCAGCTTCATGGTGTGTAAGAGCCTACTGTTTGGCTAACTGGATGTACAGCTTTTGTAGTTGTCTTGATGGGCAGCAATCATAGCTAGCTATTTTGTGAATAGCACAATATTTTTGTAGATAAAAAGACCTTTTATAACAGGTGGAATGAGAGGGTGGCTGCCATCTTTCTGTTTCGACATTGTAGTTGTATTTAACAAGCCTGAGGCTTTTATCAACGCACTGTGGAGTTACTTATTCTATAAATGAATTCCCTAGAGGCTGTGTTTATTGCACTTATTCAGTTAGTAGGATCTGTTCCCAGACTTTTTGTGCAAGGGTTTTGATTTTTCTTATCATAGAAATAAGGGGCACCATCTCTGCTTGAAATTCTCATCAAATTTTTCCTTTTCTCTTTCCTCAGCAAATACTTTCTTAGGTGGTAAGACAATCTTTGCACAGCTACAGAACTATGCCACAAATGGTGAATGCTTTAAGCTGCCTTGCAAGATTCACAAGTCTTTCCCAACAAAACTCTCCTCTAATATTTAGTAAACTGTAAGTTTCAAGCTCTATAATGGGAGAGAAAATTACAAATTTTGTCTTTCTTTGGTAGTTCTTGAGTTCCATGTAGCCTGCTTTTCTCAAGCCTACCCACTACAAGCTGCCCTCTACTGCTGATCCAGTTATTTTCACACTGACTGAAACACATGACAATCTCAGGCTGAGTGAGGAAACTCATCTTAGGCTCTCAGTTTCTATATTGTTCTTTTCTTTTTTTGCTATGGCTAATTAATGTTCTGACTTTTTAACTTCTGCCCCCATATTTTTCCAAGACAGGGTTTCTATGTGTAGCCTTGTTTATCCAGTAACTTACTCTGTAGACCAGGCTGTCCTTGAATTTGAAGGTCTGCCTGCCTCTAACTCTATAGTGCTGGAATTAAAGGCATGTGTGCCATCACACCCAGCTCTTGAACTCAGTTCTTGATGATTATAACTGTGGTGTTTTGAATAGAAATGTCCCCCATAGACTCATGTGAATGCTTGGCCCATAGGGAGTGGCACTAATAGGAGGTGTGATATTTTTTGAGTAGGTGTGGCTTGTTGGAGGAAGTATGTTACTGTGAGTGCAGGCTTGAGGTCTCAGATGCTCAAACTATACCCAGTATGACATACAATCTTCTGCTGCCTGTGTATCAAGATGTAGAAATCTCAACTCCATCTCCAAGGCAGAGCCTAGATGCAGAATGTTTTTCACTATGACCACAATGGTCTTAACCTCTGATACTGTAACTAAATGTTTCCTTTTATAAAAGTTGTCATGTTCATGGTGTGTTGTCACAGCAATATAAACTCTAATTAAGACAACAACAGAGAATACAATCACTCCAAATCTGAGAAATGTGGTCTTAGATATATTTCCCCTTTGATACAGACTGGGAGACAAAATGAGAAGCAGGTAGAATATTCTACTGAGCATCAGATGACACACCTAAGACAGATTTGTTTACATTCCTATAAAAGTCCGTGCCAACAACCTCATCAGCTTTGGCAGGACTCACACCTACTACCATTCTGCCTTTCTCTGTCATACTTTTTCAATAATTTAGTCTTTAAATAAGCATAACTAGCTCATTCAAATTTAAATATTAATAATAAGTGAATACTTTTCTTAGTGATAAAATATTTGCCTTACTACTGAGGCATTCTGGGATCCTTAACTCAGGTTGGGCAATACCTTTATTGAAAACTTCTGTACTCACACAAGCTGATGGAAAATGTGTCCATTAGCCATGTGTTAGTGCCTCTCATTAAGGCTATGAATAAATCCTGTCCTCCTTTTTCTCTCTCAGACCTCTTGCCAATCTATTATAGTGTGAGAAAAGTCATCTTTTCCTTTTTCTTTTTTTATAAGAAAGAAATTATAAGCAGTACTTTTCAATTCTGAAAATAAAAAAAAAAGGAAAGAAAAGAGAAATTTGTGTTTCTAGTACTCGTGGAAGACTAGATTCAGTAACTGACATAATGACTCCAATCTTTGCTTTACTTTGCTTCTAACATTTCAAAAGTCACAATATTTTAAAATACTTTGGAGTCAACATCCCACACTTTTGTTTTTGTCTCTTATATCTTTTCCTCTAAAAGTCTACTTATTTTACTTTTTTTTTATTTTAAAGATTTAGGCTTTAGGATACCTTTCTTTATGTTGTATTTTATTGTTTAAAGGAGTTATTCTATTTTTCCAGTAAATTAAGCACTACTAGAAAGCTGGTATTTTTGATAAGTGCACAAATTTTACAGTAATGGTTCAGAGCACTGTAAGTGGAATATTATTCGAAGTAATACATTTAAGATATTGTGACACAACTAGATCAAAGAACAAAGAAAAATGATGTGTTTTTTTTTTTTATTTCCAGAAAACAAAAACAGCAACAAAAAAGATGGTATCACTTATGGTATAGGACCATGACAGGATGGCTGGTTTTGTTCGAAGCACTGGCTGGAAAGCCAGGAGACCCAACAGGTATCCATTGCCTGTAAGGAACGGGCATCTACTCTGCAGTGTTTCCAGAATCCAGGCTCCTAACACGTGGCTTGGAACTCCATTGACCTGCACTGTTCATTCAAGGCAATGCAGCCTTACCCAAAGAGCACAGGTAGAGGGCATGACAACAGTCCTCAGGCCCTAGAGAGATTTACATACTAATGAGATGCCTGAAGGCCAGAGGGTGGAGTCAATTAAGCATTCTTCCCCAGACCCTCCCCCTTTCTCCCTACCAGCTCTACCCTGAGTTTGGTGGGGGGGAGTGGGGGGTAGTGGGGGTGCACATCTAGATTCAACCATTATCCACCATGCCAATAAAGCCGTTTTAGAAACCCAAGGACTTTCTCATCTCATGCAGGGCCTGTGCTGTGAGGAACCATGAAGAAGGTCTGTAATGAGCCTCTGTAGCCCCAGCTACTGCTGCACCTAACTTCGTGCCTGGAGAAACTTTCTGCCAGCCACCCTACCCACAATATGGTACTGGTATTTCATGAGATTTGTTTTCTTTTTTTTAAAACAAATTCTGCATGTTAACAAATATCAGAAGCCGGGCGGTGGTGGCGCATGCCTTTAATCCCAGCACTTGGGAGGCAGAGGCAGACGAATTTCTGAGTTCGAGGCCAGCCTGGTCTACAGAGTGAGTTCCAGGACAGCCAGGGCTATACAGAGAAACCCTGTCTCAAAAAACCAAAAAAAAAAAAAAAAAAAAAAAAAAAAAAAAAAAAAAAAAA
>JANHMN010000003.1:2163957-2179373 GCA_030674055.1 Rhabdomys pumilio | reverse complement strand
AAATAGATAAATAAATAAATAAATAAATAAATAAATAAATAATATCAGAGAATTTAAACTGTAGTGGCTACACGTACCTGAAAAAACATCCAAATTTGTATACAATCAAGAAGATGAATTTCTCTGATTAAATAGATAAAATATGAGTATCTTTGAGATGCAAATTTAAGGCACAAGAACAATATTCAAACACATTTTTGAAGAGGTAATTGAAAACGACTACTTACTAAATGAGAACCAATGCAGGAAAATGGTTGTTCTATGTTTCTAATTACCCATGGCAGGTTGTTTGGGATCCAGTATGTTTCAGCACTAATATTTTAAAATGTTAGATGCCCTATTTTGTTAACTGACAAGGTATTTAAGTAAAAAATAATCATAATTTAATTTATTTATTCTCATAAACGAAGGATAAGCTATTAACTTTAGAATACCTGATTTCCCTACCAAATGTCTTCAGGGCAGTCTTTTTTTTCTAATCTGGGATCATGCTTACCTCTTTGAAAAACACAAGTCACTCTTTAATCTTTGGGTATTACTAAAACGTTTACTTCAGAAGAGAATGGAGAATGACTAAACTCATAAAAAAATTACAGCATTAAAAAACAAAAACCAAAAATAACCTTTTGCTATGATTTTGTGAGGAGTTACCAATATGGGGGGCACTCTTCAGCAAAAGTGCCTGCAAGTTGTTCATGAAATTCTAGTATGTGTTTAGTTGTCACTTGTACTGGGGCAGGCCATTTGTAGGTTTCTTAAAGTCATCAACTCTCATGTAAATGTACTTTCACTCTGCTGCTATATATTTAAAAAACATAAGTATCTTATATATTTGGGGAGAAGTAAAGAATAGTAGTATTTCAAATATGAATCTCTTACTTATATATCTGCAGCATTAGCTCTAGTAATCACTTAGTAGAACTATTTATAATTTGTTCAATTTTAATTTTCTCTCCTAATCACTTTATATATTCTTTTCTCTGTATTTTAAAAGTTTCCTCTATGTATTTTATGTCTCAAACTCTTTAAAAACTTTTTTTTTTTTTTTGTAGCATAACCCCAGCCAGTTCTGAGGTTGAGGTGGGTTTACTTTTTTCCCAATCTGCTTTTATACAATTTTAATTAGATGCAAATAATAAGGTTAGTTCTATGTGGAAGAACAAAACAATAAACACGAATAGTCAAGGAACAACAAGCAAGGCAATAAACCAAGTCTTGTGATCACTCCCATAATCATTGTTTTTAAGGGATTATCAGGATGACCAAGATATCAACCTACTTCTCTGTCCTAGCCCCAGGTCTTATTCTTGCCTGAAGCCTACTTCTTTGTTCTAGACTAAGATTTAGATTCCTGCTTGAGCTTACTTCCTTGTCATGGTTCAATGTCAAATTCCTGCCTGGAGTCTTCTTCCTTGTCCTGGCCCAATATCAAATTCCTGCCAAGTGGCCAAAAGCTCTTCACATTTTCCCAAGTTTGGTTTAACTTTGTTAAGTGGAATATATCCAGAAAAACCATCCATTTCGTTTACATTTTCCAATTTTGTGGAGTATACAGGCCCGAAGACCTGAGGATTCTTTGAATTTCCTCAGTGTCTGTTATTATCTCTCCCTCTTCATTGCTGATTTTGTTTCTTTGAATTCATTCTCTCTGTGTTTCTGTCTCTCTCTGTCTCTCACTCTGCCTTTTAGTTTGGCTAAGGGTTTGTCTATCTTGTTGATTTTTTTTTTCAAAGAACCAGCTCTTTTCTTTTTCTTTTTCTTTTCTTTTTTTATTGTTCTCCTTATGAAGTGGGTTCTTTGGAAAGTCAGTTGTGTCAAAAGGTGTTTTGCTGAGGCAAACATAAGAGGGAGTGTTTTCCTGAAGTATATGCAGGTAGATGGATGTTTTACTAAGGCAAACTCATGAAGGAAAATTTTGCTGAAGTTGACACAGGTGAAAGGATGTTTTGCTAAATCCACATGTAAAAAAATGAGTGATGATTTTTCGCTAACGACATGTATTTCATAGTTAAGCTCCATTTATCAAGACTCCATAGAAAGAAACTCACCAAAAAACTCCTGGTGGTGGTCTGATGACTTGATGCTTCGGCCAATTGGCAGAGTGATGTCAGCTGATATAGACTCACGTGGAATTTTGCTAAGACAGACTCATGTGCTGAGACAAAACATGTAGTGAGAGAAGACTCATGAAAGACACATGATGTTTGGAGGGTGTATAAATAGGACTCAATAGACAGTGAGAGGGGCTTGCTTATAGAGGTAACTTTGCAATGCATTTTCTCCCTGATCTTTTCTTTGTTAAGAGAGGCACAGTGGAGAACCTCCACTCTGGGACTGCAGGTAGAGCTGGTAGTCCTTAATGCCAGTAGGCTTCTGGGATTGCAGATATAGTCAGTTGTCCCAGATGGTAACAGGCCTCCAGAGATGCAGTCAGATCTGGTAGCCCCTGATGACAGCAGGCTTCCTGGGATGCAGGTAGAGCTATGGCCTGCCATCTTATGCTCTGGCACCTCCTTCTTCATCTGTGTTCCAATGGTGACCAAAACTTTATTTTTTAATATTTGCTTTTAATTTCATATATATGAGTGTTTGCCTGAATGTATGTACAGCATGTGAATGCAGGACAAATGGTGGGTAAAAGACCCCCTCCACGAAGGGAGGACCTCCCTCTAGCCTCAGGAATTCAAAGCCACCCACAATAACTCACAAGACACCATTCTTGCTGCAACAGCATGAGGTATATTTCGGGATCAGTTGACTGATGGCCAGTTTGTATTCCATGTAGGGGCAGAGGAATTGACAAGACCAGCTGGTCAGGGGCAGTCTTATATAGAAACTCACAAACAGGGGAAGGGGGTGAAGGGATAACTAAGGAAACATAACATCATGAGGTAGAAACAATGAAAGTCCCAGAGAGACTACATATGGCAAACACTCTGTTCTTTTATTCTTCTCAAGAATGTGGTCCTGGTCCTGCCCTTTCATTCTCTAGTTAATGATTTCTAGGTAGCCCTGACTACGGCCCTGTCTTGTCATTGTGGTCATCAGCTCCCTGGTGATGACCACAATGATGGTCATCACCTAGATGGCTTCTATTTTTTGTAGTTAGCAGGTTCCTGAAACTGGCTTGGCCCACACTCTTGGCTTGTTTCAGAGAAAAATTTCCATGCCCTTTAAAGAAAAGCCTAAAGAAAAGCCTGTATATATTTTATTAACTATTTTTATAATTTTTCATTCTTCAGTGGCCAGAATGGGTGGAGTTACATATGATTGTGACCTAGTAACTGAATCTGGGTTCCACAAAAGAGAGCAAGTCCTATTAGTCAGAGTTAACTCTCTTACTAACTCTCTTACACAGGAGTGCCTATTAACTCTTCCTCTTTCAATTTAGAATCTCTTCCTCCTTAAAATACAGTGCTACAATTTGAAGTACATGCTCTTCTTAAATTTGTGTTGAAACTTACTTAACAGAATTCAGAACGTGATTCCTTCATGAGGACAGAACCTCTATGATTAGAATGAACCGAATGTATAAAAGACTCAAGAGAATAGATAGTCCTTAACCCCATCTTTCATAAGAGGATATTGTCTTCTTTAAAGGGCCCTCCACCAAAGCACCATTTTTTAAGAAAAGAGATTGGACTTTTCACAGGCACTGAACAAGCTAACTCGTACCTTTATTTTGGACTCCTAAGCTTCAGGGACTGTGAAAAATAAATTCATATTTATTGATTATATTTTAATATAATATTAGAGTATTATATTATGTCTCACTATCACAGTGATAGATTAGCCGTATTCAGTGATGACTTGATATCAGAAGATAAGGAATGAGTATGAAAAAGAATGAGAGGCCGGGTGGTGGTGCATGCCTTTAATCCCAGCACTTGGGAGGCAGAGGCAGGCAGATTTCTGAGTTCGAGGCTAGCCTGGTCTACAAAGTGAGTTCACGGACAGTCAGGACTACACAGAGAAACCCTGTCTCAAAAAACCAAAAACTAATAATAATAATAATAATAATAATAATAATAATAATAATAATAATAATAAAAGAATGAGAAATTAATTCTCTCTGCAGGATTGTGAGATAGGGTTCTTTAGATTATACTCAGGGCCTTGGACATGCTGGGCAAATATTTTATGCCTGAATTGTGTTGGGAGCCATTTTATAGCTTTTCAATACCTAGAAGATTTGTACAAAGTTTATCTCTGTCCATCTTCCTCATGTGAATCTAATTTTTTTCTATTTTCTTAAACTGAAAATATTTTTTTTTTATACAGTATTTTCTGATTTTGGTTTCCCTCTCACAGATCCTTCCAAATTCACACAAGCTTCTCTCCTACTCAGATATATACTCTTTTTTTTTTTTTTTTAATCTCTCTCTAGAAAACACTCAGGTATCTTAAAAACTAATAAAATAAGATGAAATAAAAACAAACACATTAGAGTAGTGTAAGGCCTTCACGAAGGGAGGACCTCACCCAAGCTTCAGGAATTCGAGGTCACCCAATAACTCACAAGACACCGAACTTGATGCAATCAGCAAGAGGTATATTTTGATCAGTATACTGAGGTCAAGACCCATGACCCACGAAGGAGCAGTAGGGTCTGACCCCTGGGCTTTGGAGACAGAGGGAATTTAAAGTCTAAAACCACAACTCAGGGGGGGAACCACAACCAAGGGGGAGTGAAGGAGGGTTATTGAAGAGTACCTGTGGAAAGTCCCAGCCCATTATTCAGTTTGTGACAGGGTCTAAGGAACAGTCATGGGGAACATTTTGTATAGATTATTCTCAAAGAGCCTATTCGTAATCAACAATCTATCTTGTGGGCAGCCAAGTTCCTGAAACATAGAGCTCACGACCAAGCTGACCTGCTCTCTTGGTTCTGCTCAGCCTGCTAGGAGTTTCTGAAAATTTTTTAACCCTTTCAGTAGGATAAAACAAACCGAAGAAAACAGGACAAGGAGAAAACACAATAAATAAACACATCTGGAGTAAGAAACACACTCATCTGTACACACAGAAATCCCATAAAAACACAAAACTGAAAACTATTATATATACATAAAAGACCAGTAGAAAAGAAAGAAAGTTGGTGGATAGGGGAGAGAAGCCTAGACACAGCCTTATGAGACAACAAACCTCCAAAAATGCCACTTTTGTGTTGGCTATCTACCACTGACATGACCATAAGAGTGGTTTGTATTCTCAGCGAAACTCCATTCCTTTGTGAATCTTTATCAATAGAAATAGTATCTGGGTTAGGGTTCTGGGCTTGTGTCTGTTTCCCATCTCAGAGCAGGGATTCTATCTGGCTTAGATCTATGCAGGCCTTGTGAATGCTGCCACAGTTCACATGTGTGTCAATTATACTGTGTTTGTAGGCCTTGTTTCCTTGGTGTCTTTCATCCCCTCTAGCTCTTACAATTTTTCACCTCCTCATCTGTGGATTTCATGCCCTAAAAGGGTAGGGCTTGATTAAGAGATCCCAGTTAGGAGTGAGTATACCAAGTTAGCAAACACTTTATAGTTTCTGGTTGTGGATCTTTGTACTTATTCCCATCAAACCTACTTTCTTCTAGAACCCAAGACCATCAGCCCAGGGATGACTCCATCTACAGTTGTTGGGGCCCATTCTGTAGCCTGCTGTATCATCTGAATGGTGGTGTCCTTTGCTACACAGCAAATTAATTTTCATGAAGTCCGATTAATTAATGATTTTTCTTAGTTTCTGTGCTATTAATGTTCAATTTCAAAAAAAATTTCTTTGTCAACGAATTCAAAGCTATTTGCATTTCTCTCCTACCATACCCAGGATAACCGATCATATGCTTTAGGTTTTTGATCAATTTGGAGTTGGTTTTTTTGTGTGTGTAGAGTGATATGTATGAATCTATTTGCATTCTTGTACATATAGCCATCCATTCACACTAACATACTGAAATTGCAGTATTATTTCACAGTGAATAATTGTGTCTTCTTTATAAAAAAAAAATCAGATGTCTTTGTGTGTGGACTTATTTCTGAATTTTCAACTCAATTCCATCAATCAACATGTCTGTTTTTATAACTGTTCTCTGCTGTTGTTATTACTTCAGCACTTGTAGTACAATTTGAGATAAAGGATAGTGATAACTCCAACAGTTCATTTATTATTCAGGGTTGTCTTAGCTATCATCAGTTTCTAGGGTTCCCAGATAAAGTTGAGAATTGTCTTTTCAAGGTCTCTGAAATATTGTCTTGGAATTTTGATGGGGATTGCATTGAATCTGTGGGTTGTTTTTGGTAGGATGGCCATTGTTACTATTTTATTTTACTAATTTGTGAGCATGGAAGACCTTTCCATATTCTAATATCTTCTTGAATATCTTTAATTTTTGTTATGCTAGTTTTTCACTTGCTTTATTAGTTACTCCAATATAATTTTTGAAGCTATTGCTATATTTATTGTTTCCCTGATTTTGTTCTCAGATTGCCATTTGTATGTAGGAAGACTACTGAGTGTTAATTATGTATGCTGATATTTTGATGAAGCATCCATGGCAGTTTTCTGATTTTTTTTTTTTTTGTTGTTGTTACAAACATCTTATCTGCAAATAAAGACACTTTGATTTTTTTTTCCTATTTGTATCACCTTGATTTCCTTCAGTTGTCTTATTGCCTTAACTAAGTACTAAATTGAATAAGTATGAAAAAGTGGAGGATCTTGTTTCATTCCTGATTTTAATGAAAAAGCTTTGGATTTCTATCCTTTTAATTTTTGTAGAATTTTATTTAGCCTTTTTTTTTTTTTTTTACAATCCAGATTTTATCCCCCTCCCTGTCCACCCTCTGACTGTTCCACATCTCATACCTCATTCTCCCCCCTCCCCTGTCTCCACGAGAATGGCCTCAACTGCCAATTGCCCACCACACCAGACCTCCCCACTCCCTGGGGCCTCCAGTCTCTTGAGCATTAGGTGCATCTTCTCTGACTGGGTCCAGACATGGCATCCCTCTGCTCTATATGTGTTGGGGGCCTTATATCAGCTGGTTTATACTGCCTGGTTGGTGGTCCAATGTCTGAGAGATCTCAGGGGTCCAGGTTAGTTGAGACTGCTGGTCCTCCTACAGGGTCAGTCTCCTACTCAGCTTTTTCCAACTTTTCCCTAATTTCCCACTGTAGGGCATTTTATCTAAGGTTCCACCCTTTGAGTCCTGAGAGTCTCTCATCTCCCAGGTCTCTGATACATTCTGGAGGGTCCTCTCACCTCCTACTTCCTGAGGTTGCCTGTTTCCATTCTTAATGCTGACCCTCAGGGATTCAGTCCTGTTACCCACAACCAGTACCTGATCATGTTTCCATCTTCCCAACTCTGTCCCCTTTCCTACTCAAATTTCTCCCTCACTCCCCCTTCTCATTGCTTTCTTCTCCCTCCTAAGTGGTATTGGGGCATCTTTACTTGGGACCTTTGGCTTAACCTTTCTGAGTTTTGTGGATTTTATCCTGGGTATTACGTACCTTTTGTGGCTAATATCCACTTATTAATGAATACATACCATGTATGTTCTTTTGGGTCTGAGTTACCTCAGTTAGAATGATATTTTCTAGTTCCATCCATTTGCATCCATCCAGCAGCATCCATACATTCAAAACTCAGGATGTCCTCTTTCTGAATAGCTGAGTAGTATTCTATTGTATAAATGAATCATGTTTTCTGTATTCATTCTTCTGTTGTGGGACATCTGGGTTGTTTGCAGCTTCTGGCTATCAAAACCGAGGTCACTATGAACAAAGTGGAACACATGCCCCTATGGCATGGTGGGTATATTCCCAAGAGTAGTATTGGTAGATCTTCAGGCAGATCTATTTCAAATTTTCTGAACAGTCTCCAGATTGATTTCCAAAGTGGTTGTAACAGTTTGCAATCCCACCAGCAATGGAGGATTGTTCTGCTTTCTCTACATCATGTGCTAGCCAACATGTGCTGTCACCTGAGGTTTTGATCTTAGCAATTCTGATCTGTGTGTGGTGGAATCTCGGGGTCATTTTGATTTGCATTTCCCTGATCACTAAGGACTTTGAATATTTATTTAAGTGCTTCTCAGCCATTTGAGATTCCTGTTGTGAATTCTCTGTTAAGTTCTATACCCCATTTTTTTTGATTAAGTTGTTGTTTTTTTGGTGGTTACCTCATCGAGTTCTTTATATATTTTGGATATTAGTCCTCTGTAGGATGTGGGGTTAGTGAAGTTTTTTCCCTGTCTGTTGGTTGTGGATTTGTTCTATTGGCTATGTCCTTTGTCTTACAGAACCTTTCCAGTTTCATGAGGTCCCATTTATCAATTCTTGTTTTTAGAGCAAGAGCCATTGGAGTTCTGTTTAGGAAATTTTCCCTGGGCCAATGAGTTCAAGGCTCTTTCCCATGTTCTCTTCTATTAGATTCAGTGTATCTGATTTTATGTTGAGGCCTTCGATCCACTTGGGCTTGAGCTATGTGCAAAGTGACAAATATGGATCTATTTTCATTTTTATATATACAGGTTGCCAGTGAGACCAGCACCATTTATTGAAGATGATTTCTTTTTTCCATTGTATATTTTTGGCTTTTTTGTCAAAGATCATGTGTCTGTAAGTGTTTGGTTTTATTTCTATGTCTTAAATCCTATTCCATTGGTCATTGTGTCTGTCTCCCTACCAAAACCATGCAATTTTTTTTATTACTATTGCTCTGTAGTATATAGCTTGAGGTCAGCAATGGTGATTCCCCCAGAAGATCTTTTATTGTTAAGAATTGTTTTCACTATTCTGGGTTTTTTGCTTTTCCAGATGGATTTAAAAATTACTATTTCAATGTCTTTGAAGAATTGCATTGGAATTTCAATGGGGATTGCATTAAATCTATAGACTGCCTTTGGTAGGATGCCCATTTTTACTATGTTTATTCTGCCAATTCATGAGCATGAGCATTCTCTCCATTTTCTGTGATATTATTTGATTTCTTTTTTGAGAAATTTGAAGTTATTGTCATACAGGTCTTTCACTTGTTTGGTTAGAATTACCCCAAAATATCTTATATTATTTGTGGCTATTGTGAAGGAAGTTGTTTCCTTAAATTCTTTCTCAACCTGTTTATCACTTGTATAAAGGAAGACTATGGATTTATTTGAGTTAATTTTATATCCAACCACTTTGTTGAAGTTGTTTATCAGCTGGAGAAGTTCTCTGGTAGAAATTTTGAGTTACTTATGTATACTAACATATCACCTGCAAATAGTGATCTCTACTTTGTCTTTGCCAATTTGTATCCCCTTGATCTCTTTTTGTTGTCTTATTGTTCTATCTAGAACTTCAAATGCTATATAGAATAGATAAGGGGAAAGTATTCATCCTTGTCTTGTCCCTCATTTTAATGGGATTGCTACAAGTATCTCTAAATTTAATTTGATATTGTCTGTTGGCTTCCAGTAAATTGCTCTTACTATGTTTACATATGGATCTTGAGTTCCTGATCGATCCAATACTTTTAACATGAAGGGGTGTTGTATTTCGTCCAATGCTTTTTCAGCAACTAATGAAACGATCATGTTATTTTCTCTTTGAGTTTGTTTTTATAGTGGATTACATTAATGAATTTTTGTATAGTGAACCAACCTTGCATCCCTGGGATGAAGGCTTCTTGATCCTGGTGAATGATGGTTTTGATGTGTTCTTGGATTCTGTGTGCAAGAATTTTATTGAGTATTTTTGCATTGATATTCATAAACAAAATTGGTCTGAAGTTCTCTTTTTTTGTTGCATCCTTGTGTGATTTAACTGTGGCTTCATGGAATGGATTAGGGACTGTTCCTTCTGTTTCTGTTTCATGGAATGGTTTGAGGAATATCGGTATTAAAGTCTTTTTTTGAAGAAAAAGTAGAATAGTAGAATTCTGCACTAAAGCAATCTGGCCCTGGGTGGGTTTTTTTTTTTTTAAAGTAGGGTGTGGGGTTTGGGGTTTTTTAATGAATTCTTTTATTTCCTTAGGGGATATGGTCCTGTTTAGATAGTTTACCTGCTCCTGATTTAACGTTAGTATGTGGTATTTGACTCAAAAATCGTCAATTTCATTTATATTTTCCAATTTTGTGGAATATATGCTTTTGTAGTAAGATCTGATTTTTTTTTTAATTTCCTTCATTTCTGTTGTTATGTTTCCCTTTTCATTTCTGATTTTGTTATTTTGGATACTGCCCTTGGGCCCTTTAGTTGGATTGGTTAGGGCTTTATCTATCTTGTTCATTCTCCTAAAGAATCAACTTTTGGTTTTGTTGATACCTTCTGGTTGAAAGTTTATTTTATTGGATATTAGGATGGCAACTCCAGCTTATTTCTTGGGATTATCTGCTTGGAAAGCCATTTCTAGACTTTTACTCTGAGATAGTGTCTGTTTTTGTTATGGAGGTATATTTCCTCCATGCAGCAAAATGCTGGATTTTGTTTGAGTATCCAGTCTGTTAGCTTATGTCCTTTAATAGATGAGTTGAGTCAATTAATATTGAGAGATATTAAAGACAGATGATGGCTCTTGTTTGGTCCTTTTGGCAGGGGCAGACACCTAGCTGGTCTGCTCCTGTGAAGACACCATTTCCTGAGACATCACAGAGGAACCACTGCACTCAGAGCAGCGGGTACGAATGTTCTCCCACTATCCTATGTCCCAGAGCTACAACTGGGAGCCTGGGGTGCTCAGGACCCATCAGCCACCCAAACCCCACCCCTCCAGAATACCACTGCCCTTCCACCCCTTACTTGGTCCTTTTGGCTGGGGCAGACACTTAGTTGATCTGCTCCCATAAAGATACCATATCCTGAGACATCATAGATGAACCACTGCACTCAGAGTAGCAGGATTTCAGAGTCCCAGAGGTATTCTGAGTCCCAGGAGTTCTTCCACCCAGGAGCTCAGGATCAAAGGATCACAGAGACATTTGAACTCTGTGGACTTCTGACACAAGAAAGATAACTGGAAACACAGGCTTCAGTCAGAGACAGTGAGTGCAGGTAGCACCAGAGTTAACCAGATGGCAAAAGGCAAGCCCAAGAAACAAAAGTTACTTGGCATCATCAGAAGCCATTTCTTCCACCATAGAAAGCTCTGGGCAGCCCATCACACCAGAAAAGCAGGATTCGAAATTAAAATTACTTCTCATAAGGATGATAGAGGACTTTAAGAAAGACATAAATAACTCCCTTAAAAAAGTATAGAGGAACACAGGAAAACAGGTAGAAGCCCTTAAAGAGGAAACACAATAATCCCTTAAATAATTGCAAGAAAACACAACCAAACAGGTGAAGAAATTAAACAAAACCATCCAGGATCTAAAAATGAAAGTAGAAACAATAAAGAAATCTCAAAGAAAGACTACCCTGGAGATAAAAAACCTAGGAAAGAGATCAAGAGTCATAGATGCAAGCATCACCAACAGAATACAAGAGATAGAAGAGAGAATCTCATGTGCAGAAGATACCATGGAAAACATTGACACAACTGTCAAAGAAAATGCATAATGCAAAAAGTTTCTAACCCAAGACATCCAGGAAATTCAGGACACAATGAAAAGACCAAACCTAAGAATAATAGGTATAGATGAAAGTGAAGATTCTTAATTTAAAAAGCCAGTAAATATCTTCAACAAAATTATAGAGGAAAACTTTCCTAACCTAAAGAAAGAGATGTCCATGAACATAAAAGAAGCCTCCAGAACTCCAAATATCTAGACCTGAAAAGAAATTTCTTTTGTCACATAATAAATAAAAACATCAAGTGCACAAAACAAGAAAAAATACTAAAAGCAGTAAGGGAAAAAGATAAAGTAACATATAAAGGCAGGCTTATAAGTACTACACTAGACTTTTCACCAATGATTATAGAAGCCAGAAGATCCTGGAGTGATATCATACAGACCCTAAGAGAACACAAATCCCAGCCCAGACTACTATACCCAGCAAAACTCTCAATCACTATAGATGGAGAAAACAAGATATTCCATGACAAAAACAAATTTACACAATATCTAACCACAAATACAGCACTTCAAAGGATAATTGATAAAACCCTCCAACACAGCGAGACAAACTACAACCTAGAAAAGCAAGGAAGTAATCTTCTAACAACCATAAAAGAAGATAGCCACACAAATATAATTCCACCTCAAATAACAAAAAGAACAGGAAGCAACAATTATTTTTTCTTAATATGTCTTAACATCAATGGACTCAATTCTCTAATAAAAAGAAATAGACTATCAGACTGGATACATAAGCAGGACCCAGCATTTTGCTGCATACATGAAATGCACCTCAGTGACAAAGACAGACACTACCTCAGAATAAAAGGATGGAAAAAATTTTCCAAGCAAATGGTCACAAGAAACAAGCTGGAATAGCCATGCTAATATCAAATAAAATCGACTTTCAACCAAAAGTAATCAAAAAAGATAAGGAAGGACACTTCATACTTACCAAAGGAAAAATCTACTAAAGTGAACTCTCAATTCTCAACATCTATGTTCCACATGCAAGGGCACCCACATACATTAAAAAAAAAAAAAAACAAAAAAACAAACAAACAAAAAAACCTCAAAGCACACATTGTACCTCCCACAATAATAGTGGGGGATTTCAACACTCCACTCTCAGAAATGGGCAGATCATGGAAACAGAAACTAAACAGAGACACAATGAAATTAATAGAAGTTGTGAACTAAATGGATTTCACAGATATCTATAGAACATTTCATTCTAAAACAAAAGAATATACCTTTTTCACATCACCTCATGGTACCTTCTTCAAAATAGACCACATAATTGGTCACAAAACAGGCCTCAATGGATACAAAAAGATTGAAATAATCCCTTGCATCCTATCAGATTATCACAGACTAAAGCTGGTCTTTAATAATGACAGAAACAGTGGAAAGCCCACATACGTGTGGAAACTGAACATTGATCTACTCAATGATGACTTGGTCAAGGAAAAAATAAAGAAAGAAATTAAAAACTGTTTAGAATTTAATGAAAATGAGGGCACATCATACCAAAACTTGTGGAACTCCATGAAAGCTGTGCTAAGAGGAAAACTCATAGCTCTAAGTGCCTACAAAAAAGAAACTGGAGAGAGCACACACTAACAACTTGACAGCACACCTGAAAGCTCTAGAACAAAAAGATGCAAATACAGACAAGAGGAGTAGATGGCAGGAAATCAGCAAACTCAGGGCTGAAATCAACCAAAAAAAAAAAAAAAAAAAAAAAAAAAAAACCAGAAAGAACTATACAAAATATCAAGAAAACCAGGAACTGGTTCTTTGAGAAAATCAACAAGATAGATAAACCCTTAGCAGAATAACCAGAGGGCCCAGAGATAACCAGAGGGCCCAGAGACAGTATCCAAATTAATAAAATCAGAACTGAAAAGGGAGACATAACAACAGAAGCTGTGAAAATTAAAAAAAAAAATCATCCAATCCTACTACAAAAGCCTATATGGTACAAAACTAGAATATCTGGATGAAATGGACAATTTTCTAGACAGATACCAGGTACCAAAGTTAAATCAGGAGCAAATAAGCAATCTAAACAGTTTCATAACCCCTAAAGAAATAGCAGCAGTCATTAAAAGTCTCCCACCAAAAAAAAAAAAAAAAAAAAAAAAAAAACAAAAACCCAGGACCAGATGGTGTTAGTGCAGAATTCTATCAGACCTTCAAAAAAGACCTAATACCAATTCTCTTCAAACTATTCCACAAAATAGAAACAGAAGGAACACTACCCAATTCGTTCTATGAAGCTACAATCACGCTCATACCTAAACTTCACAAAGAACGAGAAATTCAAACCAATTTCCCTTATGAATATCAATGCAAAAATGCTTAATAAAATTCTCACAAACCGAATCCAAGAACACATCAAAACAATCATCCATTATGATCAAGTAGGCTTTATCCCACGAATGAAGGGATGGTTCAATATTCAGAAATCCATCAAGGCAATCCACTATATAAACAAACTTAAAGAAAAAATACCATATGATCATCTTACTAGGTGCTGAGAAAGCATTTGACAAAATTCCACATCCCTTCATGGTTAAAGACTTGGAAAGATCAGAAATTCACGGCCCATACCTAAACATAGTAAAAGCAATATACAGCAAACCAGTAGCCAATATCAAACTAAATGTAGAGAAACTTGAAGCAATCCCACTAAGATTAGGGACTAGACAAGGCTCACCACCCTCTCCCTCCCTACCTATTCAATATAGTACTGTAAGTCCAAGCCAGAGCAATTAGACAACAAAAAAAAAAAGTCAAAGATACAAATAGGAAAAAAAGAAGTCAAAATTTTACTATTTGCACATGATATGATACTATATGTAATGACCCCAAACCTTCTATCAGAGAACTCCTAAACCTGATAAACAACTTCAGCACAGAGGCTGGTTATAAAATCAACTCAAAGAAATCAGTAGCCTTCCTATACTCAAAAGATAAACAGGGTGAGAAAGAAATTGGGGAAATGATACCTTTCATAATAGTCACAAATAATATAAGATACCTTGGTGTGAATCAAGCCTAGCATGTGAAAGATTTATCTGACAAGAACTTCAAGTCTCTGAAGAAAGAAATTGAAAAAGATCTCAGAAGATGGAAAGATCTCCCATGCTCATGGATCGGCAGGATTAATATAGTAAAAATGTCCATCTTGCCGAAAGCAATCTACAAATTCAATGCAATCTCCATTAAAATCCCAACTCAATTCTTCACAGAGTTAGAAAGAAAAATTCTCAAATTCATTTGGAATAACAAAAGACGCAGGATAGCAAAAACTATTCTCAACAATAAAAAAAACTTCTGGAGGAATCACCATCTCTGACTTCAAGCTGTACTACAGAGCAAAGCCCAGAAATGAACTCCCACACCTATGGTCACTTGATCTTTGACAAAGAAGCTAAAACTTTCCAGTGGAAAAAGGACAGCATTTTCAACAAATGGTGCTGGTTCAACTGGAGAACAACATATAGAAGAATGCAAATTGACTCATTCTTATCTCCTTGTACAAAGCTCAAGTCCAAGTGGATAAAGGACATTCACATAAAACCAGATACACTGAAACTAATAGAAGAGAAGGTGGGAAATAACCTTGACTATTTGGGCACAGTGGGAAAGTTCCTGAACAGAACACCAATGGTTTATGCTCTAAGATCAAGAACTGACAAATGAGACCTCATAAAATTGCAAAGTTTCTGTAAGGCAAAGGACATTGTCAATAGGACAAAATGGCAACCTGCAGATTGGGAAAAGATCTTTACCAATCTTACATCCGATAGAGGGCTAATATCCAGTATATACAAAGAACTGAAGAAATTAGACTACAGACAACCAAAAATATTAAA
>JANHMN010000003.1:2145424-2163557 GCA_030674055.1 Rhabdomys pumilio | reverse complement strand
CCTTTAATAGATGAGTTGAGTCAATTAATATTGAGAGATATTAAAGATAGATGCTGGCTCTTATTTGGTCCTTTTGGCAGGGGCAGACACCTAGCTGATCTACTCCTGTGAAGACACCATTTCCTGAGACATCACAGAGGAGCCACTGCACTCAGAGCAACGGGTAAGAATGTTCTCCCACTATCCTATGTCCTAGAGCTACAACTGGGAGCCTGGGATGCTCAGGACCCATCAGCTACCCAAACCCCACCCCTCCAGAATACCACTGCCCTTTCAACCCTTACTTGGTCCTTTTGGCTGGGGCAGACACTTAGTTGGTCTGCTCCCATAAGGATACCATATCCTGAGACATCATAGATGAACCACTGCACTCAGAGTAGCAGGATTTCAGAATCCCAGAGGTATTCTGAGTCCCAGGAGTTCTTCCACCCAGGAGTTCAGGATCAAAGGTTCACAGAGACATTTGGACTCTGTGGAGTTCTGACACAAGAAAGATAACTAGAAACACAGGCTTCAGTCAGAGACAGTGAGTGCAGGTAGCACCAGAGTTAACCAGATGGCAAAAGACAAACCCAAGAAACAAAAGTTACTTGGCATCATCAGAAGCCAGTTCTTCCACTATAGAAAGCTCTGGGCAGCCCATCACACCAGAAAAGCAAGATTCGAAATTAAAATTACTTTTCATAAGGATGATAGAGGACTTTAAGAAGGACATAAATAACTCCCTTAAAAAAAGTATAGAGGAACACAGGAAAACAGGTAGAAGCCCTTAAAAAGGAAGCACAATAATCCCTTAAATAATTGCAACAAAACACAACCAAACAGGTGAAGAAATTAAACAAAACCATTCAGGATCTAAAAATGAAAGTAGAAGCAATAAAGAAATCTCAAAGAAAGACTACCCTGGAGATAAAAAACCTAGGAAATAGATCAGGAGTCATAGATGCAAGAATCACCAACAGAATACAAGAGATAGAAGAGAGAATCTCATGTGCAGAAGATACCATGGAAAACATTGTCACAACTGTCAAAAAAATGCATAATGCAAAAAGTTTCTAACCCAAAACATCCAGGAAATCCAGGACACAATGAAAAGACCAAATCTAAGAATAATAGGTATAGGTGAAAGTGAAGATTCTTAATTTAAAGAGCCAGTAAATATCTTTAACAAAATTATAGAGGAAAACTTTCCTAATCTAAAGAAAGTGATGTCCATGAGCATAAAAGAAGCCTCCAGAACTCCAAATAGACTAGACCTGAAAAGAAATTTCTTTTGTCACATAATAAATCAAAACATCAGTGCACAAAACAAGAAAAAATACTAAAAGCAGTAAGGGAAAAAGATAAAGTAACATATAAAGGCAGGTTTATAAGTATTACACTTGACTTCTCACCAAAAACTATAGAAGCCAGAAGATCCTGGAGTGATATCATATAGACCCTAAGAGAACACAAATACCAGCCCAGACTACTATACCCAGCAAAACTCTCAATCACTATAGATGGAGAAAACAAGATATTCCATGACAAAAACAAATTTACACAATATCTAACCACAAATACAGCACTTCAAAGGATAATTGATAAAACCCTCCAACACAACGAGACAAACTACAACCTAGAAAAGCAAGGAAGTAATCTTCTAACAACCACAAAAGAAGATAGCTACACAAACATAATTCCACCTCAAATAACAAAAAGAACAGGAAACATCAATTATTTTTTCTTAATATGTCTTAACATCAATGGACTTAATTCTCCAATAAAAAGAAATAGACTATCAGACTGGATACATAAGCAGGACCCAACATTTTGCTGCATACATGAAATGCACCTCAGTGACAAAGACAGACACTACCTCAGAATAAAAGGATGGAAAATTTTTTCCAAGCAAATGGTCCCAAGAAACAAGCTGGAATAGCCATGCTAATATCAAATAAAATCGACTTGCAACCCAAAGTAATCAAAAAAGACAAGGAAGGACACTTCATACTTACCAAAGGAAAAATCTACCAAAACAAACTCTCAATTCTCAACAACTATGTTCCACATGCAAGGGTACCCACATACATTAAAAAAAAAAAATAAACTTTACTAAAACTCAAAGCACACATTGTACCTCACACAATAATAGTGGAGGATTTCAACACTCCACTCTCAACAATGAACAGATCATGAAAACAGAAACTAAACAGAGACACAATGAAATTAATAGAAGTTGTGAACTAAATGGATTTCACAGATATCTATAGAACATTTCATCCTAAAACAAAAGAATATACCTTTTTCTCATCACCTCATGGTACCTTCTTCAAAACAGACCACATAATTGGTCACAAAACAGGCCTCAACAGATACAAAAAGATTGAAATAATCCCTTGCATCCTATCAAATTATCACAGACTAAAGCTGGTCTTTAATAATGACAGAAACAGTGGAACGCCCACATACATGTGGAAACTGAACATTGCTCTACTCAATGATGACTTGGTCAAGGAAAAAATAAAGAAAGAAATTAAAAACTGTTTAGAATTTAATGAAAATGAGGGCACATCATACCAAAACTTGTGGAACTCCATGAAAGCTGCACTAAGAGGAAAATTTATAGCTCTAAGTGCCTTCAAAAAAGAAACTGGAGAGAGCATACACTAACAACTTGACAGCACACCTGAAAGCTCTAGAACAAAAAGATGCAAATACACACAAGAGGAGTAGATGGCAGGAAATCAGCAAACTTAGGGCTGAAATCAACCAAAAAAAAAAAAAAAACCAGAAAGAACTATACAAAATATCAACAAAACCAGGAGCTGGTTCTTTGAAAAAATCAACAAGATAGATAAACCCTTAGCAGAATAACCAGAGGGCCCAGAGACAGTATCCAAATTAATAAATTCAGAACTGAAAAGGGAGACATAACAACAGAAACTGTGAAAATTTAAAAAAAAAATCATCCAATCCTACTACAAAAGACTATATGGTACAAAACTGGAATTTCTGGATGAAATGGACAATTTTCTAGACAGATACCAGGTACCAAAGTTAAATCAGGAGCAAATAAACAATCTAAACAGTTTCATAACTCCTAAAGAAATAGCAGCAGTCATTAAAGTCTCCCACAAAAAAAAAAAAAAAAAAAAAAAAAAAAAAAAAGCCCAGGACCAGATGGTGTTAGTGCAGAATTCTATCAGACCTTCAAAAAAGACCTAATACCAATTCTCTTCAAACTATTCCACAAAATAGAAACAGAAGGAACACTACCCAACTCGTTCTATGAAGCTACAATCACGCTCATACCTAAACTTCACAAAGAACGAGAACTTCAAACCAATTTCCCTTATGAATATCAATGCATAAATGATTAATAAAATTCTCACAAACCGAATCCAAGAACACATCAAAACAATCATCCATCATGATCAAGTAGACTTTATCCCACGAATGAAGGGATGGTTCAATATTCAGAAATCCATCAAGGCAATCCACTATATAAACAAACTTAAAGAAAAAATACCATATGATCATCTTACTAGGTGCTGAGAAAGCATTTGACAAAATTCCATATCCCTTCATGGTTAAAGACTTGGAAAGATCAGAAATTCAAGGCCCATATCTAAACATAGTAAAAGCAATATACAGCAAACCAGTAGCCAATATCAAACTAAATGTAGAGAAACTTGATGCAATCCCACTAAGATTAGGGACTAGACAAGGCTGCCCACCCTCTCCCTACCTATTCATTATAGTACTGTAAGTCCTAGCCAGAGCAATTAGACAACAAAAAGAAGTCAAAGAGATACAAATAGGAAAAAAAGAAGTCAAAATTTTACTATTTGCAGATGATATGATAGTATATGTAATGACCCCCAAACCTTCCATCAGAGAACTCCTAAACCTGATAAACAACTTCAGCACAGAGTCTGGTTATAAAATCAACTCAAACAAATCAGTAGCCTTCCTATACTCAAAAGATAAACAGGGTGAGAAAGAAATTGGGGAAATGACACCTTTCATAATAGTCACAAATAATATAAGATACCTTGGTGTGAATCAAACCTAGCAAGTGAAAGATTTATCTGACAAGAACTTCAAGTCTCTGAAGAAAGAAATTGA
This sequence comes from Rhabdomys pumilio, assembly GCA_030674055.1. Lineage (NCBI taxonomy): Eukaryota > Metazoa > Chordata > Mammalia > Rodentia > Muridae > Rhabdomys > Rhabdomys pumilio. The sequence continues at coordinate 2,159,447 of JANHMN010000003.1, read as the reverse complement.
AAAAGATCTCAGAAGATGGAAAGATCTCCCATGCTCATGGATCGGCAGGATTAATATAGTAAAAATGGCCATCTTGCCGAAAGCAATCTACAAATTCAATGCAATCTCCATTAAAATCCCAACTCAATTCTTCACAGAGTTAGAAAGAAAAATTCTCAAATTCATTTGGAATAACAAAAGACGTAGGATAGCAAAAACTATTTTCAACAATAAAAAAAATTTCTGGAGGAATCACCATCTCTGACTTCAAGCTGTACTACAGAGCAAAGTCCAGAAATGAACCCCCACACCTATGGTCACTTGATCTTTGACAAAGAAGCTAAAACTTTCCAGTGGAAAAGGACAGCATTTTCAACAAATGGTGCTGGTTCAACTGGAGAACAATATATAGAAGAATGCAAATTGACTCATTCTTATCTCCTTGTACAAAGCTCAAGTCCAAGTGGATAAAGGACTTTCACATAAAACCAGATACACTGAAACTAATAGAAGAGAAGGTGGGGAATAACCTTGACTATTTGGGCACAGGGGGAAAGTTCCTGAACAGAACACCAGTGGCTTATGCTCTAAGATCAAGAATTGACAAATGAGACCTCATAAAATTGCAAAGTTTCTGTAAGGCAAAGGACATTGTCAACAGGACAAAATGGCAACCAGCAGATTGGGAAAAGATCTTTACCAATCTTATATCCGATAGAGGGCTAATATCCAATATGTACAAAGAACTGAAGAAATTAGACTACAGACAACCAAAAATATTAAAAATGGGGTACAGAGTCAAACAAAGAATTCTCAACTGAGGAACCTTAAATGGCCCAGAAGCACCTAAAGAAATGTTCAGCATCCTTAGTCATCAGGGAAATGCAAATCAAAACAACCCTGAGATTCTTCCTCACACCAGTCAGAATGGCTAAGATCAAAAACTCAGGTGATAGTAGATGCTGGCAAGGATGAGGAGAAAGAGGAACACTCCTCCATTGTTGGTGAGATTGCAAGATGGTACAACCACTCTCGAAATCATTCTGGTGTTTTCTTGTAGAACTGTGAAAGTATGATTTAGTCTCAGATAGAGCACTGGCTTTGAGATAGCCAGAGTCTCAATAGGTGTCCATTGTCTGGGTAGGGATGGCACATATCTCCACATGCCCCTGGATTCGAGATTCCTGACATGAGGCTGAGATTTCCATTTGATCTATGCCTTGCAGTCACGCATGGCTACACGTAGAGGGCATGACTATGGGCTTCAGCCTCAAAAGATTTCCATATTAATGAGTTTCCTAATGGTCAGAGGGCATAGCCAATTACCTATTTCTTTTCCCAGACCCTCCTCATCCCCCTCCCTATTTAACTCAGATCTGCCCTGAGTTTCGGTTGGGGGGTGTACATCCAGATTCAACTATCATCCGTCATCCCAATAAAGCTGTTTTGGAATCTCAGAATTTTCATGTTATTGGGGCCTCTCCTTTTGCAGCTGTCGTGGAGGACGTCCCTGTGTCCCGCCTGCCTGTTCCCACATTTTCTCAGAAAATTGGACATAGCATTACCTGAGGACCCAGCTATACCACTCCTGGGCATATACCCAGAAGATGTTCCAACATATAACAAGGACACATGCTCCACTATGTTCATAGGAGTCTTATTTATAATAGCCAGAAGCTGGAAAGAACCAAGATGTCCTTCAACAGAGGAATAAATACAAAAATGTGTTGTACATTTACACAATGGAGTATTACTGGATTATTATTATAATGTATTAGTATTATAATGTAATAGTATTATAATGGAGAACAACAATACCAGTCAACCAGAGCTCCCCAGGGCCTAAACCACCAGCCTGGGATCAAATAGGGACCCATGACTCCAGCTGTATATGTAGGGGAGAATGGCCTTGTAGTTATAGGTGGAAAAGGAGATCCTTGGTCCCATGAAGGCTGGAAGCCCAGTGGGGGGGCAATTCTAGGATGGGGAGGTGGGATTGGGAGGATAGGTGGGGGCACATCCTCATAGAAGCAGGAGGAGGGGAATGGGATAGGGAGTTCCTGGGGGGGGGGGAATGGGGTAAGGGGATAACGTCTGAAATGTAAATAAAATATCCAATAAAAAAATAAAGACAGATGATTGTTACTTCCTGTTATATTTGTTTTTGTAGCTGGCATTATGTGTATTTGAATCTCTCTTTTTGGCTTTGTTGTGAGATAATAAACTTTTTTTCTTTGATGTAGGTATCCTCCTTGTGTTCATATTTTCCTTCTAGAATTCTCTGTTGGGCTGGATTGTTAGATCAATATTGTTTTAATTTGGTTTTGTCCTGAGATATTTTGATCTCTTTATCTATGTTGATTGGAGTTTTGCTGGTTATTGTAGCCTGGGCTGGCATTTGTGTTCTCTTGGAGTCTAAATGACCTCTGATCAGGCTTTTCTGGCTTTGGTGTCTCCATTGAGAAGTCTGGTGTAATTCTTATAGGTCTGCCATAATTTATATGTTACTGGGCCTTTTTTCATTGGAACTTTTAATATTCTTTCTTTGTTCTGTGCATTTAGTGTTTTAATTATTATATGACAAGAGGATTTTCTTTTCTGTTCCAATCTATTTGGTGTCCTATAGGCTTTTTGTACATTATGGCCATTTCTCTCTTTTTTTTTTTTTTTAGATTGGGAAAGTTTTCTTCTACAATTTTGTTGAAGATATTTTCTCAGGTCCTTTGAGCTGGAAATCTTTGCTCTCCTCTATTCCAATTATTCTTAGATTTGGTCTTTTCATTGTTTCCTGGATTTCTTAGATGTTTTGGGTTAGGAGTTTTTTATGTTTTGAATTTTCTTTGATGCTGTGTCAATCTCTTCTCAGTAATCTTCTACACTTGAAATTCTCTCTTCTATCTCTTGTATTCTGTAATTCCTGACCTCTTTCCTAGGATTTTCATTTCCAGGGTTGCCTCTATTGGTGTTTTCTGTATTCTTTCTACTTCAACTTTTAGGTCTTTGTGTGCTTTATTCAATTCTTTTGCCTGTTTGATTGTGTTTTTCTATATTTTTTAGGGGATTTATTTGTTTCTTTGCTAAGGGCTTCTACCTGTTTACTTGTGTTTTCCTGAATTTCTTTCAGTGAGTTATTTATATTCTCCCTAAGTGACTCTATTATCTTCATGAGATAGGAGTTAGGTCAACTTCCTTATTTTCAGGTATATTGGTATATTCAGGAATTGCTGTGGTGGATACCCATGTGTATTGGCATCTATTATTTATGGTCTTGCGCTTGCCTCTTGCCATCTGGATATCCCTGGTGTTTGATGGTCTGAAGCCTGCCTCTTTTATTCCTGGGTTGCTTCAGTTCTCCCGGCAAGCATGTGGCCCTATCTGTAGCAGACCTCCTGTGGGGCCTTCCAATTGTGGGGTGTTCAGCGGGCCAGAAAAGCTGCTGATCTCTTGCCCTGGCTGAAACAGATCTCCTAGGAAGTTTTTAGACTATTGTTCTTTAGAGGGGCAATCAAGCTGTTGTCTCCAAGGGCTCGAGTACAGCCTGGGACTGTGGTTTCTGTTTCCCTGTGTGCAGGAGAACTCTGTGGAGGCTTTCAGATTGTTGGGTTAGTTGCTCTATCTGCTGCAGAGCACCTGGGAGGTCTTCAGATTGTGTTGTCAGTTGCCCAGTTGCCTTCTATGTAGAGAAACTCCTGGGATGCCTTCAGGCTGTGGTGTCTTCAGGGGAGCAGACAGGTTGGCAGTCTATCTGGAAGTAGATTTCTATTCTTTTAGGTTGATATTAGCTATGGGCTTGCTGTATATTGAGTTTAGTTTGTTGAGGTGTGTCCTTTGTATCCATAGTCTCCACAGGATTTTTATTGTGGAGAGGCACTGAAATTTGTCATTTGTTTTGTTTTAGTTTTGTTTTGTTTTTAATGTATCTAATGAAGTGATTATGTGGTTTTATTTTTCAGTTTTATATTGAAGATTGGATATTAATTATCAATTTATGTATGTTGAACCATTTCTGGACGTCTGGGATGAAGAATACTTTATCATGGTAGATGATATTTTTCATGTGCTTTTATATTTGGTTTGCAAATATTTTATTAAAAGATTGTACAACTGTTTTCATAAAGAAAGTGATCTGAATTTTCTTTTTTTGCTTAATTTTGTCTGCTTTAAGTATCAGGCTAATCGTGGCCTCATAAAATTAATTGAGCAATGTCTTTTCTGTTTCTATTTTGTGGGATAATTTGAGGAGTATGGGATTTAATTCTTCTTTGGAGCCAGAATTCGCTGAATCCATATGTCCCTTGGTTATTTTAATTAGGAGACTTAATTACTGTCTCAATGTCAGTAGGGGGTCACACGTCTCTTTAAACTGCTTATCAGATCATTATTTAACTTTGATAGGTTGTACATAATAAGAAATTTATCTACTTCTTTTCGATTGTAAATTTGATGGAATACAGTTTGGATGTCATGTGCCTCTTTTGATTTCCTCAGTGTATTCTGTTCTGTCCTCTTTTTAGTTTCTAACTTTGTTAATTTGAATTTTCTCTGTGTCTTTTAGTTAATTTGGCTAAGTATCAATGCTATTGATTTTTTTGGAAAGAAGCAATTGTTGGTTTCATTGATTCTTTGTATCATTTGTATTTTATTGATTTCAGGTCTGAGTTTGATTATTTCTTGCTGTCTAATTTTTTTAGGTATTATTTTTGTTACCAAAATTATTGTGTGAAAACTTCCACAAATGCCTTTAAATTTTAAATATGATGTCTCACCAAAAATTTCTTGTAGGCACTTAGTGCTATGAACTTATCTTGCAGAACTACATTCACGAGGTTTGGGTATGTTGTGTTTTCATTTTTATCAGTTCTAAAAAGGTTTTGCTTTTCTCTTAACTTCTGTCTTGACTCATTTTTCATTTTGCAGTGAATAGCTTAGCTTCCATGAGTTTATATACTTTCTGTTGTTGTTTATATGTAGCTTTAGTCAATGGTGGTCAGATAGGAAACAGGGTATAATTTCAATTGTATTAGAGAAATTTCTATGAGCTACTGAGAAGAAGGCTTATTCTTTTGTATTTGAGTGAAACGGTCTGGAAATATCTGCTATGTAATTTGGTTTATGATATTATTTTACTTAAGCATTTCTCTCCTTAGCCTTTTTATGGAGGACCTGTCTATTGGAGGGAGTAGGTTGTTGAGATCACCCATTACCATTATGTGAAAGTCAATATGTCACTTTAGTCATATTTTTTTATGAACTTGGGTACCCTTATGCTTGGTGCAAGAATGTTTAGAATTGCAACATTCTCTTAATTATTATATATATTACATATATTTATAATATTTAATTACATATTACTATTTATAGTATATGTAAATTTATGGATATATTAATATCAAGTCATATATGTAAATATATGTATACATACATATTCAGTCCATATAAAGTTATTTGTGCATATTTTTTCCCAACACTATTTCCCTTGCTTTCAGTATTCCTTAGTTGCCTATAGTTCTTTGTGCAGTTTTGAGGCCTCATGGGCTTTCTCTATTCCATATCAGCATGCCTATTGTTGAGATCATGCTTAAGGATCCTTATTGATGAAAATTCATGGGTATAGTTTATCTAAAATGTCTAGGAAACACAGCCTCACAGCAAAATTCCTGTTCCTTTGGCGCTTACAGCCTCTTCCTTCCTGAAAAGATCCCAAATCCTTTGGATATTGAAACTACAACTTAAAAATGCTTTTGTATTAATTTATGTAAGTGAGCCATATTCTCATCCAATATTCATCCTATCACTGTACCAATTTTTTCTAAACTATAGCTCAACTATATCCCCTTCCCTATGGAGAAGGCAGGTGAGTGTCATAATTCTACTACTCATCCTAGGGCTCAGAAATCAGAGCTTGGTACATCAGGGGTTCTACACCTGCCTGTAATTTCATCACCGACTGTGACTGTTGCTCAACACAAAAATAACTCAAGTAGTCTTCATCTGTAAGGGAAAAAAACGGAACTCTTTAAAAAGAAGCTTACAAAAACAAAAAGAAAACAAGAAGCTTACTAAGAGAAGTTCAACTACTCTGACATGTCTCCAAGAAAAAAAAAAAAGGCCTAAAAAGCTATTTTCAAGTGATTAACATTGATTAATTCACAACTAAGATAATGATTTGCATAATTTCAGAATATATAATTAACTTCACAATTTGTCTGAGTACTTCAGACATAAAGAGTAAGTTTTTTGAGGTTTTCCCTTTCCTGGGTTAATTTACTATTTATACCTATACTTAATATAGCTAACTGGCAGCGATCTGAGCAACACTGGTAAGAGATGGAAGATGGAGTATGAAGGGTAACAAGCTTTGCTTTGCATTTTGCAGTCAAATATCTAAGCTTTAAATATAAGCTTATCACCTACTACACTGTCTTAAATAAGTCCTGTGATCTCTCCAAAACTTTGTTTTATTTATAAACTAGATATTTAAAATCTTCTTCTTCTTCTCTTCCTCCTCCCCCTCCTCCTCCTCTTTCTTTCTTCCTTCCTTTCTTTCTTTCTTCCTCTTCTTCTTCTTCTTCTTCTTCTTCTTCTTCTTCTTCTTCTTCTTCTTCTTCTTCTTCTTCTTCTTCTTCTTCTTCTTCTTCTCCTTCTCCTTCTCCTTCTCCTTCTCCTTCTCCTTCTCCTTCTCCTTTTCCTTCTTCTTCCTCCTCCTCCTCCTCCTCCTCTTCCTCCTCCTTCTTCTCTTTCTCTTTCTTCTTCTTCTATCTTTATCATCACAACAGTGGCACATGCTTTGAATCATAGCACTCAGGAGACAAAGGTCAGCTCTGTCTGTATCGCAAGATTCAGACACACCAGAGCAAAAAAATGAGACCTAGTATCTCCAAAAGTAAAAAGAACTGCAGAAAGGTCATAATTACTAAATGACACAATACAAGTTACTTTCTCAGCCTATGATTACATAATTAATCATATTTTATCATAATTACCCTCCTGATGATAATAACTTTCAATGAGTTTAACAATGCCTCTATGGATTTTCAAAGACATGCTAAGTTTCATGGACACTTAGCATCTCATTCAGTATTACCAATGATAGACTAGAGGAAGTACAAGGAGATAAGAAAGACAACTCAAGATCTTGCCTCTCCAAAATGTGTTCTCACTTCTCACAGTCATGTGTGGAATTATAGTAATGATAATATATGCAATGGATAGAAGGTGCCTACAGTTGGTAAACAGGAAGCAGAGAATATGGCATTGCTGAGAAATGGAAATTCATAACAAACTCCATGCACATTAACTAACCTGAGTAGTAGTAGTCAGCAAAAAAGACAGAGCAGATGGGTCAAAACCTGATAGGCTTGTTCCAGATTCTCTTTGTCCTTAATAGCTGAGTAATACTCCATTGTATAAATGTACCACACTTTTTTGTATCCATCCCTCTGTTGAAGGACATCTGGGTTCTTTCCAGCTTCTGGCTATTGTAAATAAGGCTGATATGAACATAGTGGGGGCATATGTCCTTGTTATATGTTGGAGCATCTTTTGGATATATGCCCAGGACTGGTATAACTGAGTCCTCAGGTAACGCTATGTCCAATTTTCTGAGGAACTGCCAGACTGATTTTCAGAGTGGTTGCACCATCTTGCAATCCCACCAACAATGGAGGAATGTTTCTCTTTCTTCACATCCTCACCAGCATCTACAATCACCTGAGTTTTTGATCAGAGTCATTCTTACTGGTGTGAGGAAGAATCTCAGGGTTGTTTTGATTTGCATTTCCCTGATGACTAAGGATGCTGAACATTTTTTTAGGTGCTTCTGGGCCATTCAAGTTTCCTCAGTTGACAATTCTTTGTTTAGCTCTGTACCTCATTTTTTAGTATGGTTATTTGGTTGTCTGGAGTCTAATTTCTTCAGTTCTTTGTACATATTGGATATTAGCACTCTATCAGATGTAGGATTGGTAAAGATCCTATTCCAATCTGTTAGTTGCTGTTTTGTCCTATTGACAGTGTTTTTTGCCTTACAGAAACTTTGCAATTTTATGAGGTCTCATTTGTCAATTCTTGATCTTAGAGCATAAGCCATTGGTGTTCTGTTCAGGAACTTTTCCCCTGTGCCCAAATAGTCAAGGTTATTCCCCACCTTCTCTTCTATTAGTTTCAGTGTATCTGGTTTTATGTGAAGGTCCTTTATCTAGTTGGAATTGAGCTTTGTACAAGGAGATAAGAATGGGTCAATTTGCATTCTTCTACAATTTGCATTGTCCTCCAGTTGAACCAGCACCATTTGTTAAAAACGCTGTCCTTTTTCCAATGGAGAGTTTTAGCTTCTTTGTCAAAGATCAAGTGACCTAGGTGTGTGGGTCCACTTCTAGGCCTTAAATTCTATTAAGTTGATCTTCCTGTCTGTCTCTATATCAATACCATGCAGTTTTTATCACTATTTCCCTGTAGTACGGTTTGAGGTCAAGAACAATGATTCCCTCAGAAATTCTTTTATTGTTGAGAATAGTTTTTGCTATCCTGCGTCTTTTGTTATTTCAAATGAATTTGAGAATTTTTCTTTCTAACTCTGGGAAGAATTGAGTTGAGATTTTAAGGGGGATTGCATTGAATTTGTAGATTGCTTTTGGCAAGATGGCCATTTTTACTATATTAATCCTGTCAATCCATGAGCATGGGAGATCTTTCCATTGTCCTTTGGGAAGCATACAAATCTAGGCCATATTTTTTGTTTTTCTTTTGTTGGTTTTTGTTTGTCTGTGTCTATTTGTGCCTTCTTTTCTTTTCTTTTAAATTTTTTAAATTGGGTATTATATTTACATTTCAGGTTTTATCCCCTTACCCCACTTCCTCCCACCACCCAGAAACCTCCTATCCCATCCCCCCTCATGCTTCTATGAGGCTGTGTCCCCACCTACCCACTGCCCCCACTACCACCTACCCACCCTCACATTCCCCCTTCCCCCCACTCTGTGTTTGTTTTTCATGGGACCAAGAATCTCAACTCCCACCTATGCCTGACAAGGCCATCCTCCCCTACATATACAGCTGGAGTCGTGGGTCCATCCCTATGTGCTCCTAGGCTGGTGGTTTAGACCGTGGGGAACTCTGGTTGGTTGGTTGGTATTCTTGCTTTCCTCATGGGGTCACAAACCCTTTCTACTCCTTCAGTCTTCTCTCTAACTTCTTCATTGGGAAACCCTTGATCATATCAATGGTTAGTTGTGAGCATCGTCCTCTGAATGTGTCAGTCTCTGGCAGATCTCTAAGGAGACAGCTATATCATGTTCTTGACAGCATGCACTTCCAGCCATCCACATCAGTGTCTAGCTTAGGTGACTGTACATGGGATGGATATGCAGGTGGAATGGTCTCCAGATGGCCCCTCCTTCAGTTTCTGTCCCATGTTTTGTTTCCATATTTGCTCCCTTGAGTATTTTTGTTAGTCGTTCTAAGTAGAACTGAGGCATCCGCACTTGGTCTTGCTTCTTCATGAACTTCATGTGGTCTGTGAGTCCAGTCTTTGCTATTCCAAGTTTTGGGCTAACATCCGCTTATCAGTGAGTAAATACCATGTGTGTTCTTTTGTGATTGGGTTAACTCACTCAGGATGACAATTTCTAGTTTCACCCATTTACCCAAAATTTTCTTGAATTCATTATTTTTGATAGCTGAGTAATATTCCATTGTGTAAATGTACTAGAATTTTTGTATCCATTCTTCTGTTGAGGGACATCTTGGTTCTTTCCAGCTTCTGGCTAGTATAAATAAGGCTGCTATGAACATAGTGGAGCATATGTCCTTGTTATATGTTGGAGCATCTTCTGGGTATATGCCCAGGAGTTGTATAGCTGGATCCTCAGGTAATGCTATGTCCAGTTTTCTGAGGAACCACCTGACTGATTTCCAGAGTGGTTGTGCCAGCTTGCAGTCTCACCAACAATGGAGGAGTGTTCCTCTTTCTCTGCATCCTTGCCAGCATCTACTACCACCTGGGTTTTTGATCTTAGCCATTCTGACTTGTGTGAGGAAGAATCTCAGGGTTGTTTTGATTTGCATTTCCCTGATGACTAAGGATGTTGAGCATTTCTTAAGGTGCTTCTAGGCCATTTGATTTTCCTCTATTGAGAATTCTTTGTTTAGCTCTGTACCCCATTTTTAATAAGGTTATTTAGTTGTCTAGAGTCTAATTTCTTGAGTTCTTTGTATATCTTGGATATTAGCCCTCTATCGGATGTAGGATAGGTTAAGATCTTTTCCCAATCTGTTGGTTATTGTTTTGTCTTATTGACAATTTCCTTTGCCTTACAGAAGCTTTGCAATTTTATGAGGTCCCATTTGTCAATTCTTGATCTTAGAGCATAAGCCATTGGTGTTCTGTTCAGAAACTTTTCTCTGTGCCTAGGTATTTGAGGGACTTCCCCAATTCTTTTCTATTAATTTCAGTGTATCTGGTTTTAAGTGAAGGTCTTTTATCCACTTGGATTTGAGCTTTGTACAAGGGGATAAGAATGGATTGATTTGCATCCTTCTACAAGTTGTTCTCCAGTTGAACCAGCACCATTTGTTGAAAATGCTGTCCTTTTTCCAATGGAAAGTTTTAGCTCCTTTGTCAAAAATCAAATGATCATAGGTGTGTGGGCTCATTTCTGGATCTTCAATTCTATTCCATTGATCTTCCTGCCTGTCTCTGTACCAATACCATGCAGTTATTATTACTATTGCCCTGTAGTACAATTTGATGTCAGGGACAGTGATTCCCCCAGAAGTTTTTTTATTGTTGAGAATATTTCTCACTATCCTGGGTTTTTTTGTTATTCCAAATAAATTTGCAAATTGCTCTTTCTATCTCTATGAAGAATTGATTTGGAATTTTGATGGGGATTGCATTGAATCTATAAATTGCTTTTGGCAAGATGGCCATTTTTACTAAATTAATCCTGCCAATCCAGGAGCATGGAAGATCTTTCCATCTTCTGAGGTCTTCTTCTATTTCTTTCTTCAGAGACTTGAAGTTCTTGTCATACAGATCTTTCACTTGCTTGGTTAAGTTCACTCCAAAATATTTTATATTGTTTGTAACTATTGTGAAGCGTGTCATTTCCCTAATTTCTTTCTCAGCCTGTTTATTTTTTTGAGTATAGGAACACTACTGATTTGTTTGAGTTGATTTTATATCCAGCCACTTTACTGAAGTTGTTTATCAGGTTTAGGAATTCTCTGATGGAAATTTTAGGGTCACTTAAGTATACTATCATATCATCTGCAAATAGTGAAATTTTGACTTCTTCCTTTCCTATTTGTATCCCTTTGACTTCCTTTTGTTGTCTAATTGCTCTAGCTAGGACTTCCAGTACTATATTGAATAGGTAGGGTGAGAGTGGACAGCCTTGTCTAGTCCCTGATCTTAGTGGTATTGCTTCAAGTTTCTCTCCATTTAGTTTGATGTTGGTACTGGCTTGCTGTATATTGCTTTTACTATGTTTAGGTATGGACCTTGAATTCCTGATCTTTCCAGGACTTTTAACATGAAGAGTTGTTGAATTTTGTCAAATGCTTTCTCAGTGTCTAGTGAGATGATCATGTGGTTTTTTTCTTTGAGTTTATTTATGTAGAGGATTACATTGATGCATTTCCGAATATTGAACTATCCCTGCATTCCTGGGATAAAGCGTACTTGATCATGATGGATGATTGCTTTGATGTGTTTTTGGATTTGATTTGTGAAAATTTTATTGAGTATTTTTGCATCAATATTCATAAGAGAGTCTTTAGTTCTCTTTCTTTGTTGGGTCTTTGTGAGGCTTAGGTATGAGCGTAATTGTAGTTTCATAGAACGAATTGGGTAGTGTTCCTTCTGTTTCTATTCTGTGGAACAGTTTGAAGAGAATTGTTATTAGGTCTTCCTGGAAGGTCTGATAGAATTCTGCACTAAAACCATCTGGTCCTGGACTTTTTTTGGTGGGGAAATTTTTTAACGGCTGCTTCTGTTTCTTTAGGGGTTATGGGACTGTTTAGACGGTTTATCTGCTCCTCGTTTAACTTTGGTACCTGGTATCTATCTAGAAAATTGTCCATTTCATCCAGATTTTCCAGTTTTTTTTTTTTTTTTTTTTTTTTTTTTTAGTATAGATAGGCTTTTTTTAGTAGGATTTGACGATTTATTGAATTTCCTGTTTCTATTGTTATATCTCCCTTTTCAGTTCTGACTTTATTAATTTGGATACTGTCTTTGTGCACTCTGGTTAGTCTGGCTAAGGGTTAATCTATCCTGTTGATTTTCTCAAAGAACCATCTTCTGGTTTTGTTGATATTTTGTATAGTTCTTTCTGTTTCAATTTGGTTTGTTTTTAGCCCTGAGTTTGATTATTTCCTACTGTCTACTCCTATTGGGTGTATTTGATTCTTTTTGTTCTAGAGCATTCCGGTGTGCTGTCAAGTTGCTAGTGTATGCTCTCTCCAGTTTCTTTTTGCAGGCACTTAGAGCTATGAGTTTTCTTTTTAGCACTGCTTTTTGGAGTCCCACAAGTTTTGGTATAATGTTTCCTCATTTTCATTAAATTCTAAAAAGTCTTTAATTTTTTTCTTTATTTCTTCCTTGACCAAGTTATCATTGAGTAGAGCATTGTTCAGTTTCCACGTGTATGTGGGCTTTCCATTACTTTTTTTCCATATCAAAGACAAGTCTTAGTCCACGGTGATCTGATAGGGTACAAGGGATTATTTCAATCTTTTTGTACCTGTTGAGGTCTGTTTTGTGATCAAATATATGGTCTATTTTGGAGAAGGTACCATGAGGTGCTGAGAGAAAGGCATATTCTTTTGTTTTTTGATGAAATGTTCTATAGATGTCAGTTTAGTCCATTTGGTTCATAACTTCTGTTAGTTTCATTGTGTCTTGATTTAGTTTCTGTTTCCATGTTCTGTCCATAGCTGAGAGTGGGGTGTTGAAATCTCCCACTATTATTGCATGAGGTGCAATGTATGGTTTAAGCTTTAGTAAAGTTTCTTTTATGTATGTGGACTCCCTTGCATTTGGGGCATAGATGTTCACAATTGCGAGTTCTTCTTGGTACATTTTTCCTTTGATGAATATGAAGAGTTCTTCTTTATCTTTTTTGATTACTTTTGGTTGAAAAACGATTTTATTTGATATTAGAATCACTACTCCAGCTTGTTTCTTTGGACCATTCGCTTGGAAGATTATTTTCCAACCTTTTACTCTGAGGTAGTGTCTGTCTTTTTCACTAAGGTGCATTTACTGTATGCAGCAAAATGTTGGGTCCTGTTTATATATCCAGTCTGATAGTCTATGTCTTTTTATTGGAGAATTGAGTCCATTGATATTAAGAGATATTAAGGAAAAATGAATGTTGTTTCCTCTTATTTTTGTTATTGGCAGTGGAGTTATGTTTTTATAGTTACCTTCTTTTAGGGTTGTTGGAAGATTACTTTCTTGCTTTTTCTAGGCTGTAGTTTCCCTCCTTGTGTTGGACTTTTCCACCAATTATCTTTTGAAGTGCTGGATTTGTGGTAAGATATTGTGTAAATTTGGTTTTGTCATGGAATATTTTGGTCTCTCCATCAATATTTATTGAGAGTTTTGCTGGGTATAGTAGTCTGGGCTGGCATTTGTATTCTCTTAGGGTCTGTATGATATCAGTTCAGGATCTTCTGGCTTTTATAGTCTCTGGTGAGAAGTCTGGTGTAATTCTTATAGGTCTGCCTTTATATGTTACTTTACCTTTTTTCCTTACTGCTTTTAGTATTTTTTCTTTGTTTTGTACATTCGATGCTTTGATTATTATGTGGCATGAGGTATTTCTTTTCTGGTCTAAATTATTTGGAGTTCTGTAGGCTTCTTGTATATTTATGGACATTTCTTTCTTTAGGTTAGGGACGTTTTCCTCTATAATTTTGTTGAAGATATTTACTGGTCATTTAAGTTGGGAGTCTTCCCCCTCATCTATACCTATTATCCTTAGGTTTGGCCTTCTCATTGTGTTTTGAATTTCCTGTATGTTTTGGGTTAGGATCT
>JANHMN010000003.1:2116734-2145024 GCA_030674055.1 Rhabdomys pumilio | reverse complement strand
GTTTCTATTGTTATATCTCCCTTTTCAGTTCTGACTTTATTAATTTGGATACTGTCTTTGTGCACTCTGGTTAGTCTGGCTAAGGGTTAATCTATCCTGTTGATTTTCTCAAAGAACCATCTCCTGGTTTTGTTGATATTTTGTATAGTTCTTTCTGTTTCAATTTGGTTTGTTTTTAGCCCTGAGTTTGATTATTTCCTACTGTCTACTCCTATTGGGTGTATTTGATTCTTTTTGTTCTAGAGCATTCCGGTGTGCTGTCAAGTTGCTAGTGTATGCTCTCTCCAGTTTCTTTTTGCAGGCACTTAGAGCTATGAGTTTTCTTTTTAGCACTGCTTTTTGGAGTCCCACAAGTTTTGGTATAATGTTTCCTCATTTTCATTAAATTCTAAAAAGTCTTTAATTTTTTTCTTTATTTCTTCCTTGACCAAGTTATCATTGAGTAGAGCATTGTTCAGTTTCCACGTGTATGTGGGCTTTCCGTTACTTTTTTTCCATATCAAAGACAAGTCTTAGTCCATGGTGATCTGATAGGGTACAAGGGATTATTTCAATCTTTTTGTACCTGTTGAGGTCTGTTTTGTGATCAAATATATGGTCTATTTTGGAGAAGGTACCATGAGGTGCTGAGAGAAAGGCATATTCTTTTGTTTTTTGATGAAATGTTCTATAGATGTCAGTTTAGTCCATTTGGTTCATAACTTCTGTTAGTTTCATTGTGTCTTGATTTAGTTTCTGTTTCCATGTTCTGTCCATAGCTGAGAGTGGGGTGTTGAAATCTCCCACTATTATTGCGTGAGGTGCAATGTATGGTTTAAGCTTTAGTAAAGTTTCTTTTATGTATGTGGGCGCCCTTGCATTTGGGGCATAGATGTTCACAATTGCGAGTTCTTCTTGGTACATTTTTCCTTTGATGAATATGAAGAGTTCTTCTTTATCTTTTTTGATTACTTTTGGTTGAAAAACGATTTTATTTGATATTAGAATCACTACTCCAGCTTGTTTCTTTGGACCATTCGCTTGGAAGATTATTTTCCAACCTTTTACTCTGAGGTAGTGTCTGTCTTTTTCACTAAGGTGCATTTACTGTATGCAGCAAAATGTTGGGTCCTGTTTATATATCCAGTCTGATAGTCTATGTCTTTTTATTGGAGAATTGAGTCCATTGATATTAAGAGATATTAAGGAAAAATGAATGTTGTTTCCTCTTATTTTTGTTATTGGCAGTGGAGTTATGTTTTTATAGTTACCTTCTTTTAGGGTTGTTGGAAGATTACTTTCTTGCTTTTTCTAGGCTGTAGTTTCCCTCCTTGTGTTGGACTTTTCCACCAATTATCTTTTGAAGTGCTGGATTTGTGGTAAGATATTGTGTAAATTTGGTTTTGTCATGGAATATTTTGGTCTCTCCATCAATATTTATTGAGAGTTTTGCTGGGTATAGTAGTCTGGGCTGGCATTTGTATTCTCTTAGGGTCTGTATGATATCAGTTCAGGATCTTCTGGCTTTTATAGTCTCTGGTGAGAAGTCTGGTGTAATTCTTATAGGTCTGCCTTTATATGTTACTTTACCTTTTTTCCTTACTGCTTTTAGTATTTTTTCTTTGTTTTGTACATTCGATGCTTTGATTATTATGTGGCATGAGGTATTTCTTTTCTGGTCTAAATTATTTGGAGTTCTGTAGGCTTCTTGTATATTTATGGACATTTCTTTCTTTAGGTTAGGGACGTTTTCCTCTATAATTTTGTTGAAGATATTTACTGGTCATTTAAGTTGGGAGTCTTCCCCCTCATCTATACCTATTATCCTTAGGTTTGACCTTCTCATTGTGTTTTGAATTTCCTGTATGTTTTGGGTTAGGATCTTTTTGCGTTTTGCATTTTCTTTGACAGTTGTGTCAATATTTTCCATGGTATCTTCTGCACATGAGATTCTCTCTTCTATCTCTTGTATTCTGTTGGTGATGCTTGCGTCTATAACTTCTGATCTTTTTTTTATGTTTTTTTATCTCCAGGGTAGTCTCCCTTTGTGATTTCTTTATTGTTTCTACTTCCATTTTTAAATCTTGGATGGTTTTGTTTAATTCCTTCACCTGTTTGGTTGTGTTTTCTTTCAATTCATTAAAGGATTTTTGTGTTTCCTCTTTAAGTGCTTCTATCTGTCTACCAGTGTTCTCCTTAAATTCTTTGAGAGTGTTATTTATGTCCTTCTTAAAGTCCTCTATCATCGTTATGAGAAGTGATTTTAATTCTGAATCCGGCTTTTCCGGTGTGATGGGTGTTCAGGACTTGCTATGATGGGGGAACTGGGTTCTGATGATTCCATGTAACTTTGGATTCTGTTGCTTACATTCTTGTGCTTGCCTTTCACCATCTGGTTAACTCTAGTGCTACCTGTACTTGCTGTCTCTGACTGATGCCTTCCTTTCCAGTTATCTTGCTTGTGTCTGATCTCCTTGGAGTCCAGATGTCTCTATGATCTTCTCCAGCTGCTCTGAGTACATTGGTACCTTTAGGATGCCTCAGGATATGGTGTCTCCCAGGTAGCAGACCAGCTAGGTATCTACTGTTCTGGGTGCAGTGTCTCCTCTAGGATGTCTCACAATCAGGTGCCCACTGCTCCAAGTGCAGTGTCTCCTATAGGATGTCTCAGAATAAGGTGTCTACTGCTCTGAGTGTAGTGGTTCCTCTAGGAAGTTTCAGAATATGTTGTCTGTCAATCTGAGTTCAGTTGTTCCTCTGCCACTCTGGGTTCAGTGGTACCTCTGCCACTCTGGGTTCAGTGGACCTTCTACCACTCTGGGTTCAGTGGACCCTCTAGGTTGTCTCAAGAGGAGTCTGGTGTCCACACAAGAGTGGTCCTGGCACGGGTCTGCACCAGGCCTCAGATCCAGGAGAGGAGCGGAAGGGGAGCGCCACTTCTCAGGGGCAGGGTTTGGGTTTTTGTTGGAATCTGAGCGCTCCCCACACCCAGCTATAGGTGTAGGGCACTGTGTGGGTCTTCTTACCTACCACTCTGGGTTCAGTGGACCCTCTATGATGTCTCGGGAGGAGTCCTGTGTTCACACCAGAGTGGACAGGGCGCGAGTCTGCACCAGGCCTGTGTCCATATAACTATACTTTAGTGCTGATAAGAACAAATAATGTATATAGAAGTAAAGTGATAAGTAAATTATTATTAACAATGTTAAAATTTTACTTACAAGTAAGGGGAATTATGAAGTTTAGCTACCCACATAGAAAATAAGCTAAAGTAGATTTGTCTGTCAAATATATCTGATTATATGCACTTCTGTCTACTATAGTAGCTCTACTCTCTTCATTTAATGCTGAAGTAAGCGTCCTGAGTGGTTTCAAATTGTTGATGTACAGTGAGAGATATATTATTTTTAGCACTCCACATTGTTAATGTTAATAGTTTCAAAAAAGAATTAAATCTTAGCAATATAGAGGATATTGATATTTAATCTAAATTTTCAATTTACAACCAAAGCCAAGTGAAAACACATACATACAGACAGACAGACAGACACACACACATACACACAAACACACACACACACACACACACACACACACACACACAGAGCTAGAGGTCTGCTGAAATTTAATACACTGTATGGAACTAAGGAAGCTTTCTTTAATCTCTGGGCATTTGTAAATTTCAATGAGATGCAGGAATGTAATTTTTTAAGTAGGAAAATAACTTTATTTTAATATATGTTTCTTTAAATTGTCATAAAACACATTTAAAACATCCCTTATCTTAGTATTGATGCAAACTATGCACAAGAATGTATGATGAATCAGCCTGCCTCTGTCTTAGACTTAAAGGCTATCTTATGGTAAAGACAAATGAGGCTCATTCTTTTATTTTTTTTTCAAGACAGGCTTTCTCTGTGTATTCCTGGCTATCCTGGAACTCACTCTGTACACCAGGCTGGTCTCGGACTCAGAAATCCAGAAATCCACCTGCCTCTGCCTCCCAAGTGCTGGGGAGTCTCATTCTTGTTTATGATTAAATGGCTCTTTTTCAAGGATTGAGCTATGCTTTTTCTTAACAACAAATGGTTCTGTGCTGTTTGTTTTAGGAAAAGGCAACCATGGTTTTGTTTCAAAACCACCTTGCCATCCTACCTTTGTTTTAAAAGGTTATCACTACTTCGTTGTGACCACCGTGCAATCATATCTTTGTTTCAGGATGTCATTATAAACAACTTTCTTATACTTATGTTCTGCTCTTCAAACACTGCCTATTTTGCTTGTCAAATTTTCCATTTGGGAACTCCCTACCCCTGAGTTATAAACATTATTATTTTTCAAGTCCAAGCTCTTCAATGTTGACTTATTGAATCCCACCTTAGAGGTAGGCAGCCAATGTACGTGAGTTTAAAAAAAGCTTGGTTTAGTTAATTTGATCATGATGATTTTTGTTGGTGGTCTTTCTCTTCCCATCTTTGGATTAACATGTATACGACTATTGTATAATGAAAAAGTTGGTGCAGGTGAACTCATACATTGAGGTTTTGTATTCCCAAGCTTCAGTTTTGTCAAATGATCAGAAAATAAATGTGTTTATAAAATCACATTTCTAGACATGCTAGAAAGAAAATGAGAGCCATGAAGTACATAGATTTTCATAACGCTTCTACATCAACCTCAAGCTTAACTTGAAGTCTGCAGGTTATTATGATTCTAACATGTACATTTAGTTTATTTGTACTCTAGAACCAGAGTTTATTTTGGTTTTGTTAAGAATATTTTTCAATATGCAGGTCACATGATGCAATTGTTAGGATATTGACTAATGAAAGAAACATTAGTAATCTTAAGAAAATCTCAGTGTAAAGGCTGTTTCCTTCTACTCTTGAAAATTATATCAACCAAATATTTAACACTTTTTTTTTCTTCTAGAATGGAAATGATCATAAGCTTACCTCATTGGGTTGTTTTAAGGATTAAATCAATTAATTCATGTAAATAACATACAATGGTCCCTGTCATTTGGCTGAACACACAATTGCAGATGTGGCACAGCTTATTATGAGGGTATGTTATGATGAAACCACCATAATTTAAAAATATAAAATTTAAGTATAAGTTTAATAGGTTTAAGTACTTAATACCACAGCTTTGCAACACAGCATACTTTACTGTGACTCCTTACTTGGTTCCTATATGTCTGTGCCACTGTTTGGCTTTGTGTGATGTTGAGGTTTAGTCTTTTGCTATGCTTAATACTTGTTGCTCTCAGAGACTGCACATAGATACATGTGATGTATGTAACCTTGTACCCCAAGTTATCCCCGATTGATGAATAAAGATGCCAATAGCCAATAGGTGGGAAGAAGAAACACAGGCAGAGTTTAGGGTTTCTGTTCTTGGGGTCAGAGATCATAAGAAAGAAGAAAGTGGACAGAGGATACACCATGGAGTAAAAATCTTAAAATCATGGCCATGGGGGCTTAGTCTGTTAGAGTAAGAGTAGCCCAGATGGAACATAATAAGTACTAATTCAGGATTATCCACAGGAAAGTAGATTCTAGTAACATAGAGCATCTGCCCAGCTCTAGTGCTGATTAAGGCTTATTATAAATATAAGGGATGTGAATGTCTTTTATCCAGGAACTGAATCATCAAAGGTGGAGTAGTTCTAGTTCAAGATTAAATAGTTTCTGCAACATTGTGAGGCTATCCTAACACTTACCATTAGCCATGGAAATGATCACAGCAAACTTTTCTGTTGAACATTGTTGGCATCATCATATAAAAGAATAAAAATAACATTAAACCCTTCTAAGCTGTATCTTGCTACCTTAATATACTAATGTTTCACAAATCACTTAAAAGAAACAAAGAGTTCATAGAATCCATATTTCTAACATATGCTTTAGAAGGTTCTTCATCTTTGCTCATCTTGGTTCTTGGTTCTGTTACTTCTTTGACTGTGTATTTAGCTTTTTACCTTGGAATACAAGTCACTCCCAGTTTTATATTTCTGGCCATAGCTTTGTTTTCTCTAAGGTCTCATAAGGAAGATCAGATACCAGATAACCTCAGTTTTCTAACTTTTCACAGCTTCTGTCTGTCCTATTTTTCATTCTATTCATCTGATAAATATCACCACCAAAAGCAACTTGGGGAGAAAAGAGTTTATTATATCTTATATGCTGGAGCCTGGAGCTGGATCCCTTTGGCTGTTCAGCTAATATTTTTACATATCCCAGATCCAGTTGCCTAGGAATAACACTACTCACAGTCGACTGGGACATCTGGCATCACTTAGCAACTAAGAAAATGTTGGACAGATGTGCCAACATAGCAATCTGAATGAAGCGATTCCTCAGTTGAGATTATTTCTTCTGATATCTCAAATTTTTTATTGTTGACAAAGACAAACAAGCACACTATCCATGTGTTATTCCCACCACCTTCATCCAGAACAACACTAAGCAATTTTTGTTAATTTGTTTCTTTTTATGGAAGAACTATAAAGAACATTTTTGACAAAAGTTTGGTTTAAAGATTCTCTATTCCTTCAACAAGGGCATATAGTATCACACAACAGAATCCTCTTCTTATGTATATACCTGAAAGTATTTAGAGTTATGAAGATTGTCTTTCATTTATGGAGTATACTCAAAAAAACCTTAAGTTTGTAAAGTTGAAAAATGTATGCTGGTTGGAGGAAAAATTTTAAAGAGTTACTGTTCTCGGTTTTAATAATTAATATTAAATTTTAGTAAACAAAAGATTGAAAGCATGAGGACCTGGGTTGAATATCCAGAATGAACCAACATTTTAAAACATAAAATCTAGCTGGGACTGGCAGTGTACATTTGTTACCCATGTGCTGGCAAGGTGGAGGCAGATGGGTCTCTATGATCGGCTGCCCAGCCAGTCTAGGTGGTAAGTTTCTGGATACTGAGAACCCCTGTCTCCACTCAGCTATCATGCTGGTAGTCAGTCTTCTGATTGGGTTTCTTGATGAAGAAGTCAAATTGTTGACCTGCCTGCATATCACCTCTTGTCATATACCAGAAGGTTTAGATCTTATATTGGTTTCTCTTATACCAAACAGTAATGAAGGAGAAAATTTAATTGTTATGTATAATAACCAAATAGGGGAGAAAACAGTCAAAAGTGTTCTTAATTTGGAAGAAAAAGGTTATATAAAAATGTAATATTTCAAACCTAATTATATGCAAACTATATTTAAACTTCCAGCCTGTCTTGCTACTTCAGCTGTTTTTTAACTGTTATTTTACTGCCTTTTCAAAAATGCTGATTGGGTAGATGTCTAGATCAAATGGACTCACTCAACTGATCAACTGAAATCAAATCATCTGGTGGCTCACATGGTCAGTCAAGGTCAGTATCTGCATAAGCAGACACCTCTGTGAGGTAGACAGACTCCTGTTATTTTATTTTGGATCAGATTTCTCTGGCAAACTATTTTTTTTTACCTTCTGATTAATAGAACCATTCATTCTTTTGAGTTTGAGTCAGAATCATTACTTATCCTAAGAAAACAATGTTCATCACCTTCATTATAGTTATTATGAAAACTAGTTCTAGAATTTTTTTCTTTTTAGCCATGGAAACACACACACACACACACACACACACACACACACACACACACACACCACACATGCACACGCACATGCACACAGACACACAGACACACACGTACACACAAAAGAAATCTACCTAAAATTGTTAAATAAAGCATATATATATATATATATATATATGTATGTATATATATATATATATGAGAGGTATATATATATCTCAGTAATCTAGATGAGAACTTCCACATTATAGGAGAGAAAAAGTAAAAATAAAAAACAGAACTCTTGATTCAAAAACCACAAGGAAGGACGCACAATATATTATTTCCATGGTTTTTCCCTCTTCAGAATAATGATTCCTATTTTATTTCTCATTTTGCTACTGTGTTTTTTTTTTTGAAAGAAACTCCAAATTTCTTGATACACAATTTAAAAGCAATAAAAAACCACAGTGAAATAACCTTATTTTGTAGTTGTTTTGTTATCAAAATTCTATTGGCTTAGGATTGCTGATGCACTAGGTCGCCCAAGTATGATTTTCTCACCTGGGCTAAACTGCTGTGGGCCTTCCTAGCTTACCAGCAACAGAGAGTGTTTTTGGAAAGTGCAAGGAGCTTTGGGACTATACCAGAGTGATCATTTTAATTTTTTAATTCACTGTCTGTGTGGCCATTGGTAAGTTAAAAAACATTTGAGGTTCATACTCAGAACACAAGAATAATGATGCTAAACTTATGGAGACTCACATATATAAGGTAAAATGAGCACCAAGTAGTATTCATATACAAAACTCATAGTTTGCTTGTGGAATATGTTTGGAGGAACCGTGGCATTGCATGATTAGAACAACTTCATTTTTAAAGATGAGGAATGTCAACATTGTGGTCGCCTCTTTCTGTTTCCCATTCATTTTGACCAGCGTCTGGGTCATTGCCTCTTGCTGCCCCAATTATGAAACTGTGTGTCTTTATACTGGAAAGGTTGGTAGAAGCAGACATATTCTCACTGTGTTTGCCATATCACTGAGCTGAGAAGGACTATATCATGCACAGCAAGAGAAGAGCTCACCCTCTAGAGTTGACTGGCATCATTGTATTGACTCTTTCACCTTGAACAAATTTCTCCATCTTGGTGCTTTGGTCTTTTAGTTTTAAGACACATCATTAGACAATTTTGTTTTAAATTTCTTAACATATATTGGCATGAAACAATAATTGTTGTATAAGTAATTGTTGTTATTATTTTTATTGTAAGTTTTGTAGCCTCGAGTAATTGATGAATAGTCCTTTACAGAAGGTATCTGATGTTTTACTTAGATTATGGATAATAAAAGCATCAGTATAGACAGGATGTATGCAACTGCTCTGTGACTCAGCATCATTATTTATTCACTGGGGAAAAGGAGAAGCAAAATGAACTCAGAGAAAACACTTTGTGATAGTATGGGAATTGCACTTCTTATGTGTGTCTCTCAGTATTAATTTTATTGTCCTTTTGTGATGTCAAAACAAAGTTAGAAAACATAAAGTTAAGAAGCAAGGAACACGAAGCTTCATCTGACAAGGCTTTAAGGATGGAGGTGAAGATTCTGTGGGAGTTGGGTTTTTTGTTTGTTTGCTTTTTGTTTCATTTTGTTTAGTTTTAGCACAAAACACTAGTCCTGTAAGAAAAAGTAAGAAAAGCATGGGGTGAAATAGGTCTGTTTTTTTTTTTTTCTATTTTCTACAATCTGCCAGGCCTATAAACCATTCATCTAAATATATTCCAAAGTTTCAACATCTTGTCATTGGTGTTGATGGACCTCTGGACCAACCCTTCATTCTTTCTCCATGGATTTCAGTAGAATCCTTGAGGTGAGCTTCATTTTTAGCATAGCTGCCTGCATGTTCTTTCTAAAGTATGAATCATGTCACTTCCTTCCCTTGTAAAAGCTACAGGGGCCACCAACCACTAACTACTTGCAGAACAATGTCTACATTATAAATTGTTCTCTGCCATACAAAGAGTTTTGTACTCACTGATCTTCCTAAGATATATCTCCCCAAAAATCTGTGCATTGGCACCATTTCATTTTGAGATCTTAGCAGGATTGCGAGCCATTAGAAGGAAAACTGGCATGCCTACAAACATTTGTTACCACCACAATATTTTGCAATACTTGATGGCATCTTATTTCCGTATTATTTCCAAGTTCATCTGATCTAGTTCCTCCAACTAATCTGGCTGTTTGGAAAGAGGGTAGAATTTTCTTTATCCCAGCATGCCCAATACCAAGGAACCACATGAAGTTTTGCAGCCTGACATCCCAACATCAGATCTGGGAGTCCAGAATAGGCCTCTCTCTGTGTGAGCAAGATGACATCATTCAAAGCCAGCTGCTTTACACCATCTTTTGCTCTTTTAAATAATTTTATAGTGCTATATATGTCTTATAACAGGGAAAAGAAAATATTATGATAGTTTAATAAGTGCCGTACTAACATCTGTAACATAAACTGGTTAGAGCTTAATGATTCTCATCCAGGTCTACTGTGCTACCTCTATTCTTGGCTAAAGACATATGACATGCAGCATCCCATTGAATATACCTGTAAGGCAATTATAGGTTTACAATGCAAAAATCTGTTAGCAGAAACTACATTCTCTTCAAAATATGCATCCATATTAATAGCTGCCACATCTTCTTGCATCTCTAAGGAGAAAATGGAAATATTTGTATAGTTTTATGCATTCACATACTCAGATATGTTCTGTTATAATTGAAAAACAACTGAGATGGAATATGTATGTATTATATACTTTTATATTAGTGCATATGTAATCTAAACTAGCAAAGTAAGTGAATTAATTCTCTACTTAAGTTTACATCCTATACTGACACTTTTATATGTTAATGAGTCACTCATCTTAAGCCAGGGATTCTCAACCTGTGGGTTGTGACCCCATTTGGAGGTCACATATCGGATATCCTGCAGATCAGATATTTAGATTATGATCCATAAAAGTACCAAAATTATAGTCATGAAATAACAACAAAGTAATTTTATGGTCCGGGGTGACACCACAACATGGGGGACTATATTAAAGGGTGGCAGCATTAGGAAGGTTGAAAACCAGTGTTAAAGCAAAAACAAGATGAAATTGTGTTGTTTGCTTCATTTAAAATAATTACTTGCTATTTTAAAGTAGTTAGTTCTTCTAACCCATGAAGAAATACTAGGCATTTGCATCCATTATTTTGGTGGACCTCAATCTCTGATACATAGATACATTTTGTAAGGCATAAATTATACTCTAAATTTTAATTGCTACAAATGACCCAACCAAGCAGCCAGCAAGTCAGAGCAAGTGCACAATAGTCACAGAACAAGCACATTGTAGTCACAGAATACGGTTACTTATTAGTTTCAAGTGAAAGTTAGAGAAGTTTGGACATCACTGGAGTGTTAAATTAGAACTCAACTGTTAGCTGCATAAAAGTAAGTCAGACTGCATGGAGAAAAATTCACTGTTAGACAATAAGAAACTCTCTTCGGGGAAGAGATTACAAAAACCCAAATGAGAGAAAAATGATAGAGAGGAAAGCAGTAGTATTTCTCATTTGCACTGTCATAAGAGACAAATTTAAGCAGTATATCACAGCAGATTTCCACTCGTCAGTTGTGAACACATGAAAATAAACTCCTGCCACTATAGTTGGTCTATATGCATCATTCTCTCAGACTTAAATGAGAAGATTAAGTGAAAGAGACATAACACATTTGTGCAACTTAGAAAAACAAGGTTCCAAGGGGCATGGACTGTCTCCTGCAAACACTGCTGTCAGCATGAAGGAATGTAAGATGGACATCCAGACATCAATACAAAGAAAATACAAGAGTATAAGATTTGCTGCCAAATGGAAGAATAGTATTTGTTATGCAAATATAACATTTAATAGGCTTGTGAGTTGGGTAGTAGAATTAATTGGAATTAAAAGAAAATAAATAAAACTATTAGTAACCTGGTGTGCTTACATTTTTTTTTCTTAGCCCAGGAGAGATATTATCTCACCTTGGATGGTGAATTACAGCATTAAACCATGTTTCCACATTCTAGTTAGGAATATGAAACTGTCAAGACTCAACATTATGCCTTTGGTCAAACTCGAGGGAGAAAAGATGTATTCTAATGGGATTATTTGCTTCTCCTGAATTTTCTACAATCTGCCTGGCCTATAAACACTTCATCTAAAGATATTCCAAATGGTGACTCCCAATATCAAAGATTCTCTTTAAATTATCCAGAATAACCTTGTGTGACAGAAAAAAAGAGGGGGAGATTTGATTAAAAAAAGATGGAGCTTGTTATGAACATTTCTAATATAAGCTATCAGTGGCTATTTAAAAGTATATATCTTGAGATGCAGAAATGAACTTTCACAGAAAATGAAAAGCCAACAACAGAAAAGTCTTTTGAATTAAGGTTTTGGATTGTTTTGCACACAAAGCATCACATAGTTGCCATGTATGCAAATGCCATAAATGCTAATTTTACTACATGCTTTATCATCACAAATGTTCTTTAATTTAACTGTTAGTGTCGTGTCTCAGACAAAACAAAGACTTAGTGAGAGAAAAGTTATGTCCTGAACTGGATGATGACAACTGACAGGATGATGATTAAAATCATTATGGCTTCCCTGTGCTTTTGTTTATGGTACAGTTGATCAAGAACCGGGCATGAAAAAGGAAAAGGAAGGGAGCCCAAGAGAAACCAGGAACAGACTCATGACTCATAACTAAGGGAACAGGAATTTGTGGTCAGCACAATTTTGAGAGTTTGTCCTGCAAAGTCCTACAAACCGGGAACATATCTTGAAAACAGATGGTGGAGTGGTTTAGGTTTGACAATTGGCATGCTGACATCACACAAGGGTGTTCAGGTGTTCATGAGTACCTTATCAGGAAGTAGGGTTATGCTGTCAGAGAAACAGGTGAAAACTGGTCCTTGTGACTAAAGAGGCTTGGAAAACATTGACTGCCTAGCTACCCTTGTGAAAGTTCATAATATTAAGTTTTCAGTTGCTCAGCCTCCTCTGAGTCTGGAGCACAGACACTGTGGAGAGCTGCCAAGCTTCAGTTGGGGTAGACTTAAGGTAAGTTTTATAGCTTTCTCATATCCTCTCAGGAGATCCCATTTTTGCTTAATTAGAAGGCCTTTTAAAAATCTTTTATTGTTGGAGATTTTCATACATGCAAATGTGTTTGATCAACTCCACCATCTCTTTTCCCCTCTCCCTTAATTTTACCCCCCTATCTACCACTTTTCTCTCCTAACTTTATGGTTAAAACAAAATTTTAAAAACAAAAACATAATGATTCCATAATGATATGTGAATGTGCATGGAATAGTACCACCTACTGATGCCTAGGTAACGAAAACAGACTCATCTACTCATAGCAGCTATTAACCACCAGGAACATCTCAGGCCTATGGTTTTTTGTTTGTTGTTTATTTGTTTTTGTGTTGATTTTTGTTTTGTTTTGTTTTGTCATTTTTTTTAATGAATTATACCACACTGGATTTCTAAAAATCATTTTCTTTGCCTTCATTGTCAAGAAAAATCTCAAATTATGCCATGCTTTAAAAAAGTGTGTGTGTGTGTGTGTGTGTGTGTGTGTGTGTGTGTGTGTGCCTTCCAGTCTGCACTAGTGCCCTGACCAGACCTTGGGTCCCAGCTCTGCACCCAATACCACAACACCCAGAGGAAGCTGGATTCCCAGGAGCTCTAATACATCCAAGAACATAGAAGCATAGAATCACAGGATCTCATGAGATTGATCACACTAGGATTTCAGAATACCAGAGGTAGCCTGACTCCCAGGAGCTTTTACACCCAGGATCTTAGGATGACAGGATCATAGAGACAACTGGAGTCTGAGGAGTTCTGATGCAACCAAGACAACAGGACAGACAGGCTCCAGTCAGAGACAGTGAGTGCAGGTAGCACAAGAGATAACTAGATGGTGAAAAGGAAGCCCAAAAACACAAGCAACAGAAACCAAGATTTCAGATTTATTTCACTGAGAATGATACCAGAAATTGTACTGAGCATGGTATTTTCTGTTAGGGTTCTAAATAATTAAATTGTGAAAAAATATTTGAGAGCTCATAAATTCTACCAATTAAAAGCCTATGCAAGGGAAAAGACAAGGAAATGGACACCTCTGAGATTTTTTTTTTTTAAAGGAATGATCAAGAAAGTGATCTTTAAAAAAGAAGAAAAGGTACATAGAGATACAAGAGAAAATAATAACATTGTTCATGAAGAGAAAGGAATCAATGAAGTAAAAACTCTTCTCCAATACCTGCTATAAAAAGAATGATGAGAATTCAAGTGAGATTGAGGGTAAAGCATTTTAGATGGATGATAAACAGGAAAGGTAAACAGGGCTGCTGCTGCTTTCCACTCGAGAAATAATAGAGAGATTAGAGTCTATTCCTCTTGACTAAGACCAGAAAAAGGAAGATAGAAATCGTGAATGTTGAAAAGAGTAGCTTTGTGAATGGCTATACGAAGAGTAAAACAGATTATAGTATAAAACAGATTATAGCAGGTGTATGGATCTTTTGAAATAATAAACACTGAAGTTCTGAGTCAACAGGCAAAAATTAAACTAGTGTCAAGACCAAACTTAAGAGTTAGGAAAGTTACTATGAGCAATTTATGGTTGAAGTCTTCTGTTCAGCTCATAAAACATTTATATCTAGCATGATTCAGAGCAGACCAAAGAAAAGAAGGCCAATGGGAAGTATGCATTGCAGAGTAACGAGGGATTAGAAGGCTATGCTTCAGCATGCAGAAAAAACTTTGCACACTTACTGCGGCTGTCCTTTGATTCAAGAACTGAATAGACTGAAAATGTCTGAATTTTTAAGTACAATGTGACAAACAGTTACAAAAGTACTACTAAGGATCTAAATGGGAAGAATGTCTCTATTTTATTATTTTTTTAAAAAAATCAATTAGAAGAAAATATAAATCCAGATAAGTTTATTTATTCTGTGTAATAGATGAGAATCATTCTGAATACATTCATGTGAAATGTATTAAGTTCTCAACATTGAAAATTTTCAGTGTTTACAAAGAAATAAGCTTGAGTTGCTACATATCATTCCAAAGTCCCCATACTCTTTACTGTGATGAAACAATGGTAGGCAAACATGCTGATTAGGCTGGCTAATTTTTGTGTCAACATGACACAAGAAAGGGTCATCTGGGAAGAAGGAAACTTTAGGTGAGAAAAAACTCCTTCTTAGGATCGACTTATGGACAAGTCCGTAGGGCATTTTCTCAGTGAATGATTGATGTGGGAGGAAAGGTTTACTGTGAGTGATATCACCCCTGTGAGGGTAATCCTGAATGGTATGAGAAGCAGGGTGAGCAAGTTATCAGGAGCAAGCCAATAAACAAGCTCTCTAGATGGGTTCTATGGGTCTTGTATGTAGAAAAAGAGTGTCTTGCATTGTTGATAGAAGAAGTGATTGGTCTGTTATCCTAGCATATGTATCTGACAAGACCAATATGGGCAGCCTCCATATTTGTCTGGACATTTTTTACAATCATCTTTTGTCTGGTCAAAGAGAAAGCAAGCAAAAAGATCATAATATTTAGATGGGGTAACAGATACAGGGAGGGTAGCAATTTGGATCAGTTCTTGGCATCTGGCTATAAAGCAGTTTTCTGACCTTATTTGGAAAGACTTTGTTATCAGTGGGAATTTCTCGAACCTCAAATCTCCAGACTTAAGGGCTACCCTGGATGGAAACAAACAGCAGGGGGGAGAATGAGGAACCCATGTCTAATCCAGTAGGATCAGGCACAGGTGCCAGAGTGAAGTCTCATTTTCTGGGGTTGGGGACAAGGTGGGTGGTCTCAACATCTTCTAGAGATTAACAGAGCATGGTCCTGTTAGGGTTGACTTGTATGAAGAATTTTTACGTAGAGGGATGAAAAGTTTGAGGTATGATAGGTGTACCCAATGACATAGCCCCTCAAGTTTAGCAGCTGTAGGTGTCACAAGAATTACCTTGAAAGGGCCCTGCCATTAAGGGGATAGGGATGTTGGCCAATGTTCAGGAGAAGATAGAAGAACTTGGTCCCTAGTGGACAGGAGACAGTGTGTGCCCATAGTAGATGGTGGTCAGCAAAGTTCCATAGAAGAGAGCAGAGGTGACAAAGTAATGGGGTTAGTAGATGGTCTAGGAGGGGAGAACATTTAGGTGAAAGATCAGGAGTTGGGACCGGACTTCCATACATGAGTTCAAAGGGTGAGATAAGGAAAAGTTGCTTGGGGACACTTTACAGCCTGAAAAGAGCCAGAGGTAGGAATTTTACTCAATCAAGGTGAAGTTCCTGTGTAAGCTTGACAAGAATGTTTTTTTAAAGAGCAGTTGGTTCTTTCTACCTTACATGAAAATTGGGGGTGAAATATGAAAATGCCAGGGGATGTTTAGGGCCTTAGATTTTGAGAAATTTGGGGAGTAAATTTAGGGCCATTGTGTGACTGGAGGGAAGCTGAGACATCAAATTGGGGGATGATCTCTTGGAGGAGGTGATCAGAAACTGAGCCCTTTTTTTAGTTGTGGAAGGTGTGCACCAAGGTCAGGAGGTACTTGGCATGTTTAATAGTGGACATGTTGGCACTACAAAAACAAACAAAGAAAAAAAGGAATCAGTGAGAGGTACAGACTAAGATGGCAATAGGGATGGGTATCATCTACTTCTGTGTGAATTGATTCTGATTAGGAACACAGTTTTTTCCACTAAGAGTTACCTGACACTCAACTAGATGTCAAAGTGTCTGTGAACTTCAACACAGGAAGGTGTATGTGCCTAAGAATTTGGGTGACACAGATCTAGCATTTCTGAAAAATAAAAGAAAGAAAAGAAAAGAAAGAAATGGTATAAATATTTCATTGTATATAAATTTTATTCTCAAAGAAGCAAATATAACAATGAGAACATATTGAACTCTAGCCAATGCTATGCATACTATACTAGCATGAGTTATATTAACAAATGCTAAATACATCTCAGAGATGCTTAATATCCACTGACAAACTGATTGGGTCTGGAATCAGCTAAGAGAGTAACCTCTATAACAAACAGATGCATTTCCAGGAGAAGTAACACACGAAGGAAATCACTTCTTTGTAGCAGGATATTTATCTGATACATTGTATTTACAGTGAAGCTCAGTGATTGGGCAGTAGAAGAGGAGGTGGAGCTGGGAGAAGGAAATAGGAAAGGGAAGAGAGAAGGAGGAAGAAGAGAGGAGGGCTACCAACCGTGGGGGAAGACTGATGGGTTGAAAACAGTCCTGGGTAACAATTTATGTCTAAAGGTTAGATATTGGGTAATAACTCTAGTTGTGTGGTCATCTTGTTAATTGAGCATTTCCAAATATATACATTTATTGGATAATCTTTAAGTTTTGAGAGTCTTCATTCTACTGGGTACCGCGAGCATGGCAGATATTATCAAGGGCTCAGCCATGCTTTGTGGGGGCAGTGTGGTGGATTGGCAGAGCCAGCCACCACACTGGCATCTCATGGGTGCCAGGGCCAGCACTTTTAGCTAGCCAGAGCCTCAGTCTGAGGGAGAACAGTGGGAACTTGGCACCTGCCCTGGAACAAGCCAGACCAGGCACCATTTTATAAATACCTCCTGTTTCACTTCTATACTGTGAGCCTCACTTTGCAGCAATGGCCAAGACAGAAAGAATTTCAAGGAAACACAATGCTGTGTGCTGGCCTGGTTTTGTGCTTTAATGATGAACTCATGGCTGCTGCTGCCTTTCTTGTAACTATCTGTATTACTGTAACAAAGATTTGCCACTGACATCAGAACCCAGCTCTTTCTACCGTTCATAGTGACTGGTCAAGGAATCTGCCAGGACTTCAGCAGTACTTTAGGGCTGCTGAGAAATCCAGTACTGTGAACTGAGCAGTTGCCTGATTCTCAGCATCCAGCATACAGACAGCCATTGTTGGACTACCCAGTCCCTATTATGTAAGTTTCTTTCATTATGTATTTAGAGAACTCTGACTATACAGTTTCAAATCAAGATACAATATGAGGTGAACAGAGGACTTAGTTATAGCAATATAGGCTGGAAAATATTAAATATGGACTCCGAGAAATTTACTGTGTTTCAGAGAATAAAGAGGAAAACAACATTGGAAGCTAAAAAGAGCTATACTAAAATGTAGCTACATATACAATGGCTATTCTGAATTCAGAAAAGTTAGTAAAACAGAACACACACAATGAATTTGAGTTCAGATCCCAAACCAAACTGTAAATATGCTGCAAAATATCTGATTAGAACACAAAAGAGCCTACAGATCCATTCTTGGCATTTGTGGTCACTGAAACTGGTATTTTTGTAAATTTTTTCTTTTGTTTTTTGCCTTAAACTTTATTAAAGCTTGTATATATCTCCCCACCCCTACCCTAATGCTCCAGCAGTTCAAGTGTTGAAAACTTATTTCTTCAATTCGTATGCTGACATATGAATTGACATTTAAAAGTGAGCCTTTTAAGATGTTAATAAGATGAATTTTTTTAACCCATATTGTTAGTCCTATCTTTTTATTGGAATATTTAAAACAATTTATCAATGAGCAATATGTCTTGATTTCCATTATTTTGTTGTTACGGTGTGGAGTTTTCCCCTGTTGTCTTGATTTGTTGGTCTGAGATTATTTATTCTTTGTATGTGTGTTTTTGGATATGGTTAATCTCTTTAGATTGAACTTTTTGTTCTAACCCATTCTGCAAAGCTGAATTTGTAGTAACATGATATTTAACTCTAGTGTTACAATAGAATTTTTTCCATCTATTGTGATTGAAGGTTTTGCTCAATATAGTTGTCTCTTGCTGGAATCAGTGGTATCCTGGAATTTCCAGAACAGATGGCCCAGGCCAATCTAGCTTTAAAGTATCCACTGAGAAGTCAGGTATTATTCTAATGAATTTGTCTTTACATGTTGTTTGGCCTTTTTCCCTTGCAGCTTTTGATATTCTTTCTATGTTCTATACATTTAGTGTTTTGAATATTATGTGTTACAAGAATTCCCATTTCTGGTCTAGTCTATTTGGTATTCTGTATGCATTTTTTACCATGAGAAGCACTTCCTTCTTCAGGTTAGGAAAATTTTCTTGCCATTTTGCTGAAGAAATTTACCTTTGACCTGGAATTTTCTTCTTCCTCTATTCACATGATTCACAAAAATAATTTTTTCATTGTTGTTTAATTTTCTAGATATCCTGTGCTTGAATTTATCTAGATTTAACATTCTTCTCTGACCGAGGTATCCATCTCTTCTACCTTGTCTTCAATGGCTGAGAGTCTTTCTACTATGTCTTATACCCTGTTGCTGAGGCTTACCTTCGAGATTTTTGTTTGACTCTCTAATCTTTTCATCTCTACTTTCATCTTACTTTGGGTTTCTTTTAGTGATTTGATTTCTGTTTTTAAGACTTGAATTGTTTCTATCTTTTCTTTCTACTGTTTGTTTTTTTTCACAGACTTCATTAATCTTAAATTTTGTTCGTATATTTTTTGAAGTCCCTGAGTATATCCAGAATGGCTATTTTGAAGTCCTTAATTTATGCTTCACTTATACTGCATTTCTTGCAGTCTATTGTAGTAGGGTTGTTGGGTTCTAGTTGAGCTATATTACCTTAGTTGTTAATGATTGTACATCTGGACTTGTATCTTTGAATCTAGTTTGAAATTGATTAGGAGTGTAGGTATTGATATCTAGTCTCATCTTTCTTGGGTATGTGTTGCATTTCTTTATTTCTGTTGCTGTATCTCAGTATTAGGAATGAGGAATTGGCTGATAGTGCTTTTCTGAGTCCCTGCCATTTTTAACCATTGGGGAACCCAGGTAGAATCTGTTTCTATGTATTGTGGGCTAACACAAAGGAATGTGGATGGGTTAGAACGTAGTGGGGAGCTGAAAGTATTTACAGGAAGAAGGAAAGTAGGTTTGATGGAATCCTCAGAGAGACGAGGAAGGTAAACTTTTTCCTGCAAGTAGGTTGCTATAGGATCAGGGATGAGAATAAAAAAATGGAAATGGGGAAAAGGAAGAAATAAGATTGCCTACATGATTTCTAGGCTGGCATGGCCAGCAGGTTACCAGGTAAACTAGGAGGTAATTAGTGTTGTGGGAAACACACTAGAGTTAGTGGTTTATTAAGAGAAGATACCTGGACACACCTGATGCCTTACTGTTGCATTCTGTCCATGTGCTGTTGAATCCTGAGCTTATCTAGATTTAGTCACTTAAAGAGTGGACTTTGGGTGTGGCCATGGGAGAGTTTCTAGAACGATTTAATTGAGGAGGGAATCCTATCCTGAAAGTCAATAGCATTGGCCCATGAGCTTGGTTTCCATGGGAACCTAGGCTGAATAAGAAAAAAAATTTCTTTTCTTTTCTTTTTTTTTTTTTTTACCTCTGACTGTAGATACAACGTGGCCATTTACTTTAAGCTTCTGATGAAAGATCAAAAACCAATCTCTTCACCTTCTTCAAACAAACTCTTCCATTTTAAAGTTGATTTTGTGAAATATTTTGCTGTAGCAACAAGAAAATTAATTAAGACTACCTGACACTCTTTGCCATTTTATAACATAGCAAGAATGTTCTTATGGAATGCTGGCATCTTGATATTAATTCCCTGTTTCTGCAACTGTGAAGCATTTCTTTCCTTCATGAATTACCCAGCACAAGTTATTTATTTAGAGAGTCAGAAAAAGGCTTGAGACACCTCTTATGTCTTTCAATTTTTGTCCTTGTCAATTTTAAATGTAAGTTCTTTTTAACACAGGACTTTACAAACACACATGCAAAGAATGTGTTTAATTAACATACATATTCTGATTGTATATAATGCATTAAGATAGGCAATCATGCTTCATAATAAGCTTTCAATTGGATGAAACTCAATCACACCATTTCTATCCTTAAAAAAATCACTTCAATAGGGTAATAACAGATCACAATAAGGAGTTTTGCATAATTACAAAAACATTTAAAATGTAGCTATGATTGGGAAAATGTGCCTACTGGAGCAGCTTCATAGTAGCTAGGACATCAATTGTTTTTCATTATTCATTAATAATGTACATACTTTTTAAACTGTATGATTTTTTTTACAATTTAAAAAATTTTACTTTCATTTTTTTGTTTTTTCCCAATCTGCCTTTATACCATTTTAATTACATGCAAGTATTAAGGTCAGTTTTAGGTTGAGGAAGTAGCAATACAATAGATGCAAATAGTCAAGGAACAAGTAAGACAATGAACACAGTCAAAGAACAAGCAAGGCAATAAAATCCCATGATCACTGTTTCTAAGGGCTTATCAAGAATGACCAAAATATCTGAGCCAATTTCCCTGTCCTAGCCCCAAGTCATTTTTATGTCTGAAGCCTACTTCCTTGTTCTAGCCTAAGATTTAGATTCCTGCTTTAAATTACTTCTTTGTTCTAGCCTAATGTCAGATTCCTGCCTGAAGCCTATTTCCTTGTCCTTGGCCAATGACAGATTCCTGCCAAGAAGCCCCAAAATCTCTTCACATCTGCCCGTTTTTTATTTCATAAATAAGACTGAGCCCATCTTAGGTCATTCTGACAAGAATACCTTCCTTACCCATCATGAAATATGCATTGTCAAAAGCATTGTGCTTCCGCCTTAGGTTGGTAAGGCTCTGTGCAGAATCTTACTCAGTTTTGGCTTGTCAACCTGTTAATTCAATAACTAATTCAATAACTCTGTCTGGGAGTCTATTTTCAGTTTCAAGCCCTGTACTTTGGCTGCCAACATGTTGATGATGTTAAAGGAAAGCTTTAACATGATGGGCAGGAATAAAATTATTACCAGGCAAAAGAGGGCTAGCATGATCAAGCTGTATACTCCATTTTGAAGCTTGACCAAAATGGAAATACTGACCTCAGGCCATGAATAATTTTATCAAGAGTATCTGGAGCAACAAAGCTCAGCAGTACAGCATTTTTTAAATTCATAAGCTCACTATGCAAAGTTAAAACATCCAGAGAGGTGTCAGAATTATGCCAAATACCTGCAAGTGTCTTTAAACTTTTTTCCTAATTATAATGACTATCATTGTAAATTTTAGAAGTAACACAAATCCATTGGTATTTGGCATGACACTTGAGATGGCTCCTTACTCTTAAACTCTGAACCTCATTCCAATAATTTGAATAGGATAAAAGAGCATCAGTCCATTGTTCAAAATGCCTATGTAATTCCTCTTATATACTCAACACATTAGTAACTTTTTTTTTCTAAATGATTAACAAAAATAGCTGTCTTACCTACTTGTGTCAAAGCAATTGCTGAAGCAGTGGTGTTAGCAATTAATGAAATTAAAGCTGTTATCCTGGCAATACTCAAGCCCACTACCCTCTTGCTTCTGCTTAAAGCCTGACTCACTTCTTCGAGTACTTGCAAGCTTTTTTCAGAATACCAAGATCCTGTTATACTCAGGGGGAATAAAACAAAAGCTGGTTGATAGATCCCCCCACAGACATGCCAGGTTTCAACAGACTAACATAATAGAAAGTATACATGATTGTGCAACTAAAATTAAATACTGTAAAAGCAACAAAAGTAATTTTAACATGACAATTAAAAGAGCCGTAACATATGCATTAACTTTTGTTTGAAATTGAGATCCTGTCTCAACTTTATCTCTTGCCAACATAACATCATAGAGAATTGCAGCTAACTTCCAAATATGTCTTTGAAAAATATCCAGAACCAGCCTTCCAAATGAAGACTGTTATTTCCAATATTGGATTGGTTTCTAGACCAGTCCATGATTTAGTCCAAATAACTGGTCGCATTTAAGAAAAATACAAGAGTCATTGTAATTTCTCTTTTTCATTCTCTGTCCCACAAGGTCTAAAAACTTGAGGCAAAGCAGCTTGTCTCATCTGAGGTATAAGTAAGCAAAGGTGAGTCAGGAACATGTGTCTAATACAGCTTCCCAGTCTCCATTGTCAGGGCACTCAGCAAGTTCACAGGTCAGCATCAGTCTTTGTCCCAGCGTAATCATATCTCACCAATCACACTAGCAGCCACCATGTTCCTTAAGCATCCTTCAGGAAAAAACACAAACATGCTCTCAACTGCTCTGAGTGCAGAGGATCCTCTGGGATGTGTCAGAATATGATGTCATCCCAGGAGTAGACCAGTTAGGACTCTGCTTTAGTTGAAAGGACAAACATTATAACTTTTATTGGTGTTCTCACCAACACCTTTAATTTTGTAATAACATTATTTTTTCAGTGTGTATTTCTGGTTTTGTTAACAAAAAAGTATGTACATAGATGTGAGGAATCACGTCTGCAGTTTCCATTTGATTCCATTGGTCAACTTGTCTGCTTTTTGTGGCTGTATATGCTGTTTTTTGGCCAATGGAATCAAATAGAAACTGAACAGCTGAATGAAGAAGAATTCAAATAGATCCAAGTTATTGCCCTGTATAATACTCAACTCCAAAAAGATCAATGACCTCAAAATAAGGTCAGATGCCCCAAGTAGTCTTAAATTCATCAGCATGAAAAAAACTCTCTGAGCCTAACACCGTTAGCAAAGGATGCCATCAGTGAGACAATATGGAATGCAGTAGGTTAGGAAAAGATCTTTATCAATTACACATCTGATAGAGTGTTGATATCTAAAATACATAAATAAGAAAAAACTTGAACATACAGAAAATAATTAAATTTAAAATAAAGTACAGAACCAAACATAGAGCTCTCTCGAAAGATAAAACACAAATGGGTGAGAAATGCTTAAGGAGATCTCAAGGTCCTTAGTTATCAAAGAAATATGAATCAAAACTATTCTGTGAATTAATGTTACAAAAGTCAGAATGACAAAGATCAATAAAACAGAAGTCAGCTCATGGTGGCAAGAATTTGAGGTAAGGGGAAGACTTTTTAGTATGTTGAACCATTCATGCATCTCTAAGATGGACCCTACTTTATTGATCATAGTGGATGATCTTTTTGATGTGTTCTTGGATTTGTCTTGCAAGTAATTTATTATTTTTTTTCTTTTTTTATTGGATATTTTATTTATTTATAGTACAGATGTCATCTGCTTTCCCCATTTCCCCTCCCTAGAACTCCCTATCCTATACCCCCTCTTCCTTTATGCTTTTATACCATTTTGATTACATGCATGTAATAAGGTCAGTTCTAGATTGAGGGTATAGCGATACAATAAATGCAAATAGTCGAGGAACAAGCATGATAATAAACACAAATAGTCAAAGAAAAAGCAAGGCATTAAACACAGTTATGTGAACACTCTTGTGATCACTGTTTCTAAAGGCTTATCAGGATGACCAAAGTATCTGAGCCTACTTCCCTATCCTAGCCCAAGGTCATTTTCATGTCTGAAACCTACTTCCTTGTTCTAACCTAAAATTTAGAATCCTGTCTGGAATTACTTCTTTGTTCTGGCTTAATATTTAGGTTACTGCCTGAGATTACTTCTTTGATGTAGCCTAGGATTTAGACTCCTACCTAAAATTACTTTTTTGTTCTAGTCTAATGTCAGATTCCTGCCTGAAGCCTACTTCATTGTCCTTGGTTAATGTCATATTCCTGTCAAGCAGCCCCTTTCCTTGCCCTTGGCCCATGTCAGCTTCTTGCCAAGAAGCCCCAAAGGCTCTCCACCTCTCCCCCTTTTTTATTTTGTTAATAAGACTGAGTCCCTCTTAGGTTGTTCTGACAAGAATGCCTTCCTCACCCATCATGAAATATGCATTATCAAAGGCTTTTGTCTTAGGTTGGTAAGGTTCTGTGCGGAATCTTTCCCGTTCGTTCTCTACAGACTGTTAATTTAATAATTTTGTCTGGGGGTCCATTTTCAGGTTTAAGCCATGTATTTTGGCTGCCAACATGTTGATGTTGTTAAAGATAAGCTTTAACATGATGGGCAGGAATAAAAGTATTCCCAGGACAAGAAGGGCTAGCCTGATCAAGCTATATATGCCATTCCTGAGGTTTGTTCAAAATGGAAATACTGAGCTCAGGCCATGGATAATTTTATCTGCATTATCTGCAGCATCAAAAGTCAACAGAGCAGCATTATTTAAATTCATACTTCATTATGCAAAGTTAACACACCCAGAGAGGTGTTAGGATTATGCCAAATATTCTACAGGTGTCTTTAAATTTTTTTCTAATTATAATGACAATCATTGTGAATTTCTAAAGTAACACTACTCCAATGATATTTGTCATGATACTTGGGATGACTTCTAACTCTTGAATCCAGATACCTATATAAATCCTATTGTATACTCAATACATTAGTAACATCTTTTTGCTAGATGCTTAACAGAAATAGTTGTCTTAACTCCTTGTATCAATGCTATTGCAGAAGTAGTAGTGCTAGCAATGAATGGAATTAAAGCTGTTATACCAGCAATAATCAAGCCTCTTGCTTCTGCTTAAAGCCTTATTCAGCACTTTCCAGCTTTTTTTCAGAGAATCAAAGTTTTCTAATACTCAGGGCAGTGAGACAAAAGCTGGTTGACAGACCCCCATAACAGACATGCCAGGTTCCAACACACTAACATAATTAGAAATTATACAGTCACTGTAACTTACAATAAATAATGTAGAAGAGACAAAACCAATTTTAGCTTAACAATTAAAAGAGCCTTAAAACATACACTAACCCTAGTTTGAAGTTCAGATCCTGTCCCAACATTATCTCTTGCTATCCTAACATCTTTTTGAGCTACAACTAGCTTCCAAATATGTTCCTGACAAAGTCCAGATCCAGTCTTTCAAAAGTAGACTTTTATTTCCCATATTTGATTGATTTCTAGACCAGTACATGATTGAGTCCTAATAGCTGAGCACTTTTAAGAAGAATATAAGAGACATACATTCTCTTTTCAATTCTGTATCCCACAAGGTCTAAAAACTTGAGGCAAGGCAGCTTGTCCCATCTGGGATATAGTCAAGAAAAGGAGGGTCAGGAACCAATGTCTAGAATAGCTCCCCAGTTGACCTTGTCAGGGCACTCAGCAAGTTCACAGGTCAGCATCATTCTTTGTCTCAGCAGCAGTGTGCCTCACCAATCTTTTTAAAGTTCTATGGGCCTCTTCCACAATACTTTGTCCTTGAGGATTATATAAAATCCCTGTAATAAATTGTTGACAAAAAGTCTCGACTGCTCAACTACAATTGTCAGACCCATTATCTGTTTTTTTTTTAAATTGGATATTTTATTTGTTTACCTTTCAGTGTTATCTCCTCTCCCATTCCCACTACTTTACCCCATGCCCCCTCCTCCTATTACTATGAGCATGTGCTCCCACCATCCTCCCATTCCCACCTCCATGCTCTCAAATTCTCCAACACTAGGGAATCCAAACTTTTAGGCATCAAGGCTGTCTACTTCCACTGATGCCTGGCAAGGCCACCCTCAACTACCTATACAGATGGAGCCACGAGTCCCTCCCTTTTTGTTCTTGGGCTGGAGATTTTAGAGTGGCTACTCCAGCTTGTTTCTTAGGACCATTTGCTTGAAAAACTGTTTTCCAGCTTTTTTCTCTAGGTAGAGTCTGTCTTTGTCACTGAGGTGGGTTTCCTGTATGCAGCAAAATGCTGGGTCCTGTTTATGTATCTAGTCTGTTAACCTATGTCTTTTAATTGGGGAATTGAGTCCATTGATGTTAAGAGATATTAAGGAACAGTGATTGTTGATTCCTGTTAATTTTGTTATTAGAGGTGGAATTATCTTTGTGTGCTATCTTTTTTGGATTTGTTGGAAGAGGATTACTTTCTTGCTCTTTCTAGGGAATAATTTCCCTCCTTGTATTGGAACTTTCCCAGTATTATCCTTTGTAATGTTGGGTTTGTGGAAAGATATTGTGTAAATTTGGTCTTGTCATGGAATATCTTGCTTTCTCCATCTATGGTAATTGAGAGTTTTGATAGGTATAGTAGCCTGGGCTGGCATTTGTGTTCTTTTAAGGTCTGTATGACATCTGTCCAGCATCTTCTCACTTTTATAGTATCTGGTGAGAAGTCTGGTGTAATTCTGATAGGTTTGCCGTTATATGTTACTTGGCATTTTTCCCTTACTACATTTAGTATTCTTTCTTTGTTTTGTGCATTTGATGTTTTGATTATAATGTGACATGAGGTATTTTCTTTCTGATATAGTTTATTTGACGTTCCATAGGCTTCTTGTATGTTTATGAAAATCTCATTCTTTAGGTTAAGGAAGTTTTCTTCTATAATTTTGTTGAAGATATTTACTGGCCCTTTAAGTTGGGAGTCTTCACTCTCATCTATACCTATTATACTTAGGTTTGGTCTTCTCATTGTGTCCTGGATTTCCTGGATAATTTGTGTTAAGAACTTTTTGCATTTTGCATTTTCTTTGACAGTTGTGTTAATATTTTCTATGGTATCTTCTGTACCTGAGATTCTCTCTTCTATCTCTTGTATTCTGTTGGTGTTGCTTACGTCTATGACTCCTGATTTCTTTCCTAGATTTTCTATCTCCAGGGTAGTTTCCCTTTGTGATTTCTTTATTGTTTCTTCTTCCATTTTTATGTCCTGTTTTGTTCAATTCCTTCACCTGTTTGGTCGTGTTCTCTTGTAATTCTTTAAGGGATTTTTGTGTTTCATCTTTAAGGGCTTCTACCTGTTTACCTGTGTTCTCCTCAAATTCTTTGAGAGTATTTTTTATGTCCTTCTTAAAGTCCTCTTAACATTAGAAGTGGTTTTAAATCTGAATCTTGCTTTCCTAATGATATGGGGAATTCAGGACTTTCTAGTGTGGGAGAACTAGGTTCTAATGAAGCCAAGTACCCTGGGTTGCTGATGTGTATGTTCTTGTACTTGCCTTTCACCATCTAGATCTCCTTAGTACTACCTGCTCTGTCTTTGACTGGAAACTGTCTTTCCCATTATCTTGGTTGTATCAGAACTGTATGGGGTGGGTGTTACTACGGGGGTTAGAGCTAGGGCTCAAGATCTGCTCAGTGCTCAGGTGCAGACAGGAAAGAACCAGTGCTCTGGGCCAGGAGTGAATTCTTGGGTTCTAGTGGTTCTCAGTTACTCCCTGTTTCGGGTAGGTGTTGCTGTCTTCTTACCTAAGATAATGCCTGAGTTAGAGCTAATGGGACCCCACCTCCTCTGGGTTCTGTGACATTGGGGGCAGAGCTGCCACCCAGAATCTGCTCAGTGTTCAGGTCCAGACCAGATGGCACAAGTGCTCTAGGCCAGGAGTGAATTCCTGGGTCCTAGTAGATCCCAGTTGCTCTTTGTTTGGGGTGGGTGTTGCTGTCTCCTTACCTGAGATACTGCCATCCCGGGTTATAGCTTCTGGGAGCTCCACTTCCTCTTGGTTTTGTGAGGATGGGTGCAGAGCTTCCTCCTGGGATCATAGTTTATTATTTTTGTTGATATTCATAAGAGAAATTGTCTTGAAATTCTCTTTTTCTGTTGTATTTATGGATGTTTGGGCATCAGGATAACTGTAGTCTCATAAAATATATTTGACATTCTTCTTTTTCTTCTTCTGCTTCTTCTTCTTCTTCTTCTTCTTCTTCTTCTTCTTCTTCTTCTTCTTCTTCTTCTTCTTCTTCT